>JAYKKT010000075.1:19052500-19367500 GCA_036023115.1 Brasenia schreberi | reverse complement strand
ACTCTATTTGAATGTTATATGAAGATTCAAGATTTATGAAGTGTTTTTACTTTTAGGTTTTTTATTAAATTAAAGTGCTCAATTGAGATGGCAGGAAGGGGTGTTAGAGACTCCCATTCTCGATCTGATGATCCGGCATGACAGTGGGGTATACCAGTTCAGGGTTCCAGATTAAAGATCAGATGTTTGTTTTGTGAGAAGGTGGTTAGTGGTAGAATTTCACGATTGAAACATCACCTCACAGGGACTAGGAGAGAAGTTTCTCCTTATACAGGCAGAGTTAGAAGTTTGCAAGTTAGAAGTTTGCCATAAGGCATTAAATGAAAATGTCTACAGATGATTGAGAGTATACAAGAGAGGAGACAAAAAAGGATGATTTAGGGATGTTTGAGTAAGATAATGATGCTATTGGATTCACTGATAGTATTCCTTTAGATGCCAGAACACAAATTAGTAGTAGTAGTTCTCGACCACCAAACAGGGAAAAGAGGGTTGTTGAAGATTTTGGAAGTGGAAGTGGTAGAAGAGGAAGCTCAGGAAGGAGTAGAGGAAGAGCTGCTTGTAGCATACATTCATTTTTTTCGCCTAACACTACACCTGATGCTCAACCTGCAATTCGTGTTGCTATGGCTTCAGAACAACTGCATGATCAGGCAGACCTTACAGTGGGCAGATGGTTTTATGATGCATGCATTACATTTAATGCAATAAATAGTTTTCATTTTCAAGCAATGAAAGATGCAATTGCTAATATTGGTCTAGGATACAATATGCCCTCTTATCAGAAGTTGAGAGGAAAGATCTTAGATAAGACCGTCATTGAAGTGCAAGAATATTCGACTTTGAGAGTGTCATAGAAGGATACCGGATGCACTATCATGACAGACGGATGGACAGATAGGCGAGAAAGGACCTTGCTAAACTTTCTTTTCTACTGTCTTAAAGGACTTATATTTTTGAGATCTCTAGACATGTCAGAGGAGAGGCACACTGCAGAGATCCTAAGGCAAGAGTTTGATAAGGTGATATGCGAGGTTGGGCTAGAGAATATAGTCCAATTGATTATAGATAATGCAGCTAACTATAAAGCAACTGAGAAGGAGTTAACAGATACTTATGGGACTTTCTATTGGACACTATGCACAACCCATTGTTTAGATCTTATCCTTGAAAATATTGGTGAGATGAATGAGATAAAGGCAACAACTCAGTGTTGCCAAGATATCACCAAATTTATCTATAACCATGCCTGTATGATGAGGAGATATACAGATGGTGCATAGTTTCTTCATACAACTGCAACTCGGTTTGCAACTAATTTCTTATTTGTACAGAGTATTGTGAGACAAAAGCAAGCCTTGAAGAAAATGTTCTCCTTTGATGAGTGACAATAATTTGCAAAGTTGCCTCAAAATAGAAGAAACAGAAAGTTGAATGAGATTTTAGAGACAGTCTTAAGGAGTATATTTTGGAATGCATGTGTTAGACTGTTAAGGATTACATGTCCATTAGTAAAGGTTTTGAGATTGGCTGATAGCGAGGAGAAATCATCTATGGGCTACCTTTATGAAGCCATGGATAGGGCAAAAGAAGCTATTACAAATAATTTTAATGAAAAAAAGAGAGATTATCTGCTCGTGTGGAAAATTATAGATAATAGATGGAATAAACAATCACATTAGCCTATTCATGCAACAACATATTATCTAAACCCAACATTCAAGCACTCATTAAGCTTCAAAAGGGACGGTGAGGTTAATCGAGGTATTATTGATTGTATAGATAGATTAGTCCTTAATGAGAGCAGAGCATATGCTATACATTGAGAGATAGAGATCTATGATAATTTTCCTCACTTAATGGGTTTGCCTGTAGCAATTTGCAACCGCACTAATATGCGCCCAGGTAAATTGTTTATCTTTGTATTTAAGTTTCTTAAATCTTATATTGTTGTGGATTAAGTTTCTAATGTTTGCCTTTTTCTACAGATGTTTGGTGAAATAAGTTTAGAAGTGATTGCCCAAACATTAGAGATTTTGTAGTAAGAGTTCTGAGCTAAACCTATAGTGCAACGGGTTGTGAAAGGAATTGGAGTGTCTATGAGCACATCCATACAAAAAAGTGCAACAGGTTGAAACATAAGCGGCTGAATGACTTAGTTTTCATTCGTTGTAACATGCGGCTTCACAAAAGGTAATCTTATATTAGTTAGTACTTAAAAATTCAATTCAATATATTGGTTGACTTCAATTGTTAATGTTATTTACTAATTACTTATCTTTCTTTCTTGTAAGCAATTGAAAAAGGTAAATAGAGAAGAAAGCCAATTTGATCCAATAAGTTTGGATAATTTTGATATATTAGAAGACTAGATTATATAAGATAGTGAAGAAGGTGCCCTCCTAACTGAAGAATTTGAAAGGAGCGCAACAACATTATCAAGGAGATGAAGATTTTGATTTTCAAGCAGAAGGTGGTGATGAGGATCTTCAACAAGGAGAAGATGAAGATTATTTAGTTGATGATCTTGATTACAATATGTAAATGTAAATGTATTTCATGTTTTGCTTCAAAATATGTAATTATTTTCAATTGTTCAATGGTGAATGATCAAATCATCAATATGTACTAAACTTTGCATTATATGAATTGTTTGCTATTACTAGATTTTTCTTAAAATTTTTCTAATTTTTTCTGATTTTTTGTTTTTACTAAATTTTTCTGATTTTTTTTATATTTTATATTTTTTTAATATTAAAGTACGATACGATATGATATATCCGTATCATGGAGCAAAACGATACACGATACGATACGCGTCAAACAACACTGCATGAAACTTTCAGAAGTATGAAAAGCTCACCAAGTAAGTAAGACTTGTTTTGGATAACAACTGTCCCTACTTTTCTGCTGATGCATGTGCTTTCAGCCATTATTTTAACCTTTTGGTTGTTTTTGTTTCGTGTTTATCTGAAACTGCTAGAAGTAGGAGGTGAAATGGTTAACACTTCAGAAGCTGTCCAAATGTTTTACTTGTTAATTCTGATTTTGGAAGGATTAGCTTTTACTATTCTTTTCGAAAAGGATGATTGTTGGATAAATCTTCACAATGTAGAAATTTATTGCAGGAGATACCCTTGGAAAAATAGCATCAGAAAAGGCAGGAATTTTCAAGGTATGTGCACCTTTAATATGAATGATATCTAGTTGTGGAATCTCTTATATAGCGTCTTAAAAGTAGTATTGGTGACTTATATTATGCATTTTCTGTATACTCTGTAATCTATTTGATCTTCATTGTCACAAAGGTTGGAGTTCCTGCATTTACAGTGCCGCAACCTGCTGAAGCTATGGTGGTTCTTCAAAAGAGAGCATCTGAATTGGTGGTAATGTTGTTTCTATTTCCTTTTCTTTTTCTTGATAAATAAAGCATAGCTTAAAACAAAACGAGAATTGTATGTTCTCATGTGTGGACTCATGCATCCATGTGCATGCTGTGTGTTTGATGCATAATTACAAAGGAAAAGGTAATTTTTCACAAATTCATTGATATGAGCAAGAACGTATCAAAAAGAAAATAAAAAACTGAACCAAAGCCTCATCCCCACAACATGTATAGGTTGGCTGCACGGACTGTTAGTTGCCGTGTGTTCTATTGTGTCTCATTAGCATTAAAATCCAAAGGAACAACAACAACAACAACTAAACCTTTTCCCATACTAGACGGGGTCGGCTACATGGATTCTTTGTTTCCATATAGCCCTATCATGTGCCATGTTAGCAGTTAACTGACAATAAGCTAGATCATTCTTTATTGTTTCTTTCCAACACTTTTGTGGTCGTCCTCTACCTCTTTTAATACTTTCAAAATCTAGCTTTTCATACCTTCTTACTGGTTTTTCTTTTGATCTTCTTTCTATATGTCCAAACCACCTTAAACGATATTTTCTCATTTTATCCTCTATTGGTGCCACACATAATTTATTTCTAATAACCTCATTATGTATACGGTCTTTTCTTGTATGACCACTCATCCATCTCAACATCTTCATTTCTGTCACAAACATATTTTGTACATGTTGATTAACTTCCCAACACTCAAAACCATAAAACATGACAGGTCTAATTGCTACTCTATAATATTTACCTTTTAACTTGAATGATATCTTCTTATCACAAAGAATACTTGATGCTCCTCTCGATTTTAACCAACTAGCATTAATTATATGCGTAACATGTCCATCAATTCTTCCATTACTATGAAAAATTGACCATAGGTATTTAAAACTTTCCTTTTGGGGGATGTAATGTGTGCGAATTTTAATTTCTATGTCCTGTGAAGTAACAAAATGATCAAACTTACATTCCATATATTTTGTCTTTGTTTTACTAAGTCGGAGGCCTTTACTTTCTAATGTTTCTCTCCATAGTTCCAATTTTCTATTAACTTTTTTCTTAGACTCCTCCACTAACACAATGTCATCTGCAAATAACATACACCAAGGTACTTCATCTTGAATATGTTTTGTTAACTCATCAATCACCATTATAAATAAGTATGGACTTAAGTTGATCCTTGATGTAACCCAATACTAACTTCAAAGAAGTTTGTCGTTCCTTCATGAGTCCTCACACATGTTTTTGCACCATCATACATGTCTCTTATAAGGTTTATGTATGTCAGTGGGATACCTCTTTTTTCCAAGGTTCTCAAAAGAACCTCCCTCGGTACCCTATCATAGTTTTTTCTAGATCAATAAATATCATGTGAAGGTCTTTCTGTTTTACTATGGATCCACTGTATTTTTGATGGCATAGGAAAAATGCACTTGTTAGTGTCTGACTTATTTAATCAATGTCGCCTTCAATTAGCAGTATATTAATGTTCTTAGAAATTGCCAAGGATATTTGGTTAGCGGTTCAGGAAGCCTATGCCTAGAGAAAAAATATAGCCAAGAAATACGATCTTATTGAGAAAATCAAGAAATGCAGACAAGGAGGTAGATTTGTGAGTGAGTATTATGCAGAACTGAGAGAATTATGGGAAGAATTAGATGTTTATTCCAAGACCAAATGTCTTAGTTGCACACAAGAGCGTAATGAAGAATTTGAAGAAAGAAAAGTGTTTGATCTCCTATGGGGCATTTCTCCAGAATATGAGGCAGTAAAGAACAATATTCTTAGCAGGGAAGAGCTACCATCCTTAAGTACGGTGTATTCTTTGTTACTCAGAGAAGAGGACAGAAAACTTTTTGAGAAAGAAACCAAAATCAGTTATGAAAATACTGCATTTGTGGGAAGAAATACCTCTAATCATTCTTTTTCACGAGGGAGAGGAAGCTATGGTCGAGGCAGAGGTAGATTGCATTACTTCTTGGGGATAGAGGTGATTCATCAGAATAATTGCTTATTTCTAAGTCAGAGAAAATATATACTAGATCTACTGAAGGAGACAAAAATGGAAGATCGTAGAATTTGCTTGATTCCTATGAAAATTTCTAAGGGGGAGACTAATAAACTAGGGGAACCATATGAAGATATTGGTAAATACCAAAGATTAGTAGGGAAGTTGATTTATGTTACTATTGCAAGACCTGATATTAGTTTTGTAGTTGGATATGTCAGTAGATGGACGCACTGCCCATCGAAACATCATATGAGTACAATATTTCATATCATCAGATACCTGAAATCCTCATTGACTTATGGGTTATTATATACTCCTCAGTCATCACTAGACATAAAAATATTTACTCAGATGCTGATTGGGCAGGTTCTAGAACTGATAGAAAGTCTACTTCTGGTTATGTGGTTAGTGTTGGAGGCAATATGGTCTCGTGGAAAAGTAAAAAACAGTCTGTAGTAGCCAGATCAAGTGTAGAGGCAGAGTATTGTGCTATTGCATTGGGTATGTGTGAAGGTCTATGGATTATATGACTTCTAGAAGAGATTAGCTTCAAAGGGAATATTCCAATTGAATTCTTTATTGACAGTAAAGTTGCCATTCAAATTGTATTGAATCCAGATTTTCATGAGAGGACAAAACACATTGAAATTGACTGTCACTTTATCAGGAGAAAAATTTCTCAAGGCATTTTCAACTTGATTCATGTACGCTCAGAGGATCAATTGTCGGATATTTTCACAAAACAAGTACCTGCTAAAATCTTTAAGAAGACTCTCAGCAAGTTGGGTATTTCAAGCCTTCAATACCCAATTTGAGGGGGCGTGTTGGAGATAATTAGTTGTTAGTACGAAGATTAGGTATTTAGTGTTAGAGTCTATGTCATAGATTAGTATATTTAAATGAGTTATACTGTGTCTCTTGTAATTCGGATCCTAATGGATCAGCATTAGGACCGTGGGTTAATGATGTAGTGATTAGTACTAATTAAGGGCATATATGTCTTTTGAATTAGATTAGGTTTATATAAACTGCTGTTGTAACTAGGGCTGTAATGTGGAATAAAGAAATGGAGTTTGGCGGCGGCAGGAAGGAGGATGCCGACCAGCCCTTTCAAATTATTTTCAAGTCTTGATTCTGTTCCTTGAATTTACTGATTTATTTTTCATCAAAACAACATTCCTAATATGTATAGCCATATTGTTCCACATATCACAAGGTTGTGTACTAATTGGCCTTCATGAGATGAGTACTGTTCTCCCATGAGCATCTACTTTTTACCAAAGATAGTTTTAGCATAAGAAAATTTTCCCACTTTGTTGTGTCAAACTTGTGCCAACCTTGTACTGGACTAAACAAGATGGAGGATAGGTAACGATTTACGAAGGCGCCCATTCCATGACATCTATCTTGTGCTTTCTATTTAAAAATGATTCTCGTGCATCATGTTTAGTTTAGGGGAGCATAGATATGTTCTTTACATAGTATGTTTCTTGACTGCATATGTAAGCATAGCTTGGTCTTTTTACTTATGTACAGTCATGTGGGTCAATTTTCAGGCATCCTCTTGCCTTTTTCTTTGATCAGTTTCCTGGTTAGATGAGTTCGAGTCTTTGTTCTTCCTCCTAAACAAAATGGTAGTTGTTGAAAGTTCAACCCAATACCTCAAACCTTAACCAATCCTTTTCTCACACTTGGTGGAGTCACCTACCTACTGCAACCCTCCTCTTTCATCCAGGCTCGTGACTGGCTATGTAAGAGTGAACCCTCACTATAAGCAGAGTTACCTGTGACCAATAACTAGGAAAAATGTTGTGCTGGGACATGACTTGTTGAACATCATGATAAGCATGATAAGGCTTATACTTCCGTGTTCCACAGGAAGTGCAAGGATACCCATAACCTCTTTTAAGGTAATACTATCTCTATACCTCTAGGCTAGGCTTTAACTTTTAACAGTTACAGAGAATCATGAGGCCCACTCATGCACTTCCGTTCTTGTGTTTTTCTGGAATGTTTCTTGGAGAGTATTTCTGTTTACGTAGTTCTCTTGTTGATGTTTAACCTCTACACACACCGTGTCTAACCATGTTAACTGAAGGTAGATTAGATAACAACTCTAATTTAGATGGAAGTCCTTAAGTTCCTGTCATTTGCAGATCCCATTGCAAGTTGCAGCCCCCCTGGATCCAAATAAGATGGTTGATTTGAAGCTTGGGTTGTCTGGCGACCACCAGTACATCAATGCAGCCCTTGCTGTTTCACTGTGCCAATGTTGGATTGAAAAAAAGGGACACCACCACAAAGAGCTTAATCTCACCGATGTATGTGTCATAACATCTTTCTTTATCAATAACTTTGTTTTTTATTACTGGGTGGAAGAATATTCAACATAATCATAATATTTTCTCATATTGATGAAAAACCGTACACTATTTTGTCATTTTCTTGTATGTCAGATTGCTTACTTTTGATATTTTGATGCTATCAATTTAATTTGCTCCATGAACCCTGAAGAATGGTGCTCAAAAGATTGTGTACAAATCCAGTGATAATGTTATATTTGTATATACAGCCCATTGTTTTCAAATCTCTAGTCTATAAGTTGTCATTCTTTTGATGCAGTTTGCTTCACTGTACTTCTGTTTTGTTCCTTCAAAGATCATCTTTACTTTTTGATATATAGTCAGAACGGTGTTTCTTCTCTCACGGTAGGCAAACACTGCATGATGCTAATTGATATGCTCTTCCTCTTCTATCCTGTCAGTCTTTCTCCATTTATTATGTTTTCTGTTCCAAGTTTCTTACCTTAGAATTTCTTAGGTTTCCATTTTTGGATTTTATTTTATGCATACTAAGCCCTATCTATTTGTGTTTGACTTTGGCTGAAGCTTTCTTTGTTGTTTACTGTCCTTATTCTTTGTCTATCACTGTTTGGATATAGGGGTGACAAATTGGATTCAAGGGTCGTGTAAGGGTCTATGTCAAAAGCAGGTTCACCTGAACACAGCCCGATTTCCTAATTGTGTCCACTTTGATGACCCAGATGTGACCCAGACCCTGGTTGAGTTTGGGTTGGGTCCCGGTCCACCCAAGTACAACACCATATGTATGTATATATGTATTATGTATTACATACATGTATATATATTATATATATTCTACATTGAATATGTATATATAGAGTGACTTGTTCATGCACAACTGTGTCCACTCAAGCCTCCCCTTTATTTGGCTAGTGTATGAGTGTAATTTAGAAACTTAAAGGGTATTTTGAAAATAAAAAAGGACAACCGTATTTATTACACTTACACCCCAAAATGTAATGGGGAGGCATGAGTGCTCACTGCCAGAGGTGTGCACAGTTTCCTCTCTCTCTCTCTCTCTCTCTCTCTCTCTCTATATATATATATATATATATATATATATATATATATATATATAATGTAATACACATGTTTATGAATATAAGTATATAAAGTATAAATTGATATCCGTGTCAATTTTGTCGGACCCAACTTGAGGTACCTAATAATTTACGTGAATATGGATTCTTCATATCAGGTTCAGGTTGGTTTGTCACTCGGGTCCAAATGCCAGTTTGCCAACCCTATGATGATTCATTTATCTTTGTATATGAATGTTTCAAAAAGTTATTTTTAATTATTTTGGGGATGTTTAGATATAGTATGCAATGATTATAAAGCTTAGCTTTTAGTAGTTCATACTTCCAATGAAGGATTTCCCTGTTAGGTAAATCGGAGAGGAGAACTACCTGATGTATTTCTTAAAGGTCTTTCTGCTGCAACTCTTAATGGGCGTGCTCAGATTGTGTATGATACTCCAGTGAAGGATCTGTCAGAAAGGAAAGAAAGCAATTTAGGTGATTTGATCTTTTACCTGGACGGGGCACACAGTCCAGAGAGCATGGAAGCATGTGCAAATTGGTTTTCTCATGCTGTAAAAGAATATAGGAAATCTGGGACAAGGAACGTGGAAGAAAATGAACTTGGGAAATCAAATGGTCCCAACGTGAGTTTTTCCTTTCTGCTTCAGGAAATGTAAATATTCTTGCTGATGGCTTACATAATTATTTGTCAAGGATCATTAATGTGCATGACGCACCAAATTGTACTGTAGGTTCTTTTGTTTAACTGCATGGAGGTCAGGGATCCTAATATCCTTCTTCCACGGCTCATCAATACTTGTGCTTCTTTTGGTAATAATACCTATCACCGATGTACACGGTTTATTTAAATGGAGTTGCAAATAGTAGTTTTGTGGGTGTTGGCACACTTGATTTTTCTCATTGGGGAAACAGCTCCATTTCCAACAAGTTTTCTGTCTTTGACCTGCAGTTTTAAAAACTCGGAAGTATTTGTGCTTTTGTGTGTATCCCTGTGTTTGTGTTATTCGTCTGTGCACGCAAGCATCTGACTGCTTTTTAACTGTGTCCGGTCAGGAGTTCAATTCTCCAAGGCACTTTTTGTTCCAAGCTTGTCTACATACAACAAGGTCACCTCTTCTATGTCGCCAATACCTACTGGTATAGTGAAGGATTTGTCTTGGCAGTTTAATCTCCAAAGAATATGGGAGAAACTTATTCATGGAAAAGGTAACTATCTTTTTGGTCTTCTGCTCAATTAGTTATCTTTTAGATTAGTTATTCAAGATCTGAATCTGTTTCTTCATTTTGAGCTGCTTTGATAATGATTTTTATATCTGAATCAGATATACAAGTAGAAGAAAGTTCATACCTGCATGCTGTTCATACTACTCCTCCGTACGAGTTTCTCATAGATGATCCTCCTCTAAAATGTGATCCAGACGGCAAAGCGATATCCAGTACTGTCATCCCCTCATTGCCACTGACAATTACGTGGTTGAGGGAATGTGTAAAGCAACACCCTTCTCTCAGAGTTAAGGTTTGTCCATTCAATGCCAAAGTGCCCCTCTTTTCTCTTACATGGACAAATAACTTTCGTGCACTGCATTCGTGTCAGATTCTTTGCAAAAGTAGTCCTGCCAACTTCTGATGAGTTGTGATTCCTGTGAACTGCTTTAACATAGCTAGTTGATTAAAATTTCACATCTCGTTAACATCAGATCTGATATGTACAAAGAGAAACGTCTCTCTCTCTCTCTCTCTGATGCTTGACCGTCTGATCTGTACACCCAGTGTCGGAACTGTTAGACTCTGGCATAAGCAAATAAAAGTTTGCTTGGCTATCTCATACTCATTGACAGCATGAGTGGGATAATTTGAAGACCTCCATTCAGAATTCTGAGACGGGTGAACGAGTTATTCTGTTTCAGGGTTGTTTTCATTCGTCATGTTTATATTTTGGTTTATGCTTTGTGTTTCTAGCTGCCAGATGTTTGTTGAAGCAAACATCGTGACATGGTCACCAGTTAAGCCGGGGAAAGTCTCGAATCTAATCGCTTGGTACCAATGCTTATCCTTGGGGAATCAATCATGACATTTTGCTGCAGGTTCTTGTGACAGGATCGCTGCACCTGGTTGGAGATGTTTTGAAGCTGCTTAGAAGGTGACAAACCAGCTCCAACCATTTATTTTGTCGTACATTTGTAATTGTAACAAAAAAAATGTTTCCAAGTTTTCAGTTTGTTTTATTCATTTCATGGCTTGTTTCAATTCTAACGACATTAAATTCATCAACTTATTATTTTGGCCTGAATTTGTCCATTCCTTGGGATTAGCAACTACATTTCATGATTCCATGATCTTTTTCTCATCTTCTAATTTCTGTTTTCAACCGCAAACTTGTCATGGGTGTTTGCTTCTTGGGAAGGTTCAACACAATAAAAGATTACTCATAAGAAATGGCATGCGGAAGTCCCTATTATTTACCTTTCCCAAAGGTACTTTTCCAGAAACCTGCACATTTTCATTTTAATTAGAAAGTGGATTTATTCAACTGTTCTGGTTTATTGCTACAGTTGTGGTCAGAGGGGCCCGAATATAGTCCGTGTTTGTTGAACTTAAGAACGTCCATGTTCTTTTATTTGCGTAATTGGCACAATAGTCTATTTGATTTACATTTATTTGAACAGCTGGCATAGATCTCGTAAGAACACGTTATATTGATCGTGAAATGTACAACAGGATCAATGTTGGCTCAGTGTACATTGATTATCTGAATCAAGTGATTTTTTTTTCCTTTTAACAGAATCCCATGGTTTTTAGCGGAGCCTAAGTATGAATCAGGGTTGAATTCATGACTCATAATGATCTGTCAAAGATGTATCCATGATGAGCTAAGGTAGGGTGTCTTTCCCACCCAAATTAAAAGAAAAAAGAGAATATATAGTGATGTATCCATGATTTAATCTGTCGACAAATACGTACTTTCTCCCACCCTGAACAGGCTCATGGGTTATTTGCCCAGCTCTAACAAACTCTTTTTGATCCAGCTACAAATTGAAATGAGAAGCTAGTGGGTGCAGCCGTCCGATGCATCAACCAGAGGATCTCCCAACTATGGGAGTGTGCCGCAGCTTCTGCACACTCAGGATATTATGAATTAGGCATATAACTTCGGGTTGGTGTAACCTAAACTTGATTTATTATTGTCTGCCGTCAATGACTAACATAGAGTACTCTTGCTGATTGACCTTAGAGTATACTTACAAAAGGATACAAAGAGAAATGAAATGATCTGTCGAAGATCGATTTACCTAATCCACTATAGAATACATGCAATCAACAATTTCAATACCGCGTCCTGCTAACACCTAAAATGAAGATGTGACCGTAAAATTTTCAGCAAGCGTCAGTCACTGCCAGTGCGGCCCGAGATCTGGATTAAGAGATGATACTTATCTGCTCATGCCCAGAATTTGATGAATGCACTTGATCTCTTTTTAACTCATCGGAAAAGGAATGCAAGAAGTCGATGAAACTCACATTTGTGAGTTGCCATTGATCCATCCACTGCATTAACTGCATTGTAAGAACTCGGAGACACAAAAGGGTCCTTAAATCAGTACACTGACACATTGTCATAAGAGATTCTGTTATCGGCATAAAACTGCTGAGATGTTTGAATACCAGAATCAAGTTTAGTCGCGTAGAAGTTTGTCAATTGGGGCCCCTGACTAGACAGGCACAACTCAACCACCGTCGGATTATTCTAAAGAATAGTAAACACCCACTCAAGTCCCAATCGCAGCACCCTCTCTGGCATCCTTTCACCATGCAACTACAGCGGGTTGAAGGATTTCGTACCATTGCAAGCACATAATTAAGCACTTAGCTTGAACCGGAGCAGTCTTTAGGTTATTGTAGATAACGTGCAGTTTGAAGAAGCAATCCATAAGTCCTGATGCAACGAATTCAGTAATCTGGGCATGCACTCGGGCATGGTTGCACTGTCGGTATGAATCTTGAAAAGCATCTCCAATATTGTCAATGGAGCCACTAAGTCCTCCCTTTGTCAAGCAGGCCACTGTCTATGCTTCAGCTGGTACATAGAAAACCAGTGAGGAAATAAAAAAGAGGAATAAACACAGTGAAGGGCCTGCAGCTGGATTGGTCTCTGTGATCATATGTTTAGCAGCAGGAGATGCCACGCCAAATCTCTTGATTCATGTATCAAACTAAAGGATACTGGTTGTTGTGTGCTAGATGAAACTCTTGCTTTCCAAGATGTTGATGGAGAGAGTGGAAACTTTTGCTTAACATAGGAAGGAGTAAGCCCTAGCATCTGGACAGATTGAATTTTCTGGTGGTTTACTCTGCAGATCGTGAACCGTGTATCAATTGTCACAGGCCATCTCATACATTTCAAAGATAACCAAGAGAATGAAAGAAAGTTAACTGTGAGAAAAACAAATAGGTTCCACAATTTCCAAGATGGGTTCATGTTCATTTAGGTGTTGGTGAATAAACTTCAATGCCGTGATTTCTTCTTCAGAATAGAAGAGTGTCAAAGAAGACAAATTACAAATGTTGAAAAGAGTAACAAAATTTCAATAAGTGAACAGCGTAACTCCAATTCTATATAGGTGCTACAAACTGACATATTATCAAATATAAAACTAAGTAACCCCAATTGGCTCAAGCAAAAAAGAAAGACGAGAAAAAACATGAGTCTTCTGAGAACTCTATCCTCTTGAAACATCTGTAAGATTGCTGGCTGATAAGCAAAATGAATACAATGCTGCTGCTGCAATCAAAGACAAATACAAAGGAACATGATACTAAGAAACCCATCAAAAGTTCATGATGGGGCATCAACAGTGTGCATAATATAACGGAAGATTAACCGCCTTTCTGCTTGAGGGTTATCTTGTCACCTAGGCTAAAAGCGATTCTCTGCCTCTTGCTTCTGATCCTAATGTACTCAGTCAGCTTACCATTTGCTTGTTTCTCAATGCTTATAGAGTATCCTCGCCTAAAATGCTCTTGGCGTAGAGATTAGCTGCTAAGTATCCACAATCACCCTCTAGTGTACAACTGAAGCCATGTTTTTGACAAACTTCCCTGCAGATGAGGGATTCCTTAAGCAGTAGGTTCCTCAAAGAACACTATCAACCATCAAATCTGCATGCCTTAAACCCAAAAAGTAACCAAGAAGGCTTTAGGAGGAGACCCTTAATTGATGCACATGCTATACAGAAGACAACAAAGCTTCTTTTCAATTGCACATACCCAAACACCCAACCAAGACAGTATTGTGGAGCACAGGAAGGTCAGGGTTCGTTTTATTTGATTAGCATTTAACAAAGAAGACATAAAGTTCAGTGCGAAAGAAGATGACAAGCGACAAAAAACCAAGACTATCTCAATGCTAATGGTTGGGATCTAGCAAACCTCATAATCAGATCAACTGGTAATTCTAATCCATCTGAGCCTGACCACACCTGTCGGGGCTTTCAATATCAAGTTGTTCCATCAACTGAATTGCTCAAATAGTGAACTAGCAAAACGTGCTTCTAAGGTCCTGAGCATATACATCAACCCATGTGACCGGACATCGTTGCGGTTCTCAGTTGTACTTCACCGGCAGCTTTTCTTCTCTCGATATATTCGTTCAACCCATTTTCAGTATCTTTTGATTTAATTTTTACCACATTTGATCTCCACAAGACCTCTTCATGCATCAACCACAAGCACTCTATCGATCTAACGGTGAGTATAAATCTAAAGAAAGTTCGGGTTTCGGTAGTATTTGTTGACAGACGATAAAAGCGAGGTGAATATCGATGGCCGGGTTGCAAGAAACGCACGTTTTGTTGAGTAGGTGGACGCACCCGTGATGCATCACGATGTGTAGAGCACTGTGACGCGGGTGTGATCCTTTTCAGAAAAGAACGCGCTCTAGGTGCAATACTCTTCAAAGCGTTCGCAACGCAACTGTGCCATTTCTTTGGTGCAACCGAGGAGTGTCGCTTTCAAATAATTGTGACGCTTTTGAGGCCTGCTACTTAGACATGTCCCGTTTTGGGTTGCCTGAAACTGGGAATCGGAACCAAACCGCTCTAGGAGCAGTTTCTGAGTTTTGGGGTGGTTTCGGTTTCGGATCTAGAACCACTCCAAAACCGGTAATTTAAAAAAAAAAAATCCCACAAGGCTAACTCTCATGGAAGATGAACCCATGCCTAGCTCAATCATTAGTCACTGTCTACTACTGAGCTAGGCTTCAACTTGTGTAAATATCTCTATAATATATATATATATATATATATATATATATATATATATATATATATATATATATATATATATATATATATTTAAAAACGGTTTAAAACCATCGGTTTTGGTTCCGAGCTGGTTCCTGAAAAGGATGTACCATAACAAAACCGGGGGTGCCCTGCTCCGCTTACAATTCTGGGGCATTCATCCGGTTCTGAAACTGGTACGATTCCGGTTTGAACCGCCGGGCCGGTTCCAAACCATCCATGTCTACCACTACCCTATCAAGATACACACATACACACACACACACACACACACACATATATATATATATATATATATATATATATATATATATAGATAGAGAGAGAGAGAGAGAGAGAGAGAGAGAGAGAAATTGGTATATGCTAGAAGTTTACCTACAAACATATACCGACAGATCTGAGCCGTTGAGATGGATGGCCATAAACAAGGGTTTTTTAACAACACATGGCCCCTTCTCTCTCCCCCAAATCACTTATGCGTTCTATGTTCTCTTGCTTGCTCTATGGTGAGTCTGGTTCATGAACGGTTATCACTGCACTTCTCTGAGTGATTAACAATGTCTACATTCGGTCGTTCTCTCTCTTCTCTATAGAGCAGGCGAGAGAATGGAGAATGTAGAAGTGATTTGGGGGGAGAGAGAAGGGCCCATGTGTATTTAATAGCCCTTGTTTCTGATCGTACATCTCAATGGCTCATATATGTTGGTATATGCTTGCACGTAAACTACTAGCATATACTAGTTTCTCTCTCTCTCTCTCTCTCTCTCTATATATATATATATATATATATATATATATATATATATATATATATATTGCATATGTACTTAAGTATGCTTCTCAACTTGCAATTATTCATTCAATCATTTTTGTTATACTTTGTTTATTTAATTATCCTTTAATGTATGTTGTAGGATGTCAAAGAAATCGAGTGAAAGCTTCATTATGCTGTACTATATTTTGGATATATGATGAATGATGAAAGTGTATATCATGGTGGGTATTTTGGATGTTCAACAAACAAACAATGACGCTAAGGCTGATTACAGGAGACCAAATGATCAATTTGTTGACTAGTTGGCCGATGATATATGTGATGATATATTTATTTGTTGTAGGGTGATGAACTTGATTATTCTCTTAGGTTTACTACATATGTAATGTTCTACATTGAGTTGACCTGATTTAGTGAGTAAGAGATATTAGGAGGAAGCACACCAATGTTATCATTGTTCTTTGTTCGAAAAGCAAAGACTCAATAAGTAAGGTATGACTTAGTTATAAAAGAAGTGAGAGAGAGAGAGAGAGAAACTGGTATATGCTAGAAGTTTACCTACAAACATATACCGACAGATCTGAGCCGTTGAGATGGATGGCCATAAACAAGGGTTTTTTAACAACACATGGCCCCTTCTCTCTCCCCCAAATCACTTATGCATTCTATGTTCTCTTGCTTGCTCTATGGTGTGTCTGGTTCATGAACGGTTATCACTGTACTTCTCTGAGTGATTAACACCATCTACATTCGGTCGTTCTCTCTATAGAGCAGGCGAGAGAATGTAGAATGTAGAAGTGATTTGGGGGGAGAGAGAAGGGCCCATGTGTATTTAATAACCCTTGTTTCTGATCGTCCATCTCAATGGCTCAGATATGTTGGTATATGCTTGCACGTAAACTACTAGCATATACTAGTTTCTCTTTCTCTCTCTATATATATATATGTATAAATCCACATATATATATATATATATATATATATATATATATATATATATATGTATATATAGATATTACATATGCACTTAAGTATGCTTCTCAACTTGCAATTATTCATTCAATCATTTTTGTTTACTTTGTTTATTCAATTATCCTTTAATGTATGTTGTAGGATGTCAAAGAAATCGAGTGAAAGCGTCATTATGCTGTACTATATTTTGGATATATGATGAATGATGAAAGTGTATATCATGGTGGGTATTTTGGATGTTCAACAAACAAACAATGGCGCTAAGGCTGATTACAGGAGACCAAATGATCAATTTGTTGACTAGTTGACAATGATATATGTGATGATATATTTATTTGTTGTAGGGTGATGAACTTGATTATTCTCTTAGGTTTACTACATATGCAATGTTCTACGATTGAGTTGACCTGATTTAATGAGTAAGAGATATTAGGAGGAAGCACACCAATGTTATCATTGTTCTTTGTTCGAAAAGCAAAGGCGCAAGAAGTAAGGTATGACTTAGTTATGAAAGAAGTGACAAAAATAAAAACAACAAAAAAGGACAAAAATAAAAACAACAAAAAGTTTATGTTGAAAGTTATAGATAGACTAATACGGAAAGGTGAAATGCTCCATTTTAAATTACATTAGAAGCTGAAATCAATCATTTATGGGATTGAATGTAGTTAATGGTATGGATAACCACCTACTAAGTTTGTATTTAAAAGTGCATGCATTTGCAAATAGATTCAGTAATGAGTACAATATGATAAAGAGATAAACAAAAGTCCTTATAAGCTTAAGCATACTTTTTCATAATTAAAGCGTCTTTATGATTTGAATATTAGTACAAAGAGGCACATTTACAGAATGAGACAAATAGGTCCACGTATACTTTTTGTTGTAGACTTTGATATTTATGTTAAGTAATAAGAATCTCACTATGGCATTTACATGTATGAGATGCATTATTAATACAAAATGGGCAGATTGTGCATGAGCTCACAAAATGAGACATGCTTGTGAATAGGTCCATGTTCGATTTAGGTTGACTTGGACACAAAACAAAACATACACAACCCATAAATAACAAGCTTACCTGAATTGCCATCCTGAGACACCAAGATCCATAAGAAACATCTCCAAAGCACCTCACTTGAGCATTGGGTTATAATTTACTCTTGAATTAAGGTTTAAACGCTTCCACAACCATCACACTAAAGACGCCTAGATCTAATTTTATTTAGTAAATCTATTTTAATTTAATTATCATATAAAATAAAAAGAAAATTTTCACAAAAGTATCTTGCGGTTTTCAAAATTTTGCACTTTAAGACCTCAATTTATCAACATTATAGGAGGAACATATGGTTTTTATATTAATAAATTAGGGATATGAAGTTTCAATGGTTAATAAAATAGAAACCTTGTAGCTAACAACATTAGCTTATTAGCTTTTTGTATATGTTGTAAGAACCTCATATTACCATTTGATTATGTATAGAAACCTTAGGTTTTCTTTCTAAGAATGAAGAAAACCTCATATCCTTTCTAACGGTTGAGAAGTTTCCCAAGATGTGAAATTTGGAAAACTATAAGGTTGTTTTGTGAAATGTTTCTATAGCTTATTCAACTGCAAATCTAGCAATTTAAACCATACTTGAATAGGAGCTCAAACAACTATGAAATTGTGTAAAATTTGTATTTTGATCCTAAAATAGATCAGCTCGATAAAACCTAACTTGTTTAATGAGTACCTGATGACCGATAGCCACAATTATTTTCTAGTTGATTATTGTCTATTTTCACAAACAAAATAGGCGATTTAGTATATCAAAATTTGTCCCGGCAACTATTACCTAATAATACTGATATTATCATCTATCAATCACTCTATGACTAGAAATACGGTTTAGAACACAAACATACTGCAAATCTAAATCCATAAGCTTGGTTTTCACTAATTTTTGGTCACTATTCAACCAAAAGGGTTGGTGTAGTCTTTAAACACCTCTTACAATCCGTCTACTAAAGGCTAATTTTTCCAGCTCCTCCAATCTCTCTAGTTGGTGAATTCTTAAAATAGTTAAGTCTTGAAAGAAAATAAATTTACCGCAAATCATTGCATGTAAGTAGATTCCACCACCACATCAAGTCCCTCTATCAACGACTAGCATTAGTATAAGGTTGAAACAAGTGCCCAACAACTATTTATATATGTGGCACAACAATTTGCAAGGAAATCCCTTCCCTAACAAATCAATAGATTTTCTTATGTTATAATAGTTATCTTTGACCTAGGTAGTACAATCTATACCCCTTAAAGAAATTTTGTTTTTGAAATTTGATTCAATCAAACTCACTAAGCATATATTTAACTTGCAAATCTAACAATTGACCATCACTTACACAAACCAAAATATAATAATTAGCTCAAAGCTTAGTCTATTACTTTACTTGCTTTAAAGTATACATAGTCAAATAATTCTTTTAATTTTGTAAAACCAAATTCATAGTATCAAAATCAAATCAAAGCGTATTCTTTTAATTAAAATCTTGGTCAAATCCCTTGGATATAACCGCAGAAGTCTAAAAATAAATTTTAATTTTAACTGAATGAAAATTCTTTATCACACCTTGGCATGTTACATAGTCATGAGTATCACCAATGAAATCATATAAGGCAATTGCAACTCAAGCAAGCAAAAGCTAGCAAAATTTTAAATTGTGTTTATCCCTACATAATTCCAAAAATATACATTGTCAATCTTTGCTTAAAATAAAGTACATAATTTCAATTATACCAAAGGAGCAAACTATCATATAATTGACAAAAGTATTTCAATTTTGGTGCCTTGACTCTTTCAAATAAATTAGAACCAATAAAATAAACTTACCAAAACTTTATAAAATTGTCAAAATTGATAGTTAATAATCTTCAACACAACATATCATAGTAAATAGTTCAAATAATTTAACAACAAAATATCAAATGACATAAACTCTAAAAATATTTGACAAGCTCATCAAAAACATGAAATCATATCACCCAATTTAGATTCTCAAAGTAATGTTAAAACTAGGCCTTAGTAAATTACCAAGCATAAACACCATCACTATTACACAAACTCTTCCAAAAATCATAAACTATAATCCTTTGAACCCAAGATACTATTATCTTGTACCCGAATACTACTTTGTCACACCTTGTGTGTGGGACTCACCTTGTTCAACCCTACGGTGATCTGTCATATGTAGCACAGAAACCCGAAATATGAGATTATACAAGTTCTAAGATGTAGACTAATATTTACAAATATACAACCCACCAAATCCAAATAAACTACACGTTGACTTTAGATATTACAAATTACTAAGAGAGGATAATGATTTGTATTATTTACAAATATCTATAACCTTATTTACACATAAGACCTTCATAATTACATAATGAAAAGATATCCATAAGCACCTCAAAATTTTCTTTAAAAAGGAAATTTAAAAGGAAATTGCTTTGAAAACTAAAATAACTTGAAAATTCATCAAAGTACCACATATCTAAAGATTTCAAAATTTGAGCTCTAATAGAAAAATAACATCATGTGTAGTGGTGGCACCTGCATGTGATGTGGACTAGAAGGATTGTTGCTACATGTGTAAGCAGGTGTGGCGTAGGATAGCTGATTGTTCGTTATGTATCAAAACTCCTCATAGTCTAGTTAGAGTAGTGTAGCAATGACATTGCCTCATCAGCTAGAAGCAGGCTAGAACTGCAACTTTGGTAAGCTTCATTCTTCAAAAACCACAACTACAAGCAAATAGAGAATGTGTTTTTTCTACCAAGGAGCAATGAAATGCAAAGTACCAAAACCTGATGCTTGTTTGCTAGTGTTTTACGTGTAGGTGTATACATTAGTATGTGTTGTTTAATAAAGTGTGTGTTATTGGATGAAAGTGTGTAGGTGCTATCTTAAGAGGGATTCATCTAACAGAATGTAATATAGTATAGGTGCTATTTGTGACAATTGCACGTATACCACCTATAGGAGGGATTCAAAGTGTGTGTTATTGGATGAAAGTGTGTAGGTACTCTCACAAATAACACCTATAGGAGGGATTCATCTAACAGAATGTAACATAAAGTGTGTAGGTGTATACATTAGTATCTAGAATGTAATATGGTAACATTCAAGCATGGTAACAGTATGGATGGTCATTCCAGCCGTTACCGTGCTGAGTTGCCGAGAATGGCCACTCTGTAACAGAAGAATCGGTTGGAACTTGGAGAGACCCTCTCTAACAGCCGTAGGAGCTTCTATGAAAAGGAGATAGAGGGAGTCGAAAGAACATTTGATCAATCGTTCTGATTTATTGCTTTATTTTAGCTTAGCTTTCGTTATAGTCTGGGTGTACTTAGTGAAGATGATAACCGCTTAATCCTTTTTTTGTTCTTTCCTTAGCCTTAGAACAATTCTAGTATAGACAAATAGAAGTTCTGTATAAAGCTCCGTTTCCAAGAATCCCACAAGCACCTGAGGATATTTTGGTCAAGGATTTCCAAAAAACTATATCTCGCGTAATTTCAAACGAACCCAGTATCCCTTTTGAGGGTGAAGGGTAACAACCCCGCACACCCTTGCACCTACAATATGGTTCTCAAGGTCACCAGGCAAAGACATAATGTCAAGTAGAAAGTGTTCATTCTAAGTGAAAACCTTTGCTCTCAAGTGATTTTTCCTACAAAAATCTATTTCAATTGTTCTTACAATAAGGGAAAATGTATAAATTGGCGTATTCTTCTCACAATATTCCTCCTGTTATTGATCACGATATCCCATGAAGGCAAGGATCACGTCCTGATAATCAAATGGTTGGTGCTCCCACATAGACATTCAAGAGTTGTGATAAGACAATTGACTGTTAATGAAGGATGGCCACCTTTTGTTAACAGATAAGAGGTAACCCTTCTTTTTATGAACATGTTTGACATAAATAATTTAGACTATTGTTATAAGACAGGTACAATATTTTGCCAATGTAGATTCATTTGCAATCATAGTCCAGTTCTTTAGAGAAGTGATACCTCCAATAGTAGCCAACCACTTTCAGTTCACCTGCTTGAAAAAGAGTTTCAAGTCTCTTGTTCCTTTAATATATCTTAAAATCCTTTTTACAACTATTCAGTGTTGCCATCCAGGATTACCTTGATATCTACTTACAAGACCAACAACAAAACTGATATCAGGTCTTCTACATAACATAACATACATCAAGCTACCCACAGCTTGTGCATAAGGAACATTAGGCTTATCGTCTCCTTCACTGAGACAATCAACCTTACTAATTTTAATCTCTTTTATAACAGGTGTAACAACAGACTTGCATTCACCCATTTTGAACTTCTTGAGGATATAATCAATATATTTCTCCTGACTCAGGCATAAGAGTCTAGATTCTCTATCTCGAGAGATCTTTATACCCAGGATATAGGATGCTTCTCCCATATCCTTCATTTCGAACTTTGAGTTTAACCATGACTTAGTTTTGACAATCATCTTGTTATTGTTTCCAGTCAACAATATATCATCTACATATAATGATAGGATGACAAAGTGATTAAGTTTATTAGCCACAAACCTAAGTTCTATAATGGCATTTTGAAAAGTCAAATACCATTGGCGAGGTGAATGTTTTAGGCCATATAGGGATTTTCTCAACCTATATACTTTATCTATTTGGCCTTCAACCACAAATCCTTTGGGCTGCTGCATGTATATGATTTCATCTAAATCTCCGTTTAGAAATACTGTCTTTACATCTAACTGATGTAAGTCCAAATCATAATATGCAGATATTGCCAGGATTATTCTTATGGATGCAAATTTTACAACTGGAGAATATGTCTCAACATAATCTATCCCCTCTTTTTGCGAAAAGCCCTTTACAACTAATATCGCTTTAAACTTGTCGATTGAACCATCAACTTTATTTCTTTTCAGAACCCATTTACAGCTTATGGCTTTCCTTCCTTTTGGCAAATCATCAAATTCACAGACTTGGTTTTTCTCAATGGATTCAATTTCCTCATCCATGGCTTTCCCCTAATATGATGCTTTCAATGAGTTCATAGCTTAATGATAAGAAGTTATCAGTCAACTTATCTAAATCCACCAAATTGCACACTTATTCTACAAGATAAGTATGATAATCCTTTAAGTAGGACTGAGTAGCCCCTTGGCCTTTTATGTCCACTTAAAGTTTCGGTTGTTTCAGAAAGATCTTCTATGAGCTCAAAAGATGATTGATCTAGGTCTACTAGATCATTAATATATTAATCATTGTTTTCCAAGATGTCATTCTTAGTATCTTCTAAGAATTCAACATCTCTGTTTTCAATTAGTTTGTGGTCCTTATGATAAAAACGATATCCTTTTAAACCTTTTGGATATCTAATGAATATACATCTTAAGTACCTACTGTCTAGCTTGCTTATCTCTAGACTGATCAAGAATCTTTACATGTGCAACAGATCCCCATCTCCTAAGATGACCTAGATTGAGTTTTCTTCCAAACCACATCTCATATGGTGTAGTGAATACAGCTTTACACGGTACTCTATTGAGTATTTAAATCGTTGTACTTACTGCTTCTCCCCAAAATATCCTTGGTAGAGAGACATCGATTAACATTGATCTTGTCATATTCAAAAAGGTTCTGTTGTATCTCTTAGCTACACCATTTTGTTGAGGTGTCCTAGGCATTGTATTTTGTTTTGCAATACCAAAGTCTTTACAGAATTCAAGAAATTCTTCAGATGTATATTCACCACCTGTATCTGATCTTAAGACTTTAATTGAATGCCCTAATTGGTTTTTCACTTCTTGCTTATATTCTTTAAAAACATCTAGTGAATCAAATTTATATGTCAAAAGATATAAATACATATATCTTGAGTAATCATCGATAAAGGTCATAAAATAAACCTTTCCATGATGTGACCTTACTCTAAATGATCTACATAAATCTGTGTGATTGACCTCCAACAGGATTGTTGCACTTGTTGATTCTTTGAAAAAAACTTTTCTTATCATTTTTCCTTATATACAAGCTTCACACTTGTTAAAAGTATTTTCCTCAAATCCATGCAGTAAGTCAAAGTTGGATAATTTTCTCAACTTTTTCAGACTTATATGGCTAAGGCATTTATGCCACATATTCACATCAACATTAAATGCACACTCAATATAAGCAAAAGAACTATCAATTTCATTATCACTTAACTTAAAAGTCCATGCTCTACATCAAATTATCCAAAGAATAATATTCTCCCATGTTTTCCCACAATCACGTTGCCAGAAATAAACCCGACCTCAAAACCTTTCTTTACTAAGGCAGGGACCGAGACCAGATTGCGCCTTATAAATGGTATAATTAATACAACAGTTAATACAATCAGTTTGCCTTATACATAGATTCTAAAGGACCCAGTACCCAAAATATCCGAGAAGGTGTTATTACCCATGTACACTCGATGTTCGCCTGGTTTGTATTCCTTCAGATCTATTGCCCCTTCTTTGGTCTTTGAGATATGTCTTGTAGCTCCGGAGTCTATCCACCAACTTGTCACCGGGCAGTCCATGTACAGATATTTTTATATCACACAGATTATATCTTACTTCTCTGACTATCCGCGTTGTGGGTTGTTTCTTCCACCTTTCTTGTTGCGGTAATCCCTCTTGTAGTGTCTCATCTTTCCACAATTGAAACACTTGACCCGAAAAGCGGTTTCTTGTGATTTCTTAAAATTTTAACCGCTCTTCTTGTTATTCTTGCCAAACCTCTTGTTTGGTTTATTTTTCTTCTGGTTGGGTTTGGAGCTAGACCCTATCTCATATTGTATCACTAGCAATTTTTTTTTCTTGTTTTTGTTCATATGTTCTTACTCTATTGCTAGTTTCAGGGGCAATTCCAAAAGGTTAATCTCTGGGCAGTGGTGACCATGTTCCATGATGGGGATAGACTATTTAGGATTGTTGATATTTGCATCGGTTCTGAGATGTCTGATTTTGCCACGGCTAGGTCCCTAACCATTACTAACATGTGATTTACGTGTTCTACTATATTATCTCCTTCTCTCATTTTGAAGGAGTTGTACTTTTGTAGTAGCAACTGCACATGTAATTTGGCAGTTGTGTCATACTTAGCTGTTATTGAATCAAACAACTCTTTGGCTGTCTCGTATTCTTCGAAGACCCTAATCAAGTCATCCTCCATGCATGTCAACATGACTGCCCTTGCTATTGTGCCATCTTTTAGAAATGTTTTATACATTTCTATCTGTTGCTCAGTTGCGTTTAGTGGGGGCGGATGCATGGTTTTCTTTAATATATACTCAACACCTTTAAGTGTTAGAGCAAGTGGGATTCTCCTCTTCTATGTTTGGAAGTTCAGACCGTTCAATTTTTCGGTTTTAGCCAATTCAAATACACATATTCTTGAACTCATTTTTGTGTGTTTGGCAATTATAATAATTAGACGGTTTAAAAAGGAAACAAACAATAAGCAACAAACACACATAGCAAGAACCCTATTAGAATGATGCATAATATCATAAAAACGAGCTGAAAATAACTTATAAGCAACTTGGGATAAATTTGTAGTTTTCTCAAAAATTTCTGCCTTTAGCATTTTTCAAAAATAACACCAGGGGTAAAACTGTAATTTTAACTATCTATCCACTTTTGAAATTTTCTAAAAACCTAAGGACAGACTCGTAAAAATACTCTTTGATATTTCTGTAAAATTCGTAATTGATAGGGGTTCAATTTGTAATTTTAATCCTCAGCGCGAATCAATAATTTTCTCAAAAGTATAGGGACAAACCTATCTTTTGACACAATGAGAGAAAAGTAATAATTTAATCTGAAAAGGGCAATAACGTAAAACAACAACCCAGTATTTTGTAATTTTTACAAACTGCTGGAAGGTAAAAACGACTTTTCGCTCAGTAAGGGTAACACAGTCTTTTGTCTAGGGGTAATTTTGTAATATTAGAAAACCAATCGGGGCAGAACGAACTTTTTAGTTTGCTGTCCGAGGTGGTTTCACGGTTTTCAGGTCTGTTTAAACGAAAAGAGAGAGAGAGAGAGAGTGAATCCAATCTAAAAGAGGAAGAGAGAGAGGGTGGCCTGCAGCCCTGTGTGGCGGCCAGCGCTGGCCGACGTCCTGTTGTTTCTTTTCCCAGCCAGCGGCGGACGATTTGTTTTTTGCCGTGTATGGCGGCCAGCAACCTGTTGTTTCTTTTCACAGCCTGCGGCCGCTGCCTTCCTTTCCTTGGCCTTTTGGTCGTCTGCCGTCTGCGGGTTTGGTCTGGCCTTTCGGCCGATTGCTGTCTGCGGCTTTGATTTGGCCTTTCGGCCGACTGCTTCTCACTCGTTATATATATTTTTTCTTCTCTCTCTTCCTATTTTAAACAGTAAAGCATACTTGTGTTTTTTTTTTGTAGGGTCAACAACGAGGCCCTGATACCAATGATGGCGTTTGCGAAGCCGATTGAAGCTTTCCAGTTGCCGGAGTCTGAGGTTTCAGGTACACCTACAACGGAAATGTTGTGTGTCGTTTGAGGTTTCCTCACAACGGCTTTTTCGAGAGAGATCTTTTTGTATTTTTCATGTATATTTCTGTGTACGCACTGCTCTTATTTATAGAGTAGTGCCTGCTCCACGTCTCTCGATATTCCAGTTGGGTTTCTCTCATCCGGAGCATCCACATTCGGAATGTTACCGAGTTTTTCGGTAATGGTCCGACGGTTACCTGACCCTATCTGTAACTCCAGACATGGTAACAGTATGGATGGTCATTCCAGCCGTTACTGTGCTGAGTTGCCGAGAATCGACACACCCCATTTTTCTTGCATTTTCTAAAATACTCATAGTAATTTTTAATAATTACCAAGGTACCCTTTTACTCTGAACCTGCTTTGTGAAACACCGTCCATTGCCCCCTTTGTCCTTTTTTCCATCCATTCTTTATCACCAACCTACCAAGCCCCTCATTGCTCGACCTAGTAAATGGACTCATCGAAGTACGTCGAAAAAGGAAGAAGAAGAAGAAAGAGGGGAGGAGGCCAATTCGAAGGGGGATTCAGTGATTTGTCAAGGTAAGTCATTGATTTGGTTTTGGTTTTGTTATTTTTTATTGTTTCCATTGTTTTTGTCAGATTCTCATAAAAAAATCTATCGAGTTTATGTTTTGAGGCGTGCCATAGGCATAGGTCTCTCTTGGTATGAGACCCGGTCTAGGTGTGTCTCTGGACCTGTGCCTCAAGTGAGTCTTTCATGTTTTGATTTGATTAACTAATTTTTTTTCTATATAAATATGGCTCATAAGGTACAAGTAGAAGGGTGTAACATCACCACTTTATCTAGGAGACATATATCATACAAAGGATAAGCTTGACCTTGTAAATAGACAATAAGGAGAAGAAGACATTTTGATACATACAAAAGTTGTTAAAGTCAGGCCTTCATATTATGAAGAAGATATAAATACCTCATACATTGAGATTGATATTACAAAGAGTGAGGATGTGAGGCTCGATAATTGGGTTGAGATAGTAAATATAAGGAGACTGATTAGGCAAAAATGTTATTGTATGAAGTTATAGACTATGTGTTGTTGACTATTTTTATTGAACGTTGTCAACCAAACAAACAACTTTATGTCATAAGGTGAGATGGCTATCACACTTTACGATGTCTATGAGATACTTGATCTTTCAATGGAGGGATAACTTTTGCCTTGATGCAAGAGATGATGGCTATAAGCAAGGAAGACATTCTAAATGATATGTTAGGGATGAGAATCAATGAAGTAAAACTAGAGATTAACTTTAAGGTGCTCCAAATTAATTTTTCAAAACGAAAGGTCACTAATGAAAATAAGACTTTATTATATTTGTTAAAGCAACTAACTTACACACTATATCAAGATAAGTTTAGAGACAAAGTGATAACAATAATTGTAAAACATCTATTGGCACATGATGCTTTGAGGATTGACAATTGTGCTGAAGGTGTAACAACATTAGTCTACTTGTATAGGCAGTTAGGAACGAAATTCCGGATAGATGCATAACAACTTAGATTTAAAGGACAATGTAGTAGACATACAATGATATGGTGACCGAATCAAGACGCTAAAATTAGTGTTAGGAGCAGAAGTTTTGAATATAGTTTGTGCTTACGCAGCCTAAGTAAGACTAGAAGATAGTATAAAGACCGCTTTTTGGGAAGAGTTAGATAGGATGATTCAAAGGATTCCACAAAGGAAGATGATTTGTTTAGAAGGAGACTTAAATGAACATGTCGGTAAAGAGGCATTAGGATATCAAGGTATTCATGAAAACTTTGGTTTTGGGGATGTAAATGAGGAAGGTAGGGAGATTTTAAATTTCGTTATGGCATTTGATCTCTTTATAGTCAATACAATCTTAAAAAAACGAGATGAACATTTAATTACTTATAAGAGTCGCTTATCACAAACACAAATTGATTACTTTATTTATAGAAAAAAAGATAGAGTGAGTTGTAAAGATTGCAAGGTAATTGAAAGAGAAAGTTTAACCACCCAACATCGACATTTAGTTATGGATTTACAAATAAAAAAATAGACAAAGAAGAAAAAAGTGCATCAAGTTATTTAGACTAAATGGTGGAACCTCAAAAGCAAGAAAGAAGATATATTTAAACATAAAGTCCTTCAAGGAGATGCTTGGAATTACGTTGGTACACCTTGTGATATGTGGAATAATATAGCTATATATATTAGGAAAGTGGCAAAAGATGTATTAGGTGAATCTAAGGGAGGTGTACCGGCACAAAAAAAAGCTTGGTGGTGGAGTGAAGTAGTGCAAAATAAAATCAAGGCAAAGAGGGCATATTACAAATTACATTATGCTAAGAAAATTAGTGAAACTTTAAAGGCTTATGAGAAAGCAAAGAAAGAAAGCGAAAAAGGTTATCAATGAAGCAAAAACTAAAATTTGGGAGGATTTATATAAAAAAACTCAACTCAAAAGAGGGTGAATGATATATTTTTAGGATAGCTAGGGCTAGAGATAAGAAAACTAAAGATCTTAATTCTATTAGATGCATAAAAGACAATGATGAAAAAATTCTAGTGGCAAATGATGATATAAGAAATAGATGAAAAAACTATTTTTATAAGCTTTTTAATGAAAATAAAAATGTTAGTATTAACTTAGGAGAGTTAACCAAATAAAAAAAGTATACAAACTATAAGTTCTACCAACGTATTCAAAAGAATAAAGTCAAAGAGGCTCTTAAATATATGAATAGTGATAAATATGTAGGATCATACAATATTCATATAGAAGTTTGAAAAATCCTAGGAGAAACATGAATCACTTGGCTCACAAGACTATTTAATGAAATATGGAGAAACCAAAAGATGTCCAAGGAATGGAAAGCTAGTACACTTATACTGATATATAAGAACAAGGGAAACATTAAGAATTGTGCGAATTATCGGGGTATAAGTTAATGAGTCATACTATGAAATTGTGGAAAAGAATTATTGAACATAGGTTAAGATAAGTAACGAATACAACAGAGAACCAATTTGGATTCATGTCAGGCAGATCTATTATTGAAGTGATTCACCTTTTGAGACATCTTATGGAATATTTTAGAGCAAAAAAGAAAGACCTTTACATGATATTTATTTATCTAGAAAAATCTTACAATAGGGTACCGAGGGAGGTTCTTTGGAGAACTTTGAAAAAAAGAGGTATCCCATTGACATATATTAACCTTATAAGAGACATGTGTGAGGACTCATGAAGGAACGACAGACTTCTTTGAAGTTAATATTGGGTTACATCAAGGATCAACTTTAAGTCCATACTTATTTATAATGGTGATGGATGAGTTATATTCAAGATGAAGTACCTTGGTGTATGTTATTTGCAGATGACATTGTATTAGTAGAGGAGTCTAAGGAAAAAGTTAATAGAAAATTAGAACTATGGAGAGAAACATTAGAAAGCAAAGGCCTCCGACTTAGTAGAACAAAGACAGAATATATGGAATGTAAGTTTGATCATTTGGCTACTTTAGAGGACATAGAAACTAAAATTGGCACACATTGCATTCCCCAAAAGGAAAGTTTTAAATACCTAGGGTCAATTTTTCAAAGTGATGGAAGAATTGATGGAGATGTTACACAGAATTAATGCTGGTTGGTTAAAATGGAGAGGAGCATCAGGTATTCTTTGTGATAAGAAGATACCATTAAATTTAAAGGTAAATATTATAGAGTAGCAATTAAACCTGCCATGTTTTATGGTTTTGAGTGTTGGGCAGTTAACCATCAACATGTACAAAAGATGTCTGTGACATAAATGAAGATGTTGAGATGGATGAGTGGTCATACAAGAAAAGACCGTATACATAATGAGGTTATTAGAAACAAATTAGGAGTGACACCAATAGAGGATAAAATGAGAGAATATCGTTTAAGGTGGTTTGGACATATAGAAAGAAGATCAAAAGAAGAACCAGTAAGAAGGTATGAAAAGCTAGATTTTGAAAGTATTAAAAGAGGTAGAGGATGACCACAAAAGTGTTGGAAAGAAACAATAAAGAATGATCTAGCTTATTGTGAGTTAACTGCTAACATGGCACATGATAAAGCTCAGTGGAAACAAAGAATTCATGTAGCCGACCCCGTCTAGTATGGGAAAAGTCTTTGTTGTTGTTGTATGCATAACAACTTAGGCGACATACTTCTTTGCTCCAAGTAAGAATTTGTATTGTTATTGTTTGCTACAATATCTTTTACATAATCATTTTCGTAAATTGATGGAGAACCACAAGCAAGCCGATGAATGAAAAATATTTGTCACAGGCAATCTTCTATTGATCAACTCACTTAGTTCTATAAGCAATTGGATTTGATGATGGTGGAGTAGTTATTTTATGAAACTATAATTATATTCTTTATTTTTATATTAAATACAATTTTTGATGTCATGTATTCTTATCTTTAATTTTATGAAATATAGATTGATTGACAACCATATAATTTTACAAAATACTTGGATTGTAATGCATATAAGTTTACATATACCACAAATCCATTCAGCATATACATATTGTAAACCATATATGTCATATCATGTAATTTGATAATTTGGTCATCTTTAAGATATCCTAATTGCACCAATAAGGCCCTCCATTGTAAATAGACCTTCAAAGCCTCATGCATATAAAGTATATCATGAGTCATGTGACGCTGGGTAGGCATAATACTCACACTATTTTGAGCTTAAGTACTTTGACATTATAACTCATCCTCATGAGTGTAACAAGTTGTACATGAAATGGTATATTCTTAGGGCATATTGATTTATTTTGAGAGATTCTATTAGCCAGTTGCATCCGACTCCAATTGGATAACACAATACATCATTTTTGATGTATGTAAATGAGTGATTGTATATATATTAGTGTGTTCTTTAACTTTGTTTTGATTTGAATATAATACTAACATTTTCGTAATTCAACATCTTATTGTAATACATGACACACTAGCATCAACTTTAATACATTTAGAGCACATGTCACTATCATTGTTGGAGTAACTCTATGTTTATGGAGTTATTAAAGATATACTAATAGTACGGCTAACGAGCACATCAATTGACTATATAGAAAAATGCTTGTGAATATATGTCACACCTACATGCTACTTCTTTTTAAGTACTTTCTATAAGCTTCACACTACCATTTATCTCTAAAAGTGCTCCAATGACTTGATACCCCTAATTTTCATTTCTAATAACAGTCACCTAAGTATTTACAAAGATGCTCATAAAGCATGATGTCACCATCTTATATATCGGTTGAAAGTCTAGCCGTCTCAAAATATTCTTCTCAAGAAAAGACCTGATACAAGAACTACATAAATCGATATTTGAAAGAAGATCACAACTTCTTTAAGAGAAAAGACTCATCACAACCCAAGAGAGACCTCACGCCCTCGACGACATATATATCAGTGTTCATGCCTTCCTCTAAGAGAGATTCTTATCTGCGTGCTTTCAAGCTGACATATCTCATTTTATAGATTTGTTATATAGTTTCCATTTAGGATGACGAATGAAAGGCGTATGTAGGGTTATATACTTATTATTCAATTGGTCATCCAATATCTTAATATATCGATATGATGTGGGTAGTACCTTAACTTCCTTCAAACGGTCTCCATCATCCTCATGTTCGCTAATATATGATATGTCCTGCTCCATGTCTAGTTTTTTCAAAAATGGATCTTGTATCAATTCATCACATTTAAGAAGATCATTGATATCGTAAGCACACAACCTATGTGAACGTTGCAATATATAATGCCATATTTTTGGGTTTGAACCTAGTGTTTTAAAAAATTATACTCTGCTGCAATTAAGTCAAAAACTTGTCATAATACTCTTCTTTAGAGGTTTGCTATAATATCTTCTATCACGTCAAAGTAATGTATGGTGATGTGGTTCATGATTTTTTAAATGATTTCTTCAATTCCTTAATCTAACTCTATCAATGAATGTAGTTCTCTCCAAATTATATTGAATCTCTTAGTTGAGCTATCAAAGGACTCTTTCAATCTTGTGTGTATACTTTTCACACTGGTACTATTAATAAACAATCATTATAAGATTCAAAAATAATAAATGATATATATGTGCGTTAACAACCAATTTGACATATCTATTAGTTGTATGAGTATGATAATGAATTGCCCTATCTTTCCATACTGAGACAATTATCTCCTTATATAGGTCAAACCACTGAACTTTAATATAAGAGAGTAGAGTAGCAATTTTTTCCACTTCAATTTCATTACCTCAACTGCCTCCTTATAACTACTCTCATATTATGAATAGATGACCTTCCTCCAACTAATACCAAACACACTCACTATCACTTTATTCTTTATCAATTTTATAATAAATACTTTAATATTTTAAACTATTTGCTATATACATAAAAACTGAGCTACATTCGAAAATATGATTTAAAAGACATTTATCAACACTAGATCTTGGTCATAGTATATTACACATGAAAAATTGTCTAGTGCATAACTCTCTCACATATCTCAATACCCCAAACATAATTCTCTTTCATTTTCATACTTATAAAAGTGAAGGCTATAAAAAAGTCTTGAAAGTTAATGTAAATCTGATAATCTCAAGAAAGGGAATCTTATATATGCAAAGTACAAAATATATATAACCATTATATACTACATACAACCCAATATTTTAAAAAAATGAAATGAAACTCTTATATGCTAGTCTTATCTATCGAACTCTAATACCCATAAAAATGTATATAATAGTTACACAAAACGAGAATGTACAAATATAATATCATTGATAATATTTATATTAAGTACTTTATGATGTCATGTATGTTATTGGTGAGATTCTAGATCATGTAGTAGTTATTGTAGAACACTTCAAGAATTTCTATCTTCCTTCCTAATTTTCATTCATATATTACAAATATGTAGTGTTACACTAATATTTGCCTTACCAACTCGTTTCAGATGCATCAAAATATGTTTTAGTTTGTAATGACTTTTTGTAAGACCCTTTGTTATATTATACTCGGATTCACTCAATATTCATGCAAAAACATATCATTGAAGATACACATCTAGATGGTGGTTATGTATCTCATTTACTACATTCAACTCCCAATAATTATTGATTGTGCCTCCTCTTATAAATAAAAAGGGACAATCTACCTTCTTAGTGCCCACTCACCAGCTATTTTCAACATTTATTTTTTTATTCGTCTTATATTTCACTCCTTTTACACCTAAACCATATCTTTCTTGTTACACCTTTTACTGTTCGATTGAAGAATAATACTAATAATATTATGCTTCCTATCAATACTTCTTACATACTCAATAAATTCATTATGACTATTAAACACATCTTCTATCACAAACATAGTGAAGTCCATCACCCTCGCAGTTGATAAATGTTTCTTCTACTTTATCAATCAACAATAAAAGAATATATCATTCGATGCATTAAAATCATTTTCAAGCTCTTTAGTCTCGATATAATAAGTACTTAATTAGTCGCCATCTTCTCATAATTTGTTCTAACATAAGTGCTTTCACTCAAGTTATTCTGTATTATGCAATATATAAGAGATAAGATTCAAAACATATATAACACATAACACATGCATATGTTGTTTAGTGAAAATATGGCTTAATAACATCTCTCCTTAAGACAGACCCGCCTCAATCGCATCTCTCCTTGAGTTTCTAATAAAAAATCCAAAGAGTGAATCCTTTGACCCAAAAACTTGAAACGTCAATAAAAAACAAACCTATAAAAATATAAAAATATTTTTAAAAATCAACCTCTTAAAACTTTGAAAAATCCGAAAATCGATCAGATCAACCTATCTCTTTTTTTCTTTTTTATTTCATAAATCTTTAATAAGATTTATAAGATAATAATCATGTATTCTTGACTACAAAGAAAACAACAACTTCAAATGACCAAAATACTGATCACTGTAGTAAAAAAAATAGAAATGATGAAATTAAGCATGGAGAAGAGAGTAGTTATTGAAAGAGTATTTTTGGTATTTTTTAAATTAACAGTATATGAATAGTAAAAGGATATGCATATAGAAATCCCCTTATTCAAACTTTTAAGCAACCACCCATGCACTTCAAGTCTTATCGGACAAGGATTAAAAATTAAAAAGCACACAACGTTTTATCATAATTATCTATGAAGACATCTCACAACGCGCCAGTTTTTTCTGGTCTTAAACATTCTTAACAAATCTGTGGCCATCAAGGCTCGACTTTTCTGTAAAAATGTTAGCGGATTTAACTTTACCACAGCAAGAATAATCTATACGCATTTGGCTCAACATTATTACATTAAAGATACGCGATTTTGATAAACTAGTTAACCAGATGCAATACAATACCAGCTACGATAGACACCATCCGTTTATTGCAATATGGCAAATGAGCGACAATGACGATTCACAAAAGAAAAAAACGAGAAAGAAAGACATAGGATAGGATGTGTCAACTGTTGGTAAGCTTAATGAGCTGGTCTACAACGCTAGGGTCCGCAAGCGTGCTGGTATCCCCGAGATCTTCTAACTGCCCTGACGCTATCTTCCTGAGAACCCTTCTCATGATTTTCCCGCTCCTTGTTTTGGGAAGACCTGGCGCCCAGTGTATCTTATCCGGAGCAGCAAATGCGCCAATCTGTAATGATTCCATTTCATTTATTCACCGAACTTTCGCGACAAAGCAACGACACATAAATGTCTACAAAATCAAAGCATGAAAGAAGCCGACGTCCGTGCACCCAATATCCGGTAACCTCATCCTAGTCAAGCCACAAAACTCGGTGATTCCATCCTACTCGATTGCTGACTGCATACGTTGTGTAAGACCGAACGTTCAACCCGCACCCAGCTCGTTTTCAAAAAACAAAATTTGGTAGGAAAACTGCGCCATATCGGCTTCTGTACTTCAGAGAAAATACAGGTCTACTTTTAAAATCTCCTTTTTGTTCAATGCGGAATTGGAATTTCGAGATTTAATTTTAAGGAAAAGATAGACATTTGTTCTCTCTTCTATTTTAGGTTTAGTTTAGTTTAGTTTTATTACTAAATTCAAGAAACTGCCTTTCGAGAGGTTTACGGTTGAAGAACCCAGTAAAACCGCACGACGCCTGCCCCTGAGAATTGATGTAAACAAGGATTTGGTGCCATGAGAATCCAACCATGACTGCAAACATAGCTCCCGGAACCCTTCCACTGGGAGAAACATTCTTGGAGATAAACGATGTGTTGTCACTGAAAACGTGCATTTAGTTTTCTAATGATTCAATACTTAAAATCTAATACATACAACAACAATGACAACTAAGCCTTTTCCCATACTAGACGGGGTCGGTTATATGGATTCTTTGTTTCCACACAGCCCTATCATGTGCCATGTTAGCATTTAACTCACAATAAGCTAGATCATTCTTTAGTACATGTGGTCGTCCTCTACCTCTTTTAATACTTTCCAAATTTAGTTTTCCCTATCATGTGCCATGTTAGCATTTAACTCACAATAAGCTAGATCATTCTTTAGTACATGTGGTCGTCCTCTACCTCTTTTAATACTTTCCAAATTTAGTTTTTCACAACTTCTTAAAGGTTCTTCTTTAGATCTTCTTTTTATATGTCCAAACCATCTTAAACGATATTCTCTCATTTTATCCTCTATTCGAGTCACTCTTAATTTGTTTCTAATAACCTCATTATGTATACGGTCTTTTCTTGTATGACCACTCATCAATCTCAACATCTTCATTTGTGTCATAGACATCTTTTGTACATGTTACACTAAACTATAAAACATGACAGGTCTAATTGCTGCTCTATAATATTTACCTTTTAACTTTAATGGTATTTTCTTATCACAAAGAATACCTCATGCTCCTCTCCATTTTAACCAACCATCATTAATTCTATGCGTAACATCTCCATCAATTCTTCCATCACTATGAAAAATTGACCTTAGGTATTTAAAACTTTTATTTTAGGGGAATGCAATGTATGCTAATTTTAATTTCTATATCTTCTGAAGTAACCAAATGATCAAACTTACATTCCATATATTTTGTCTTTGTTCTACTAAGTCGGAGGCCTTTGCTTTCTAATATTTCTCTCCATAGTCCCAATTTTCTATTAACTTTTTCCTTAGACTCCTCCACTAACACAATGTCATCTAGAAATAACATACACCAAGGTACTTCATCTTGAATATGTTTTGTTAACTCATCAATCACCATTGTTTCCTGAGTATAAAAGCTGGGGTTAAGCTTAAACATGCCATGTCACCAGTTGGACAGCATATGAGTTTTGCCCATGTCACAAGCTAGCCAATGTAATCTACTGCACCATTGTTTCTATTCCCCTCTATGTTTGAGCACCCGACGATTGTTGAGTTGAGGGAGCTGGAAAATGACAAGAAAGGAAAATGCATGAAAAGAGACTAGCACGCCCCGAGGGCCAAACCTGATTTCTGACGGTCATGATCAAGTTTTTTCGTAGCTCTTCGCTGTATGGAACACCATCAATTAAGGTAACAAAAGCATAGATGCCCTGGCCTTTAACCTGAACCAAGCAAAAGCATCCAATTAGTGTAGGCAAATCATGGGCGCCATAGTCTTATCATAACTGACGGGTTCGGTAGTACTTCATGCTCCACTCCGACCACAGCAGCCTCTGAACATTGCAGGTGTGACACGAGGGCAGATTCTACTTCTGCTGTGCCAATACGGTGTCCACTGTATGTAAGAAACCAAACATCACTTGGACACTTGGGCTAAAATTTCAACCTTTAGAAAGAGATTTGACATGATAACAGTGAGAGGCACCGTATTCACCTGACATTGATGACGTCATCAACTCTTCCAGTCAGCCAGTAATAACCATCATTGTCCCTATGATATATGGCATGATAAAACACAGTAATCACCTTAAGAATATGCCATTTAGTAATTTCACAGAAGATAAACGAGTTTTAGTCCATTTACAACAATGCATACTAGCTGAGCGAACAAATATATTAAATTATGATTACTCAAGGATGAACACAATGATGCCAACTCAGAATGGATTACCTACTACAACCATCCCCTGTGAAATAATAGCCAGGAAAAGGCTTGAAGTAAGTTGTTTCATATCTCTCATGATCACCATATAGAGTTCTAAAAGCGCCAGGCCATGAGTTCTTCACACACAAATATCCACTGCATTCTCCTTCAATTTCTTTTCCATTCTCATCCACTATAACAGGCTGAAACGTTGTTCAAATATTTTAATTAATGCAACAAAATACTGGTTTTGGCTCATGCTGCTAATCACATTTTCCCTGAAACATCCATATTTACCTGAACACCAAAAAATGGAAACGTTGCAGAACCTGGCTTTTGAGGCCAGGCACCTGGCAAAGGCAAAATCTGCAGGTACCACAATGAAATTTGTGACACAATGTTTCCTTGTGAAATAAAAAAGAATAAGGATATTTACTGTCTAGCGTACACACACACACACACTCACATGCATACACATACAGATATCACAATTTTCTGACATCTCTGGGTTACAAAATCTTTAGCTGATTTTAGGAAAAAACTAAAGTTCACAAGAGTTCTACTTAAATGTCAAGAAAATCAGTAACACGCTAAGTTACGTTCATGTGCTTATGCAGTCATTAGATAATCAATTACCATAAAGCCCCCAGTTTCTGTTTGCCACCATGTATCTGATATTGGGCACCGTGCATTTCCAACAACATTGAAAAACCATCTGGAAGCAACAACAGTTAACAACATTAAACTAGCATTTCTTGGAAGTGATAACTTAGGTGCACTCAAACATAAGATAAAAAAAGTACCTCCATGCACTTGGATTAATTGGTTCACCAACACTTCCAAGAACTCTCAAGGACTTTCGAGAATAGCGATTCACAAACTGCATACATAAAATCAACATGAATTTTATTTGAATGGATTTCCCAAGAAGATAAGTTTGAAAAAGAGATATTAAACCCACACATAGATTTGCTAAAAATTCAAGCCTTATTTCCACATCTGTTCAGGCATCATGGGGATAAAACATTTAAACCGCATATCCTAAACATTAGAAGGATGAAACATTGTTCAGGAGGTCGCTAACTGCTCTGCACCTGGGGGCTAGTAGGGTTCTGTTCTTTCTGGATTGTTGGGCCCTATCCTCTCAACCAAAAAAAAAGATGTAAGAAGCATTACGACAATGACACCCACACAGGACAGAAATATACTATACTAGAAAAAAGAAAGAAGGCATTAGCTGACAACCTTTCTCATAAACTATGTGCAAGATCCACGAATGAAACCTCACTAGTGTTAGAGAAGACATGGTTTTGGTTTGATTTTGGTAGGTCCATGCATGAGTTCCCACGTTTTTTGTGATAACAAAGAAAAGATTATATACTTTTAGAGAAGGTTGTGTATATATAGTCTAGCAGTCATGATTTGTGATACACATTGAGCATTGCATAGCAAATTTGACCATATAAGAAATGTATCATGTATATTATATAATAGGAGGCATAACCCAGCATATGTTAGCAGATTTTCTGGATTTTTAAATTTTTTCCAAACTTATCATGCTCACAGTACACGATGAAGACTTGTGAAACAAGCTTCCACTCGCTACTTTGCAGTAGCAAGTACCACTATATCACCCTTTGCAGACAGCTAAGAGAGTTCTCCACCCATAAGTCCAAACAAGTTTGTTAGCGCATAAAGTGTTTCTTACGTCATTTCAGTATTAAACTAACAAGAAAATGGAAGAGAAATAGGACCAGATAGACACTTGCCTCATTACCCTCTCGCATAAGGGATCGCACCAAAGTTGGGGCTGTGTAGAATATTGTCACCTTAAATTTATCAACAATTTCCCAGCATCGTCCTGAATCTGGGTAATTTGGAGCCTGCAGATAGACCATGACATCAGTCATGATATGTAGTTTTGAAGGATAATCCTGGCAGTATGCCTCACCGTGAGTTATGACTCCCGTAGTAAGAGAAAAAGGATGACGTATTTGTTAAACAATAAATACAACTTAACCATTAAGCAGTCATTATGTACATCTGGGAAGCAATATGCGAAATCCAAGATATGGCTAAACTAAATATGAAAAGGGAAGGAAAAGAAGAGACATGACTAAACACTGAAATTTGTAAATGAACCCAAACTTTTAGAAACAACTCTGGTTCAAATTGATGTTCTTTAGCAATCCAAATATTTGCTTCACAAAAACCAGAAACCATATAAATCTCTATGTTTATGCATAAGCAGATCAGCATATGTGTGTACTTGCTGCAATCATATGTTTATTTCCATTAACTTGTGTTTGATAACATTCCTCTAGTAGTTCCTGAGATAAAGTTCACTAAAAGATTGGTCTAGGTTTTCATATTCTCTGACTGTCTTCTCTGCCATGGACAAAAAGTGTCACGTTCTCTTCAAAAAGCATACATCAGATATCCTTCTCCCAAACATAATGCATAACTTCATTATGACCATGCAAAACTAATTCAGCAAACAATGGATCTCAGTGTAACACCAACTCTTCACCATACTTTTATAATGCGCAAGTAGAGAAGCAGCATGCAAAATATGTTGCAATTGATCCTCGATAGTATTTAACGGAAATGAACAATGAAGTTTATATGATGATCACACAATCATTAGCTTCGTATATTAAATAGTTGAGAGATCTCATGGCATGCAGATGGAAAAGTTTATATTTGCTACCCCTTCATATATTAAAACAGAAGCTCCATTCAGCAATGGGCCATATGTAACGTAGCTATGTCCAGTGATCCAACCACAATCAGCAGTACACCTGAAAAGAAGTGTGCAATAATGAATCAACGACCAATTCAATATCACTTTAACTTCCAACAAGAAAAAGATATCACCAATAAAGTTGTCAGATAACAAAATCAAAAGGACATGCCTACATGAACTATACATGGAGAAACTAAAGACTACACGATTGATATTCATCGGGATGTTAATGATGATGACAAAAAAACTAAGTTTGTCAAGTTTCATTCTTTGATGAACACTACGATCAAGTAACTCTGCTGAACATTGAATTTCACATAGTATGAGCTTATCATAAAGGAAGTATGAAAGGCCAATTTCTAGTTGGTGTGGGTTTTAAGCATTCCTTTCACCTGTTTGTTGTTTCTCGTAAATTTGACCCTGTAAATGTAGTATCCTTCAAGGCAAACAGTCTTGGAAGTGGGAGCAGGAAATGGCTTTAGAAAGTGTCGGATGCAGGAAGCAGTGGTAGTTTTAGAAGCAAAAATAGAGATAGAATGGAATCAAGTCGGAACTCAAACTGATAATAAAAGGGAAGTGGCGACATGAAATGTGAATGAGGTAAGCTGAAAGTAAATTAGCATTTAAAATATAATAAAATAATCTAAAGAAGCGTAATGTAGTTCCTTCATGCAATTAGTACATGTTGCATATATTACCTAAACTCTAAAATATTATGATCTTTAAATGCTAGGGCATTAGATTTAGACTTTCAAATAACAGAGATTCGTTTTTACTTCTAAAAATTTTTGAAAAGCCACCCAATTCTATCTTTGTTTTTTTCCTAATGAATTCATGTCAGACAAAACATACAAAAGCAATCACATCAAATACACATTTCTCTTTCTCTACATATATATATATATATATATATATATATATATATATATATATATATATATATATATATATATATATATATCACAACTAGCTTGGTTGGGGTGACAAAACCTAGGTCACGGCCTTTTCAAAACAAAATTTGTGGCCAAGAAATGAGCACAGCCATGGCCCATGACCGGGGTTCACTTCACACATACAATTCATCTAAGGACGTTGATGCATCTATTGGTTGACATGTAATTTCAGAGAGCCCTGACAAAGAATGTATCCAGAATTCCACTGGTTAGAAAGTTAAAAAGCACTATTACAAACTTCAAAACAAGTTTCAATTATATCAGCATAAAGCATCTTCTTGTTACAAGGACTCAAATCACATGAAGCAAAATAGGTACAGCCACAGAAATATACGATATGTTTCCATTTCTTGCGTACCAATATATATCTGTTGGCTTGTAATCGAATGCATATTTGAATGTAGTTGCAGTATATACCATATACCCTCCAGTTGTGTGCAAAACACCCTGCACTAGGGACAATACATTGACAACTTTAGAGCCAAAATAATTTTGGTACAGTAAACTATGAAGTGAATTTAATGCGACCATGCAAGTGACTGCCTTGGCATGGCCGCTCCCAAGCCTGAAAAAAGGAGGAGGGCTGCAATAGGCAGCCAATATCCAGCATAAGACTTTGTCAGGTTTCAAGGGGCATGACATTTCCAGCATTAATGCACTGGATCCCATTTGAACTTTAAAGTTACACATGCTTCAGCAAGAATAGTACTAGGATGGGTGTCCTCCTGTGTTGCACCCTTTAGTCAACCCAACCTAGCATGGGAAAAGGCTTAGGTAAGGTAAGGAAAATATGAAGTGAATTTGCAGTAAGGTTCACCTTTGGCTTTCCGGTACTTCCACTTGTATACAATAGGAAAAGTGGATCTTCTGCATCAACCCACTCCGCTGCACATTCAGTTGGGTACTTTGGGATTGTATCCTGAGAGACAACAATTATTGGAAATATCCAAAGAAAACCCGGGATCAGATAATTCATGATAACCACTTCATGAAATCCAATCACAATAGAATAGTCAGGAAAATTCAAAAAGATAAACACAATTTCCTACCAACAGTCTCGCATCAGAAATTCAAGCTAATTTGAGAAAATCTAGTCACATAGAATTGTAGGAAAAGATGCAGAAAGCTAAACACAACTTCCTATTTGCCAGCCCCAGGGGCTATAAACCTATAACAGCCTCAGTAGCCTTCCACAATATAAAAAAAGATACGGAAAACATGTGTTAAGATCTAGGTAGAAAGGGTACAATCTGCACGATACTAATAGTAGCCATGAATTATAGCTATGTTAAAACCACAAACTTTTTCTTATTGATATGGGTATAACTAGAAGCCTATGGCGTGGCTTTTCGGAATTGGTCTGTTCATTGTATTGACAAATGACAACATAAAATTACCACCTACTTGTGAGGAACTACTACATTCTGCCAAATTTATACACAAAAAGACAAAAAACAAACAAACAGAAACATGTTAAGCTCTCACTTTAACCTTCAATGGACAATAACAAGGAAGATTTAACCCAAATTTCAAAACATTCCTCACGCCACAAGCAAGAAACTATTTAAAAATATAAAAAGTGTGTTATTTGAATTGTGACGAGTGGTTCAAATAAAGAAAGAAAAAGTTACATTCATCAAGGTTGATATGTGCAGATTTTAGTTGTTTTCACCAGTGTTGTCCGACGCGTATCGTATCGCGTATCGCTGGGCTCCACAATACGGGCGTATCGTATCGTATCGTATCGTACTTTAATATTAAAAAACTATAAAAATTATTTAAAAAATCAATAAAATTAGTAAAAATCCGAAAAAAATCAAGAAAATTCTGGAAAATTTTGAAAAAATCTGGTAATTGCTTTAAATTCATATAATGCAAAGTTTAGCACAAATTGAACATTTAATATTGAACAATTGCATCCAAAATTATATATTTTGAATCAAAAAATGAAATACATTTATATTTTACATATTGTAAATTTGTATCAGGATCATTAACTAAATAATCTTCATCTTCTCCTTGATGATGTTGTTGTACTTCAAATTAATTCATGCAATGTCTTCTTCAGTTAGGACTTAGGAGTGCATTTTCTTCGTTATCTTCCATAATTCACTCATGTAATATATCAAAATTAACAAACTGCTATCTTTGTACATGTAGTTGTCATATTTGCTAATTTTCATATGTGAGCAAAACAAAGAGCTCCATTTCTTTGATTATTGAGTCTATGACACCTTAATGATGTTATATTATTACTTGATAATGTCCCCTTTTTCTCTTATTGGAGACTAGCTTTTTAACTAATGCATGAGCTTCATTTCTCACTTCACAGACTGAGTTAAGCCTCACACACATTGATCATGTTCAACTCAATGGAAGTCATGTAACGTGAACCTTAAAATAGTGAAGTTGTGAAATCCCTACTCAATGAACCGAGAGAACTAAATGTTTTTAATTGTTTACGATCTTATGAAATTAGAAACTGTTAGCAAAAATATACCTAAAAGTTGTAACAGAAAGGGAAATGATTTTGTCATAATTTTTTTTTTATACATTATTTTTATTAAATAAATGAAATTATAAACCCAAATTATAAGCATATTGGAGGATGCCTTTAAGGGAAGTGAAGAGAGAGAAAGAGAGGGCAGAAACATGCAAAAAAAATTTGAAAAAAAAAATTTTTTTGAAAAAAAAATTTGAAAAAAAAAAATTTTTGAAAAAAAAAAAAATTTGGGCGTATCGCCCGTATCGTACGATACAGTACCGTATCGTATCGTGGCTTCCCACGATACGATACGTATCACACCGTATCGTACGGTGCGATACGGATAACACTGGTTTTCACACAAAAAATTGCATTCATTGTATATGCAGGTGATATAGAATTATAGATATCATGGTAAAGGTGGTCTGTAAAACATCCTATGAGGCCAATCGTATCTCTGCAGTGTTGTTACATAGATGTGCTACTCAGACCAGTGTTATCCGTATCGCATCGTGGGCCACCACGATACGATACGGGGGCTCGTATCGTGAAACCCAGAGTATCACACTGTATCGTGCGATACGGGCCATATCGCACGATACGCCCTGAGACCCTTATAAAGGGTCCTGAGCCGACTGAAACCCGCGATTTTTCGTGGGTTTCCTCTCTCTTCTTGGGTTCCTCAAGCTTCCTAAGAGTCGGTTTTCGCCTCCTTAGTGTTCAAAGCTCCAAAATCGTGCCCTACGGTATTCGTGGAAGCCTCTAAACTCGGATTTTGGTATATTTTTAATGTTTTTTCTATTTTTTTCCTATATATTTGTTGTTTTTTGTGTTATTTTGGGTTTTTTTTTGAATGACAAAATATGAAGTTATTAAGTGTGTGTATACGATTTTTATTGCATTCATGAAGTGGGAGACACTCGATTTGAGTGTTATTTGAAGATTGGGGGATTTACGAAGTGCTTTTATTTTCAGGTTTTTGTTTGAATTAAAGTACTCCATTGAGATGGCAGGAAGGGGTGGTAGAGACTCTCATTCAAAGTCTGATGATCCGGCATGGCAGTGGGGTATACCAGTTGAGGGTTCAAGGTTAAAAATCAGATGCTTATTTTGTGAAAAGGTGGTTAGTGGTGGAATTTCAAGGTTGAAACACCACCTAGCAGGAACCAGGAAAGAAGTTGCTCCATGCAAAGAGTTAGAAGTTTGCCAGAAGGTATTAAATGGCAATGCCTGCAGATGATTGATAACATACAAGAACGGAGACAACAAAAGGATGATTTTCAGATGTATGAAGAAGTTGATGATGCTACTGCCACTGGATTTGGATTCACTGATAGTTTGCCTTTAGATGCTAGAACAGAGATTGGTAGTAGCAGTTGACGAGCACTTACTAGAGGAAAGAGGGTTGCAGCTGAAGACTTTGGAGGTGGTAGAAGAGGAAGTTTAGGAAGGAGTAGAGGAAGAGCTTCTTCTTCTAGCATACATTCGTTCTTTCCTCCTTCCACTACACCTGGTGCTCAACCAAGAATTCGTGTTGTTATGGCTTCAGAACAACTGCATGATCAGGCAGACCTTGCAGTGGGAAGATGGTTTTATGATGCATGCATTCCATTTAATGCAGCAAACAATTTTCATTTTCAAGCAATGGCAGATGCAATTGCAAACATTGGTCCAGGATATAAGATGCCCTCTTATCAGAAGTTGAGAGGAAAGATATTAGATCAGACAATAATTGAAGTGCAACAATACTGTTTGACTTTGAGACAGTCGTGGAAGGAAACAGGATGCACTATTATGGCAGATGGATGAACCGATAGGCGAGGAAGGACATTGCTAAACTTTCTTGTATATTGTCCTAAAGGACTCATGTTTTTGAGATCTCTAGACATGTCGGAGGAGAGGAGAGGTACACTGCAGAGATCTTACGAGAAAATTTGATAAGATTATACAGGAGGTTGGGCTATAAAATATGGTCCAATTAATTACAGATAATGCAGCTAACTATAAAGCAGCTGGGAAGGAGTTAGCTGATATTTATGGGACTTTCTACTGGGCACCATGTGCAACCCATTGTTTAGATCTCATCCTCGAGGACATTGGTGAGATGGATGAAATAAAGGCAATAACTAAGTGTTGCCAAGATATTACAAAATTCATTTACAACCATGCCTTTGTTTTGTGTATGATGAGGAGATATACAGAAGGTGCAGAGCTTCTTCGCACAGCTGTAACTCGGTTCGCAATAAACTTCTTATCTGTACAAAGTATTGTGAAACAGAAGTAAGCTTTGAAGAGAATGTTCTCCTCAGATGAGTCGCAACAATTTGCAGATTTGCCTCAAAACAGAAGAAATATAAAGTTGAATGAGATTGCAGAAACAGTTTTTAAAAGTTCATTTTGGAATGCATGTGTCAGATTATTGAAAATTACTTGTCCTTTAGTGAAAGTTTTGAGATTGGCTGACAGCGAGGAGAAACCATCTATGGGCTACCTTTATGAAGCCATGGATAGGGCAAAAGAAGCCATCAGAAATAATTTTAATGGAAAAAAGAGAGATTATGTGCCCGTGTGAAAAATAATTGATAGTAGATGGAATAAACAATTGCATCAGCCTATTCATACAACAACATATTATCTAAACCCATCATTCAGGTACTCAAGAACCTTCAAAAGGGACGGTGAGGTTAATCGAAGAATCATTAATTGTATCGACAGATTAGTCCCTGATGAGAGTATAGCAGATGCGATACATCGAGAGATGGAGATATATGATAATGCTCTTCACTTGATGGGTTTGCCTGTTGCAATTCGCAACCGCACTATGATGCATCCAGGTAAATTGTTTATTTTCATATTTAAGTTGCATCTTACATTACTGTGGATTATTATGTCTCTAATGTTTGCATTTTTTTACAGATGTTTGGTGGAACAGGTTTGGAAGTGATTGTCCAAACCTTAGAGATTTTGCAGTCAGAGTCTTAAGCCAAACCTATAGTGCAATAGGTTGTGAAAGAAATTGGAGTGTTTTTGAACACATCCATATAAAAAAGCGCAACAAGTTGGAACACAAAAGGCTTAATGATTTGGTTTATATTCGTTGTAACATGCGCCTTCATGAAAGGTAATATTGTATTACTTTCAAATTTTCAATTCAATATTGTTTAACTTCAGTTTTCAATTGTTAATATTACTTACTAATTGTTTATCTTTGTTTGTGTCGTAGGCAATTAAAAAAAGTAAATAGAGAAGAAAGTCAGTTCGATCCAATAAGTTTGGATAATTTTGATATATTAGAAGATTGGGTTATAGAAGACACTGAAGAAAATGCCCTCCTAACAGAAGAAGACGTTGCTTGGATTAATTTGGAAGGAGCGCAACAATATTATGGAGATGAAGAATTTGATTTTGAAGGTGTGGGTGTGGCTGATGATGATGATGAGGATCTCCAACAAGGAGAAGATGAAGATTATTTAGTTGATGATCCTGATTACAATTTATAAAATGTAACATTATATGTAACTATAGTATAAACTGTGTCTGTATTTTATTTTTTGGATTCAAAATATGTAAATTTGGATGCAATTGTTCAATGTTGAATGCTCAATCTTTACTAAACTTATATTATATGAATTTAAAGCAATTATCAGATTTTTCCTGATTTTTTCCTGATTTTTTTCGATTTTTTACTAATTTTTATTGATTTTTAATTAATTTTTATATTACTTTAATATTAAAGTACGATACGATACGATACGCCCGTATCGTGGAGCCCAGCGATACACGATACGATATGCGTCAGACAACACTGACTCAGACAATCTGTTTTCATTTTTCTCCAGAACTTTTCATGTTCCACGTAAGTATAGCAAAACGTGCCACCTAGGATTCATCATTTTCACTTGTCGTTAATACAGAAGAAAGAAATGCAAAAAAAAAAGGAAAAGCTGGACAGAGACTTCCCATCTAAATTGTTACAAGCTTTGGGCATCTCATGTTTCTCACAATATTTTAATAATCCAGATAGCAATGAAATCCATAAAAAGAATTCTAAATCAGGCAAATGATATTAAAGGAATGATCGGGATGAAGGTTAGAATTATCAGGGTAGGCCCCAGAATTTTTTTGTTTGGAGATTGTCGCACACAACTATGCTTCTTTAGATAAACCTTAAGCTCAGGAAATGTGGAGAAAAAACTAAACCGGTGTCATATTAGAAAAAGTGTAAAAGACAATGCAGAAACTCATAGACCAGAGGGATCTTGAGTGACTTATGTGAATTCACAGATCCCTCTTAAGCACTTAAATTGAGCTCACTTTTGACTAGTCGACTAGAGAAACATACGGAATCTAACTAAGAAGAATTTAACAGACCTGCCACCATATATCTCTTCCCTCTTGCCATTTTGTTGATTCCCTCTTCAGGGCTGATTGATTCTCGTAAGTCAAGCAAATATCTGAAAATGAAGGTAGATTTACACAAATATGCTGTTTTAGAATATATATATAAGTAAAAGCAAATTGATGAATAGATTTGGAAGGAGTTGTCTAAAATAGACAAGAAACATAATAGAAAAACGGATCCTAGATAAAATAATTCAGCACTTGCCACAGACTATATCATTGGTTATTTATTTCATCACCCTAGGTCTCTGATTCCGCTTCTTTTCTGCATTGAATTGTTTTAGCTTTTTCAGCTTACCAAAAGGAGCAAGTACAAGAAAGCTAAACTAGGGGGAACAAGGAAAGAGAATATGTAGCACAGGTCTATTGTTGCAGTGGCATTTCTTAAGAAATGCTATGGACAATTTTGACATAAACAAAATATAAAAAAAGAAAATTTGAGTAGTCGGTGTTTACATATTAATATATACATTTCAAACAAGGAGGAGAAATTGACGAGAGAAAAAAAAAGGACCAACAAGATGACTTAATTGAAAACTCCTAGCACTCTCTTAAAAGCTGAAATGCAACTAATGCATAAGAGCAAGTTAATGGAATCCTTTATGATTTTTCATCTAATTGTGCTGCTACTTGTAGCTTCTCTTGGAGCCTCTATGCCAGTCATCCCCTTCATGGTGCATAAACCGACTGGAAGAATGTAGCCTCCAAATATCGTGATTGGATAGCTGGGAAGCTGTCCACTTGGATCCTAGTCGTTGTCAAGTGTATCTTCCAATAACTCCCAAAACTTTTAGCTAACTAAATTAACCATCTTCAACTGACTGGAGAACGGCCGGTACAATCAGAACTATATTGAATATATGATTTATGATTTCTCGTATACTTTGAAGATAAATTTTCTTATGGTTCCAGCCTTTCTATTCTCAAACAGAACTTCACCATTTCCCACACTTAGTCAGAAAAGGTAAAAATACAGGAAGAGCAAAGCAACAAGGATTACAAAAGAACAGCAAATAAGGTGAAATTTCAAGTTTCCAAAATTAAATAACCTTCAAAAGAGTGTTATCTGAAAAACAGAATGATATTAAACACAAGGTTCATAATCACATCAAATAGAAAAAGCCACTAAAAGCTCTCCAACTCTGCAAGTTCACCCACCTACAGATACCCCGTATCGGATTGATTCAACAAGAGCAGAATCAACAATATCTTTCAGATGTACGGTTTTAGAGCCACGGCAAAAAGCATTGCAGGTTATGACAAGCTTTGGCTTGCAGTCAATTATCCTTTGGGCTAGAGAATCAGCTGAAAATCCTGCGAACACAACCTGCAAGAAACATCAATTACCAATCCTTTTATGGTGCTTAAGATAGCATTCATAGTTGACCATGGTGGATCCAGACCCATATCAAACAATCACAAAACTTGTACATCATAATAAATTAATCCCAAAGCAACTGAAACTGCAACTGCTTTAGGTGAGCCAAACAAAACTCCAGTCAAGCAAGGCATCAGAAAATACAACACAATAAGGTCACATAAACCCTCCCTACGAAACATATTCATCAGTCAGGTACAGGTCTATTCCTTGTAAAGCCCAGGATCATTTGCATTGCAAGTGATTCCACACATTCCATAACCCAATCCAGTAATTTGGAGGCTCTCGTTGTAATCTATGAGAGACCTATTAAAATTGCAAGCAGAGGCTGGAATGAGGGCAATCAAAAGAAGAAATGAAAGAGTTTGCCGAAGGCTCGAGTAAATCAGTTATCGATTTATTTTATTTTAGTTAACACCGCACATGTAAGGGTTCACCTTTGCATGGCCAGTCCCAAACCCGGACAAAAGAGGAGGGCTGCGTTAGGCAATAGGCATTTGGCACATGATCGAGTCCTATGAAAACAAAGAATCCATGTAGCTGATACCATCTAGTATGGGAAAAGGCTTAGTTGTCGTTTTTAACAGAAATCACTGACTATAGGTGAGGCTTTGGTTCGAAGGAAAGAGAACAGTCAAACACCCAAGGGGGTTGCTGACCTTCATTGAGCTCTAACATGCCAGAAAAGGGCGAGTTAGCTCCAGTTTTCAATGAAAAAGGGGTTCTTTAGGTTCCAAATGTTTTTCCAGCCATCCAAGCCATTGCTAGCAGCCATCAATTGGTGTAAAGGTAGAGGGGGATGAGATGAGATATGGAGTCCATGTTTGTCCACAAGCATACCCAGAAACCGCCACAAATGATGACAAAGCATTGTTGTATCAGCAGAAACCAGTGACTCAGTCTGTGATTTTAAACATGCATATTTTTAATGTTTGACCCTTTTGGGAGGGTATATATTTCTATTGAGCACATCTGCTGGTGTTCATCCCACAATTTACCATCTCACAGGTTAGATTGCTGGTTGATATTTTTTTGTAAGAATTCCTCAGGTTGCCTTAGTGAGAAGATCGTTATGTTATAAAGCGAGGAAGTGATGTGTTTAGAGAGGTTATACTAGTTTTTTATTGATATAAATCTTGGTATTAAGTAAGTTAGATATACTAACATATAATTTGTTTAGATCTTGATCGGATTGGATACTTTTGAGGAAATTACTGCACACTATTCATATTTGAATAATTTAAGTTTGGATTTACACTTGAGTAGAATGAAGAAATCAGCAATTTATGTTGAACTAAAGGATCTTGTTTGCTACTGTTTTTATGCTCGAGTTTGACTAACCAAGACCTTAAGAACCATTTACGTAGTTTTCAGTATGCATGTGTTGTAATGGCTATTTAGAAATACTTTATTGAACTGTTTCTTGATTTATTTATGGTACTTGTTAACTGTTGTTTTAGAATATGCATGTTTGATAAGAGTGTCGTGCTTGTATGTGTTGTTTTAGAATATGCAGTATTGTTTGTACCATACCGTACTGTATCGTGTATTGTTTTTCTTCATATCGCAAGTGTATCATATTGTACCGTATCATAAAATTTTAATTAAAAAATAGTTTAAAATAAAAATAGATAAAAAACAAGAAAAATTCTAAATGGTTGTTCTCAATCAAAGATAAGTTTAAATAGTGTATCACAACAGTAGTACATGACTTATTTAAATTATTTAATAAGATATGCACAATAATTTTCTGGTTTGGGAATGTGTTTCTTGAGATTCTACTATCAATAAATCTATACTTGGGACTCTAACAGTGCTCTTGGAATTCTACCAATAACTCCTACTCTTGAATTCTAAGAGTTAATAAATTTGTGCTTTGAACTCTAATAGTTAATAATTCCTACTCTTGGAATTCTAATTGTTAATAAATGTATGCTTGAAAATCTAATAGTTAATAGATCATGTGCTTAGAAATCTAACAATTAATAACTCCTATTAGTGAAACTCTATAAATATTAATTATTTATTTAGAAAGTCTCAACTCTTAAGATTGGGACTTCTCGGTATCTTGGGTTTCTTTTAAAAAAAGGGTGTATCGCATGTATCGTGCCATGCGGTTCATATCGCATGATATTGGGCAAAACACTTCTTATATTGTATTCTTGTTTTTCACGATACGATATACCTCATATCATATGATACGGAGTGGTACAGAATACATTGATTTATAGTATATCATGACTTGGGCTCATATGCCAAGTCAATTGGGACAACGCAAGGTTGACTGAGGTGTGACAGAATGGCTCAAACTTTGGCTGATAATGGACCAATAAACATCATAAATGCAGTCTACCTATTTGGAAAGTCCAATAGATTTCTCTGTAATATGCACACATACTCATGAATGCCGGACTAGAGAAACAAAGAAGTTATGACATATAGAACATACTGAGTGAACAGCTCCAATTCGAGCACAGGCCAACATTGCTACTGGCAACTCCATAAGCATAGGCAAATAAATAATCACGGCATCTCCCTTTCTGACCCCAATGTCCTTCAAAAAGTTTGAGAGCTGTAGACACATAAAGGTAGCGGATAAGATCAGAACGAGAAACTGGTACAGCGCATAAAAATATCAACTGAATGCTCAGCAAATCTTGACACATACAGTGTAAAATAGAAGCCCTTCTTAGTAGATGAAAAGCCAACTGACGTTACTGACGTACCTGGCAAACCTTCTCCAGTAATTCAATGTAAGTCATATGCCCATCCTGACCAGGCTCATTGCCTTCCCAGTAGAAGGCTTTATTTCCCCCTCTTCCTGATTCGATCTGCCTATCCACTGCATTATAGCATATGTTTGTCTTACCTCCTTTAAACCACTGTTAACAGACACCAGTGAAGCTCTGTTAACTTTACATTCAATTTTTAAGAGATCAAGTATGGATTCTAACCATTTACAGTAATTCTCAGATTTAGGTCAATGGAATGGGAACAAAATGCAACTAGCAATTGCCTTCTCTCATAAACCCTAAATAAGTTTATATGATATTCAAAGGAAAAGGGAAAGGAAATGACTCATCTGATCCGCATAATGCACGAAATTTCAACCTGGAGCTCTGTAATCGAAAGCATCAATCCCAATTTTATTTAACAAATAAAAGACTCGCTCTTTTGCTCATGGGTGTGCGACTTTTTGTCATCAGTCATATTACAGTGTCAGACAAAAAGAATTCCAATAATGATAGAGATCCCAATTTCGCAGTCTATTGAAACCACATTTGCTGTTAGGCTCCATTTGGGAACACAGAAACAAGAATCTGTATTTCCTGGCCTACACTGCTATATTCCCGAGAAGCTCCCGTTCCTTGAGAACAGACATTTAGAGGGAGTATAATAGTCGGGTAATGCAAAACAATTCCTTATTGAAGAGGTTGTCATACTCGTATGAACTCTTCATGGCAGTCATGCTGAATGATGACAGCTAGAGAGAGACGAAGAGAGGTTAAGAAAACGAGATGGATTCCATCACGTTTTGATTTTGGTACCAATGCTTCGCATCCGAGAACCAAGCCCACAAATAGTGCTTTCAAACTCCTTTTCTTAGATTATGTTAGCATACTTTGAGATCTTTTCTTCGACACATAGCATGAACTCTTGGTGGTACTGGATCAAGTGAATGATTGACTGAAAGACTTGCTTGAGAAAGCAAAGGAAATGCAAAAGCAGGCATTCCTTCGAAATTTGGAAAACTACCAGAATGTATCGATGTGACACTCAGATCTGCGGGAAAGATATTCTTAGAAAAGCCAAAACACGGCCTTGGCAATAAACTGAAGCTTTGTATCGATCATTGCGAACTTTCCGAAACCAAAAGACGAAAAAACTTTTGGAGAGGCAATTATTTAAAAAAGAAAGAGATACTAATGAGTGTTGTTTTATACCTCGATGTTTACTCTTCCCTTTCTCACATCTAGATTCTCCGAGAATGCTTCCTTTCCCCACTTCTCCTGCCAGTAGAACTGCGACGCGATCTCTGACCAGAAACCGACTGGGTCCTCGATCGATCGTGTGTATAGCTCCATGTACTAATCTCCACATAGAATGGGTAGCAGAAGAAATGAGAACAAACTCCAGAGAGAAAGAGAGAGAGAGATCACCTGATCAGGCGAGGAGACGAGCGCCTGGTTGGTGAAGTTAGGGCTGGGGAAGACAAGATCATTCTCCTCGGAGGCGAGCTCCTCACCAAGGATCATGGCGTTGAGTTGCGAGATCCTTCCGGCACCAGACGGCAGCACCGACATGGACTCGACGTGCCGGAGGTAGTGCTCAGAGAGGATGGAAGACTTGTTCCCCAAGGAGTTCGCCATGGTGAAGGTGAGACCCGCAGTTCTGGAAGAGCAAGATGAGGAACTCGGAGGAGGAGTCCTTTGCCACGATAAAATTAATGGCAATTTATAGAAGGAGGAAAAACCCATGTGGGAAGGAAAAGATGGTGGAGGTTGGAACGGAATTTTAAAATGAACCGGGGGGGTCTCCGGTCGCCGGTCTCACCGCCGTTCTTTATTTCGTCTGTCAGTCGTCACCGTTCGTCCCACGATATTAGGAAGATATAGTAGGGTCGATTGGAATGAATACCTTTTTCTTAATACATTTAAATTCAATTTTAATTTAATTGACCAGTTTTCATTTCCCTTGTAAAACTCACTGCCCCCATTGGAATGAATACCCAAAAGAGAAGAAAAGAAATCCTCTACTTGTTAATTATGAGAATTTATTAGTAAGAGTCTAATTGTTGAAGGGTACTTAATGATGCAATAAACTATTTTTACTAGAGGATAATCTTATATTACAAAATAAAATATACTAGAGGATGATATTATATTCGAAGCAAACTATGCTACAATAGTGAATAGAATAGTGGATGCGGTTCAAGTTCATTGGTGGGCGCCCTAGCAGCTGATCAGGTGTACTGGTGACGAAAGCGCATGCGTAAACATTGGATAATGAAAGCCAATAGAGATTTTTCCTTTTCCATTTCACGTTTCCTGGTCATTTTAAATTAATTAAGGTAATGTACTGCAACGGCCCCGGAAATGGATTTGGCCTGGAAATGCAGGCTGGGGAGATGGAGATGGCCTTCGCGTGATCGATGGGGTCCGATGGATGACGATGTACATGCAGGTGACACGTATGAGAAGATGTAGGCACGCACACGGAGAGGGCAAGAGTCCACCTCTTGACTTGACGGCTCCGCTATTTTTTTCTTTGTCATATTGAAAAGAATGAAGCGCTCGGAAGGAAATCTTACCATGTGTCCTTTCGAAGGCAACCAGCGAGCGCTTCGCCACTAGTTTTGATAGTCCGCGCCTCATCGCCAATTTTATGTATAATATATATTATATGCAGGAAAACGCTGAGCTGGATTTACCGTGATTTTTTTGGGGTAGGTTTGGTGCTAGTATTTTATTGATTCTCTTCCCCAAGTGCCCTAGACAAGGCGTGGTACGGTCCGGGGCCGAGGTTCAATTAAAGAGTTATCAGATCCGAGTCTCCTGCCTTCTTAAAACAATAAAGATGTGCATATATAATTAATTATATGTACATATAGAGAGAGGAAAACAGAGACGGATCTTTGAAGGTGAGATGTAAATATTGAATTTTTTGTAGGTAAAGTATGAATTGTATGGTGAACGATGAAGTTGGACTTTGGGTACAGACACCGTAGGAGTCGACCCTGTGATCTACAACACTCAAGACGAGAGCCCGGCCACATTAGCTAATGCATAAGATATGCTACTTTCATTTTCAAAATTAGGAAAAGTAGCAGACACCTAAACTTCTTGCCATGACTGTTATTTGAGTTGTTTCATTTCCCTTTTAGTTTATTCCTTGTATTGACGATTGATGCGCAAACCCACCCCCATGCTATTCTTCGTCATTTCAAGAAAACGACTTTGGGGTAACAAACGCGTCAGGTGTCTCGTTGGAGGTGGGACCCACCAGTATCTACCTCATTGAAGAATTATATGGCCCTACCACGTGGCGCCTCGATGGACCCAATGGAGATTCAAGTCGAACCTGGCTATTTTCCATTGCATTTCCTCCCTCTTTTTCTTCAATTTTCAATCGTATTCAAATTAAATTCACCCCTACTATGCTCTCTATTAACCTCTTTGAATTCAATACAAGAACAACATTGTCTCACATACAAGTGAAAGAAATGACGTGGAGAATGAGAAAATGACAACTCATACCATGATGTCCTAGTCTAAGTCCCTTCAAGGGTTCACGCCATGAGGCCTTCGATATTGGAACTACAGTTCTAGATGCATATGAGACTGAAAACCATGATATAAATGAATAACGATTTCACGTTTGATTCATGCTTGAAACTGGCACTCGAAACTATAGTTCTACATTTGATTTGTTCATAGAACTAGTGCCCCAGTTCCAACTTTCTATCAAGTTTGTGCTTGATTTGTGTGGAACTAGGACTTTTTTAGCCTTATTTTTCCATGTGTTCATGTATATAGGTGAGCTGTTTATTTGGTGAGTTTGAGCTCGACATAGTTGATCGAATTCCAATTCAGGCATTGGGTTGAACCCGCCTAGTGAAGCTCAAAAGTGCAACAGAAAACTTGTTGGAATGCAACTTAAAACAGGCACCGAACTCAAGTTAACATAGCCGATGAGTGCAAAAGAGAGTATTGAAAGTAGAAAGGAGAGGTGTTGTCCCAAAAACCATGTTTAGTTGGGGACTCTTCTCTATTATGAGGTCACAATATTTTCGTGGTTGCGGGCTGATTCGTCATAACAGGAATACTACTTCAAAATGCGTACTTCTTGCTGGATTATGATATTTGATCATTATGAAGCCCTTATCATGAGCTTGTTTATGTAAGATAAATGCATAGGTATTAACTAAAAAGAGTGAAGAAAATTAACTTCGAAGTATTTTGTAAGTCCATAGAAACTTCTCAGCAATCACCAAAGTGGAGTTATTGTAGACACGCATACTGATAATACATGCACACTTCTTGGCAATCACCCAAATGCCAAGAACATAGTCATAGAATGACACCGTTAACAACTACAGCTCAATGATAAGCATATTAACTGCTACAGCTTCAAGTCCATAACAAAATCAAGACGGCAATAAAATGAACGACAACTTCAAGTCCATAACTATAACTTCAAGTCCAGAGTAAAGTATTTTGAAGCAGTATCAATAACTATATTTTGCCATGCCTTTAATAAAAAAATTTAGTAATAAAAAAGGAAAAGTCATAGTGATATCCAAGTAAGTGTAACCAACATGTCTGTCATTTTCCATAACATATTAATATAGCAACAAAGAATGATAGGTAACATTTGACATCAAAGTATAAACTGATAAAAGCACATTCAAACATATGGTAAATACAAGATAAACTTCAAGTACATCAATATAATAAATTAACTATACATTATATTGTTAGAACTAATCACATCATGATATGAATGATCCTTATACTCTATTTGAGTTATCAAAGTTAGTTCAACAATATAAACAAGAAATGAAAGTAAAAATATTGAAATTTATAATAACCATTCAAGAAAACTTACCATTTGGATAGTTTTGCCACATCATATTTGTTAATAAATCTCTTTGTTGCCTATTACTACCATGTTGCATATGAAACCAATCATAAGTAACTTCATGATGATGTTCTCTAATGTTATTTCTTGGGTCATGACTACTTTCATCTTCCTTACAAAATGTACAACATTTGACTCATGTGCAAGAATGAAAATGTGTAAATCACATACAACAACTACAATATATATACACTTGTATATGAAATGAATATGAGATTTGAGATTTTAATATGAGAAATTATGCCTTCAAGACTCCAAATGCATGTTCAACTGTAGTTCGCAATGAAGAGCGTTTATGGTTAAAAAAGTTTTCCTTTTCATGGATAGAATTAGCATTATGTGCATTAAATTCATATAAGTGGTAGGAAAATCCAATTATTGGTAGGTATCCTCCATCAACGGGAGAATATTTACATACAAAACCATGAGGGGATGGCTAGCATCATGAAGTGTGCTTTGAAACACTCATGCATCAGTTGTAAATCCTCCCAAATTTTAGCTTTTGCTTCACTAACGACCTGTTTCGCTTCCTTCTACTTCACTCCACCACAAGTTTCTTTTTGTACCGGTACACCTCTCTTAGATACACCTAACACATCTTTCACCACTTTCCTAATATGTATAGCCATATTGTTCCACATATGACAATGTATATCAACATAACTTTAAACATCTCCTTGAAAGACTTTCTGTTTAAATATATCTTCTTTCTCGCTTTTGAGGTTCCACCATTTAGTCCGAATAGCTTGATGCACTCTTTTCTTCTTTGTCCATTTTTTTATTTGTAAATCCATAACTAAAAGTCGATGTTGGGTGATTAAACTTTCTCCTGGAATTACCTTGCAATCTTTACAACATGCTCTATCTTTTTTTCTACAAATAAAGTAATTAATTTGTGTTTGTGATAAGCCACTCTTATAAGTAATTAAATGTTCATCTTGTTTTTTTGAAGATTGTTTTGACTATAAAAAGATCAAATGCCATAGCAAAATTTAAAATCTCCCTACCTTCCTCATTTATATCCCCAAAACCAAAGTTTCCATGAATACCTTGATATCCTAATGACTCTTTACCGACATGTCCATTTAAGTCTCCTCCTAAACAAATCATCTTACTTTGTGGAATCCTTTGAATCACCTTATCTAACTCTTCCCAAAAAGTTATCTTTATACCAGTGTTGTCTTACGCATATCGTATCGCTAGGCTTCATGATACGGGCGTATCATATCGTATCACCCGTATCATACTTTAATATTAAAATAACACAAAAATTAATTAAAAAATCAAGAAAAATTAGTAAAAATTTGAAAAAATCAAGAAAAATATGGAAAAATCTGGTAATTGCTTTAAATTCATATAATGCAAAGTTTAGTACAGAATGAGCATTCAACATTGAACAATTGCATCCAATTTTACGTATTTTGAATCAAAAAAATGAAATACATTTACATTTTACAAATTATAATCAGGATCATCAACTAAATCATCTTCATCTTCTCCTTGCTGAAGATTCTCATCATCAGCAGTAGCAACAACACCTTCTGCTTGGAAATCAAATTCTTCATCTCCTTGATACTGTTGTTGCGCTCCTTCCAAATTAATCCATGCAATGTCTTCTTCAATTAGGAGAGCATTTTCTTCACTATCTTCTATAATTCAATCTTCTAATATATCAAAATTATCCAAACTTATTGGATTAAATTGGCTTTCTTGTCTATTTACTTTTTTTAATTGCTTACAACAAACAAAGATAAACAATTAGTAAATAATATGAACAAGTGAAGTCAAACAATTTATTGAATTGAACATTTAAGTAATACAACATTACCTTTCACGAAGACGCATGTTACAACGAATAAAAACTAAATCATTTAGTCTCCTATGTTCCAACCTATTGTGCTTCTTTGTATGGATGTGTTCAAAGATACTCCAATTCCTTTCACAACTCGTTGCACTAAAGGTTTGACTCAGGACTCTTACTGCAAAATCTCTAAGGTTCGGACAATCAGTTCCAAACCTGTTCCACCAAATATCTGTAGAAAAAGACAAACATTAAAGATATAATCCACAGTAATATGAAATGAAACTTAAATACGAAGATAAACAATTTACCTTGATGCATCGTAGTGCGATTGCTAATTGCTATAGGCATCAAGTGAAGAGCATTATCATAAATCTCCATCTCTCGATGTATAACATCTACTATGCTCTCATTAGGGACTAATCTATCAATACAATCAATGATGCCTCGATTAATCTCACCGTCCCTTTTCAAGGTTGTTGAGTACGTGAATGATGGGTTTAGATAATATGTTGTTACATGAATAGGCTGATGCAATTGTTTATTTCATCTATTATCAATTATTTTCAACACGGGCACATAATCTCTCTTTTTTCCATTAAAATTATTTCTGATGGCTTCTTTTGCCCTATCCATGGCTTCATAAAGGTAGCCCATAGATGGTTTCTCCTCGCTGTCAGCCAATCTCAAAACCTTTACTAAAGGACATGTAATCCTCAACAGTCTAACACATGCATTCCAAAATGTACTCATGAAGACTGTCTCAAAAATCTCATTCAGCTTTCTATTTCTTCTGTTTTGAGGCAACTCTGCAAATTGTTGCCACTCATCTGAGGAGAACATTCTCTTCAATACTTACTTCTGTCTCACAATACTCTGCACAGATAAGAAGTTTGTTGCAAACTGAGTTGCAACTGTTCGAAGAAGCTCTGCACATTTTGTATATCTCCTCATCATACACAAAACAAATGCATGGTTGTAAATTATAGAAGTGATTTTTTATTTCAAAATCTTTTAGGATTTGAAATCAAACTCTCGAACTACGTTGTGTACGTGAGCTTGCCAATTAGTTTACTAAAACTATCAAAGTTTGATTTTCTGACTTTAGTAGGAGATTATGGACAAGTGAGATTTTTTCGACGTAGGCTTTCTTGAACCGGTGTTCAAGGGTCAGCCTATACGCTTGAAAAAGGTTTGGAATCTATTAAATTCGAAAAGAAAAATCTCGATTTCACAAGTTTCAAAATTCGTGACTAAGTTCCTGATTTCTGAAAATTTTAGGTTATGAAAGTTGCAGAAACTGTTTTGTTTCAAAGACCTGTTTTTGGGTTTTCTTAAATACTTCTGAGTCTGCAAAAATTATGAAAATTTTACAGAAGCAAGATACAGTGTGTAGAAGTAGGAAATATTTTTCTTTTGTATTTTGTTTTTGTAAATCCCGAGAATTAAATCGGTGACTGAAGACTATTTAGAAACGCAAAACAGTTTTGTTTCTGTGGTTTAGAGTCTTAGTAAAACGAGCATATCTCTGTACTCAGACATTCAAATTCAGTAAAATTTTTTTGCTGGAAAGCCACGGATGTTAGCTTTCCAAAGAATCAATTTTCATGCAATTTCATTTAGTATTGACAGAGATATGGACAAAAGAACAGACAACTATTTCTAAATGTTTTGTTTCTGCAAAACAGAATCTGATTTCTGCTAAAGTTCACTGATTTAATTCGCTAGGCAAACGACCACATAAAATCTTCAAACTTTTATCAAGTAATCCCTGATATATCTAGATTGAACATGCAAAAAATTGACTTAATTGTATCAGTCGTTCGTTAGAAACAAATCCGTGTTCAGGTGTGTGCAGTCATGTGTTTTAGAAGTTCAGAATTGCAGAAATTTTCAGACGTGTTCCCTTGATTGTTTGGAACAGTTTTCAACCTGTAACCAATCCTAAAATTCGTAAAAATCCTAGAAATGTGTTGTTTTCATCATGTTCATGAAGATTAAAGGATAAACATGCATGTTTTGCGTCAACATTGATCACAAACTCGATATTGAATTCAGTCCTCATACAACCTTCTGCAAAACCTACAGATTTTCGAGTTTTCAGTGGATTACATCCATAAATCAAATGGTTCAAACCCGTGGGATTGAGGAGGAAGATGTTGTAAAGTAGTGGCTGAGGAATCCCCATGATGCAGACGGCGGACGGCGGAGCAGGGCGGGCTTCCTTTTCTTCTCCTTCTTCTCCTTTCTTTTCCTTCTCTCCTTCTCTTTTTCCCTCTTCCTGCGATTTTTCTCTCTTCAAGGATTGGTATGTTTACTGTTCCTGGTTGATGCCTTTGCAACACCTGGGAGAGCCTTTTTATAGGCTCACGGATACCTATTTGTTGTGGGTTTGGATAAGCTTGAACTCGATTATGTTCCTGTTTTGATAAGCTCGATCCTCCACTTGATCTCATATGGATGGGATAAGCCTGTAATCTGGACTTGATAACTTTCCGATGCTGCGATCAACAACTTTATTTTGAAGACCAACATTGAATGCATCTATTTTAGCTGTGGTGCCTTCAGTAGGATCACTATCATCAACCTTAGCTGCTGAAAATTCTTTAGGCACCTTCATCACTTGAACTAGTTGTGAACCATGTTGTGCTTTGTACGTCAGCATGTTGTGAAACTGCAGCACAGTAGACCCTCGTTAGTTGTGAACTAGTTGTGAACCATGTTGTGCTTTGTGTGTTAGCATGTGAAACCGCAATGCATCAGACCTTTTTCTTCGGAAGCCATTGTTCTTGCATCAATCTTTCTTTTCTTTTGATGATACCGACCTTACCCTCTGGAAATTGATTTCTTTCCAAGTATGAGCTTTTCTTTGTGGGAAGCTCACTTTCCCTTTTTAACACCCACTTTCCCTTTCTGGGCATCCACCTTCCCTTTTAGGTGTCAACTTACCTTTTTAAGGCCTGTATCTTTTCAAATGACAATTTTTCAACATAAATCTTTTAAGGAAACGAAATCCTGCATTTCCAATGCTGAGGGCAAAATCGTTATTTTTATCCGATTTTATCCAAATTCAAAATTTTCAGAAAGGGAAGCAATGTTTCATCATTTTAAGGCTTCCATAAAATTTTGATGCCAAAACAAACTCGTTTGATGCATTTTTTATTCAAAAACCCGAAATTACCAAAAATAGCTAATTTCCTAAGAGGCAAAAATAAAAAAAATTAGGTGCTTACATAAATGAATTTTGTAATATCTTGGTAACACTCAGTTGCTGCCTTTATTTCATTCATCTCACTAATGTCCTCAAGGATGAGATCTAAACAGTGAGCTGCACATGGTGTCCAGTAGAAAGTTCCATAAATATCAGCTAACTCCTTCCCAACTACTTTGTAGTTAGCTGCATTATCTGTAATCAATTGGACTACATTCTCTAGCCCAACCTCTTGTATAACCTTATCAAATTGTTGTCGTAGAATATCCGTAATGTGTCTCTCCTTTGACATATCCAAATATCTCAAAAACATAAGTCCTCTAGGACAATAGACAAGAAAGTTTAGCAAGGTCCTTCATCGCCTATATGTCCATCAATCTGCCATGATAGTGCAACCTATATCATTCCATGACTCTCTCAATGTCGAACAGTATTCTTGCACTTCAATGAGGGTCTTATCTAAGATCTTTCCTCTCAACTTCTAATAGGAGGGCATCTTGTATCCTGGACCGATGTTAGCAAATGCATCTGTCATTGCTTGAAAATGAAAACTGTTTGCTGCATTGAATGTAATGTATGCATCATAAAACCATCTGCCCACTACAAGGTCTACCTGATCATGCAACTGTTATGAAGCCATAACATCACAAATTCCAATTTGAGCACCAGGTATAGTAGTAGGAGGAAAAAATAAATGTATGCTAGAATAAGCTCTTCCTCTACTCCTTCCTGAACTTTCTCTTTTACCACCTCCAAAGTCTTTAACAACCCTCTTTTCTCCCTACTAGGTGCTCGTGAACTGCTACTACCAATCTCTGTTCTAGCATCTGAAGGCAAACTATCAGTGAATCCAAATCCAGTAACATCATCATCTTCTTCAAACATCTCCAAATCATCCTTTTGTTATCTCCTTTCGTGTATACTCTCAATCATCAGCAGACATTTCCATTTAATACCTTCTGGCAAACTTCTAACTCTGCCTGTGCATAGAGCAACTTCTTTCCTAGTACCTGCTAGGTGGTTTTTCAACCTTGAAATTCCACCACTAATCACCCTCTTACAAAATAAACATCTGATCTTTAATATAAAACCCTCAACTGGTGTACCCCACTGCATTGCTGGATCATCAGAACGAGAATGAGAGTCTCTAACACATATTCCTACCATCTCAATTGAGTACTTTAATTCAATAAAAAATTTAAAACTAAAAGTACTTCGTAAATCTCCAATTGTCAAATAACACTAAAATAGAGTGCCTCCCTCTTCATGAATGCAATAAAAATCATATCCACACACTTAATAACTTCATATTTTGTCATTCAAAAAAATAAAAATACAAATAAACAAAAAAAGCAATAAATAAAAAAGAAAAAATGAAGAAAAACACTAAAAATATACCTAAATCCGACAAAGGAGGCTTGCACGGACACCGTAGAACACGTTTTTGGAGCCTTAAATACCAATGAGAAGAATAACGGTTCTTAGGGAGCTTGGAGAGGTCTAAAGAGAGAGAGGAAACCTGCAAAAAAAGCGGGTTTTGGTTCGGTCAGGAACCCTTTATAAAGGTCCCTGACCGGGTGATATGGTGCGATAACTTGTGTTTTATGATATACTAGCATGTATCGTTTCGTGGTGGCCCACGATGCGATACGGATAACACTACTTTATACTATCTTCTAGTCCTACTTGGAGTGCGTAAGCACGAACTATATTCAAAATCTCTGCTCCTAACACTAATTTCAATGTCATGATTCGGTCACCATATTGTTGTATGTCTACTACACTATCCTTTAAATTTTTATTTATGATAATACCAATTTCTTTTCGAGCTTTTTCCTTACTTGAGTACCATAATTTAAAACATCTATCCTCTATCTCCTTTGCTTTTTCTCCAACCCACTTTGTCTCTTGTAAACATAGAATATGAATCTTTCTCCGAATCATTACATCCATTAGCTTACCAGATAATGTTCCAATATTTCAAGAACCAACACGAATCTTATTATCTAGGACTAGCTTCCTTATCCCCCACATACGTCCATATTGAAAATACAGAGACCCTCTCTGTAAATTATTCATTACATTCGAGTGACAATATAGCGGGACTAACTTCTTTACCCATACTCGTCCATGATGTGGGAACCCTCTCTGCAATTGATTCATTACACCCGGGCGAAAATGTAGTGGCTCTTGCTTACTTATCACAACATTCGGGCTCTACAGCACGTCGCTAGGCGGGGGCGCCCCAAAGCAATCCTCATAATTTGTGTATTCCATGGTATAAAAATCCGATAAAGTTTTATGCTGGTTGTCAGAAGCCTAACACAACCCTCCTTCTTTATCTGAGCTTGGTAATTGGGCGAGCAAGCAAGCTACATAGAGATATATGATATAACACAAAATAAAAAAAATTGTTCCTAAAAACATGAGCGACTCTAGTCCCTACATACATCAGTGAATAAAAAAAGAAAAAAAAGAGATCAGCATCATCAACCAAAATTAACCATAAATGAACTGCACATCTTAAACAAGAAGAATGAAGTTCATCCTAAACTCAACAAAGCTATGCTCGAGGAGGGAAGGGATGAGATAAAATGAAAAACTATCTTTGAGGTTACCAGATGATCAACCTATAAATGGTACAATAATGTTTGAGGAGGGTTACAGTGAACCTAATAATAAAGAGGAGGTTGTCTTAAGGTATGCTAAATAAATTGACATGACTAACTCCAAAGTACAATGCTTACTATAACAGTCAACTAGTATGAATGCAGGTTGGAAAAGATGAGAAGGTTACGACTAACACAAATGGCATTCTCACCCACTGGGTAGAACCCCATATTAAACGTCCCCTTATCCAAGATGAGAAACTCGTGAGAGGAGCAATCAAAGATAAGTGTGATATTGTGATTCATACCAAGCAATAGCAAGGATGAGCTAGGTGGCGGGGAGGCAACGATTGGTAGTGCAACATGAGCTTTAGATTAGTTTTAGATAGCATAAACAAGAAAGAGGGAGAGAGTGCAGTAAGGAGGGAAACTCAAACACGATTTTAATCGAGGGTTGGGCTCAATTCGTATGTCCTACCTCCTGACAGCTTTAGATTAGTTTGATTCACACTTAGTTTTTGTACCCCAAGACTCAAAAAGTAGGATCTGACCCACCCAGTACCTTGAATCGCACACACCCTTAATGCCCTTCCAAAATTGTGGCAAATGGACTCAAACATCTTGTACATGTCAAGAAATCCTTAAAACACTTTTATGTGTGAATCTATAAATTGTTTGAAACTTATACACAAACAAAATTTTGTCCTTGATATTTAATACATACCATAATGATTTATGTTACTCACTAGCACATATTCTACATCATTTTGTAACTAGTAGCATTCTTCAACGAGTCAAACCAACAAGAAGGTATTAACAAAACTTAAGTGTTCGGATCAGCGAAAGCACAAAAAAGTTAGTCCTCATAAATCAATTAACAATGCATGTACACTAGACTGAGCACTATATAGCAAATGTGATTCTAGAAGGAACTGAGAAATCAGCTAGCTTAAAGTGCCTCAAGATCTAACTCTTGATACTTAGAACCGCATTTTTCCACCTCTAGATTATCATGATTTACTCATTGAACAATCAACAAACAAGTAAATAGGCATAAAATATCTCCAGCATGGTTCTAAAACTAACTAAGAGAAACACCTAACACAAAGTGTCTTAGGATCTAACTCTTGATGCCTGGAATCACATATGTCCACCTCTAAATTATTCTGATTTAAAAATTTGAATACTTTGTGTCCATAACTTATTGCCAAGAAAAAATTGTGATGCTCTTAAACATTTTGTTCCCACACGATAAAGTGATAATTTTTGGCATACTATAAAGGGTACAATTTTGTTATGTTTACATATTCAAAATCACTAAAAACCTAAATGAAAGTAGTTGATTATCATTTCACATGGAAAAAAATATTACACATATATCTAGTGAATCCTTCTACAGATAAAAACAATGTTTGTTCTACTTCATTTCCAAAATATTCAATACAACCCTCATACATAATAGCATTTTCACCCCCAAACATCAAAAACAGCATATCCATAGTGACAAAATGGATTTTTTTTTATGTTTTTAGTGAGTAACTCAATCATTGTCATATTTACATATTCAAAATCACCAAAAACTAAAATTAAAGTAGTTGATTGTCGCCTTCATGTTCATGATCAAAATTATCCTCTAATGTCTTGGTGGATCCTTGTCTTAATCTGCTGCTTTATCGATTGGCCATCTCCAAGAATATTTCATACCTGCATATGAATAATCAACCAAGACATTATATAAGAATCAAGCCAAACCTTAAACAAATCAGCCTTAACCTATTTGTGTGTGTAGGCTACAATATTTAGTAAAAGTTGATGTTTGTTTCATAACAACAATTGCAACCATTTGATAATATAGTACATTCGAAAAACTTTCTTCATGTATTTTATATAATAGGTTCTGTGACTGATGAAAGAAGTTCAACAAAGGGAGTCAAAATTGCGTGATGCTGTAAAAAATGATAGACTTCCAGATGAATGCTAACTTATTGGTTGAAGCCACACAAAATTATGGCACAAGCCTAAGCCTATAGTTGATGTCCAAGGTGCATGGACAATAATCTGCAAGTCAACTTGAATCACCACCAGTTTGGAGAGTCTAGACTTCAAATCAACATGGAAAGGCTCTAAGAGCAATGGCCCCAGAGTAACAAAGTCTAAAATTTTTATATTATAAGATCCTAATTGAATTTAGAAATATGTTAATGAAGAATATTGAGAAATCAGAGATAACAACTTTTTACATCAAAAACACGTTCTCACACTTTTTCTAATCATACAATCAAGATTAAGACCTAATTTCATATTTACCAATAGAAAATGCAGCACAAGAACAAACAACAAATAAAAACATAATAATGATGATCCAAATTGGAATTCAACAAGAAGAGTGAATACCTATCCTAACATGCAATATGAAAAGTCATTTTCCAAAATTACTATTTAAATATAACAATTGAATTAACTAAAAGATATAATCCTTCTCCAAATACTTTGTAGCAGATATTATAAAATTTAATAAGAAATTTATAGCAGATAGTTTCTCCTTTAAATATTATCAAGCTCAATCAAGGAATATAACATATAAAATGATGTTACATTGGGTATATGAGGAAGAAATGCAAGACACGATGTATATGCGTACTCATTTAGATGTACGTGCATGGACACAAATAACATTGGAATATCATTAGTGCTTTATTTCCACAGCAAAAACTTCATCTTTAATAAGATTAATTGAACAAATTGAGTAAACCAATCTTCTTCTAACTTTATTAAAGCTATGCCTTCATAAAGTTGTTATATGATCAAGAAATAAAAATAAAGAGAAATTCATGTATGCCTACAATTAGATTAGAATGTTAAAAAGTGGACAAAGTTACAGGTTACCCTGCATCAAGCCATGCATAATCAACAAGAGAGACAAATGAGGGTGCTTAACCATAAAATCCATGTTATGTTGTACCTACAATAATAGTAGTTTAAAAAAGAGAGGCTAGTTCTAAGGGTTGGATCCTACTGTAGAAGCAACTGTAAGATGAGCTCCTTGAGCAAATCTATTGTTGCTTCTATAGGCTACTAGAAGTTTGGTGCTGTAGGCACGAGTGACATACTTTAGACTTTTAATAAAATCCAGGAGATGATAAACATAATTAGTTAGTATCACAAAAGTACAAGGAGACATAAAATCCTAGGGATACTAGAATTTTGCAAGCCTTGCCCTGGTTCCATTAACAAGCACTTAAGGCCATCACTTACTTGAGTGCTACATCTATAAAAGAACAAGTGAGAATTAACCCTAAATTCACTATTTATGTGGCCTTTTGAGATATAAAGACTTGACATTTAAAAGGATATAAAAGTTTTTCAAGGCTACCATGCATCATTAATGCCTTAGGAAGATCACCAATTTTCACTATTGACAACAGATTGTTGCACCTTACCCTTTTGTTGAAGATTACATTTACATAAAAGTGTCAAGGCACATGCAATTCTTTGAGCCACACACATATTCAACAAAAAGGTAGTCATTTCCATCTACTTGTATTACCCACATCAGTTTGATTTCAACACCAAACTTGAATATACTATACAGTTATTAGATTGAAAACATTAGAAAGATCAATTTGTATGCTTGCTCATAATAGTTATAAAATGAACTATAGAAGGGTGAATGAACAACTCTATGTGACAATAACTTGATATAGTAGGCAAACAATGTTAGAAGAGCTTTTGCAATCATGCATAGAAGATACCTATGTTATCAATAGCGGTTAGCAGGTTTTTAGCGGTTGACCCTGATATAGTGATAGTGGGATATAGCGGATTTAGCGGTATACTTTTATTTATAATTAAAAAATTATATATATAATGGATTCTCTAATTTCTAAGAAATATCAAGAAACACAACCACTTCGTTCATAAATATGAATCAAACTAAATAAACAAATTCTACTTCTAACTTCTAAGGAAACAAACAATAAATTTCATGTGGCACATGCATATTGAATTGTTAATCTTAAATTAGAAAATAAAAACATAAATATAACAAAATTTTTCTAGGAATTAAGCAATGAAATTAAAAAAAACAAATATATAATTACTTAGTTGCTCAAGTATGGTGAATATGGTCATATGGTGTTACCAAGTCTGACCCCTCTCTTACTCTTGAGAGCCTATATGCATATTACACGTTTTGTTCCAGAATTATCCACAACCAGCAGTGAACATGAAAAAAAGTTCACATGTACTAATCAATAATCATGTTGCCACAAAGAAAAAGGTTAAGGTACATATGTAGAAGCACAAATGCAGGTGTAACAGGTACCAGTAAGGTGCTGCAAGCTCAAAGTATAAATAATTAGATATGAAATGAATGCACGCACACAATTAAATGCTAGAATGTACCAAAAAGTCATACTACAGGAAAAAAGCATGCAATGATGGGAATAAACATAAACAAACAGCAGGTTACAACTTTCATTAGCTGTAACAATTATAACCTCATCAAGAAAATTATCAATTGAGATTAACTACAATGACAAAGGGCAGGTCAGCCTATCCTTTTCAAGGTGAAATATATGCATGTAGAATAAACAGAGGAACAATGTTATATCTCGAAAAATGGTTTGCTGAATGATTATCAAGATAATCATGTTGATCAAAGACAACAACCAACGTGAGGCTTAAAATATTTAATAATAAAATTATACAACATGATGTTATTAATATAAGGCATAGAGCACTTGAAGATAGTATTGAATGAAAGTGAATCCTAGTCAAGTGGTGTAAAGAAAACCAAAAAATTAAGAGAGAGCAGATGAAAGAAGGTGAAGGCGGAGAAAAAGAGAGAAGGAGAAGAAGTCGGTGAAAGACAGAGCCAAAGAAAGGGAGAGAGATAGCTTACCTATAGTGGAAGAAGGCGAAAAAAGAGAGAAAATCCATGAGAGAGAAGGCAAAGAAAAGTAGAGGGAGAGAAAGGGAGAGAGAAGAGAGAATCTACGAGAGATAAGGTGACGGAAGGCAGAGATTGAGAAAGAGAGAGAGATGAGAGAAATGGAGAGAGAGCTTATCTACGGCGGAGGAAAGCGTAGAAAGAGAGAGAATCCACGAGAGAGAATGCGATAGAAGGCAAAAAAAGAGAGAGAAGAGAGAAAGGAAGAGAGCTTACCTATGGTGGAGGAAGACAATGAAAAGCGAAGGCGGTGGAGGTTGCTCGTTGGTAGTGGCGGAGAGAGAAGACGCAACTATGGACGTGAGCAGACACACATCAAAACCTAGCATGTTTTATGTTTTTTAGTTTGGGTCGATCCAATGGATCGACCTGACCCAAATAAATATTGTATACTAATACTACCATAGCAAAGAGAACACTGTTATAGCGGTGCTAACAATGCCCTGGAGGGACGCCTGCTATAGCAAATATGCTATAGCGATTTTTGTTCCACTATAATGCTATAGCACATTACAGTGGCCACTATAAAGTGTTATTGATAACTTAGGAAGATACCACTAGTAGATTTTGCTAGAAAGTTTGTACAAATTTTGATATATGGTTCCTAAATTATAGTATAATACTAGAAAGTTGGTACAAATTTTGGTTTGGATTATATCAAAATAGATGTATGTCGTAATAATTGTCTTATATAGAGGTGAACATTAGCATGCATATAAATGCCATAACCAACATGGAAGTTGCCTAGATCAAAATCTGAAAATGGTATGGTACTAAAGAATAACATGCTCTTGAAGATAGTTTGACACTTTCATTAATACCAAGGCTTAAGTGGTTATTGAAATCAAGCAATACTGCATATTTCATGAGTTGGCATGTTACATCTCTAAAAGATACTTTTGGCAAGATATGTCATCTTAGATATTTAAAAGCATGGAGACACTTCAATGCGGTGCATCTTTTGTTTGTATTAGAGCCTTGAAATGTGTGACCTAGCCTTGCTAGTGATGGATTTAGTTCATTTATAATTTCATTTCAAGGTAGCCATAGTTATTGGCCAATTATACTAAATACCATAAAGCTTATCTCTTTAGATGGCTATGGAACAAATATCTTAATATCCTTTCTTATAGTCACTCCTCATAATAGTAATGTGTATCTCCAAACATTAATTGATGGTTGAAAGTATTTTGAAATGATGGAGTTCTGAAATATGATTTAAGTAAACAAGAAATGTTTTGAATATGTGCAACTATGATGTGGATGATTAATGACCTTTTTTATTATAACATGCTATCAAGATGGTAGACTAAGATTTATACATCTTATCTATTTTATCATGTAAATATTGCTTGTATTTATTTGCCACACGCCAAAAAGTATATATATATATATATATAAGACAATCATTTTCTAACAGTGGATCATGTTTGGTGAAACAATACATCTTCATTTAATGGGAAGTTAGAATACAAGGAGGCTCCAATTTCATTAAGTGGCACACATATTTTCAACAATAGGAAGGTCATGAAAATATTATATTTTGAAAAACATTATATATAGAAGATAATACCATCCTGATTGGGTGGAAGAAAAAGATCATTTTTTGAACTTTCATATTTTAAGACTTCGTTCATGCACCATAATCTTCTAATGTTATTGTAAACACCTAAAAATGTTCAAAAAAAAAAAATTATCTTTTAGAAATTTAGTTTTTTTTGGCAGTTTTGGGTTTTTAAATAAAAATATCTTAAATGAACTCATTTTGGCATCAAAATTTTCTAGCAATCTCAAAATGATGGAATATTGCATCCCTCTCAAAAAAATCCAATTTGGACAAAATTGCATAAAAATAACTATTTTACCCTCAAGACCAAATTAGCAAGATTCTGCCTTTTTAAATGATTACCTTCTAAGGAAGGATGATTTCAAACAATTTTTTTTATAAACAAATGAAAATGAGAACATTGGGAATCAAACTCAAAGATGTTTGCAAATTTATAAATTTACAAAATTCTAAAACCTTTGAAATTCAAAAATATATCAAATTCAAATCAGACCTCAGATATTCGCCCAGTCAAGAATAGTCTCATTCTGAGACCTGATACCCAGGGTTAAAGTGGTTTTCAAAAATAATATTTGAAGATTTCATTAAATTTGATGTTTTCAAATATAAATGTTTTTTATATAAAGTGTTTGAAACCTGCCATATAAAACTCAAACTAAAAGGAGACAAATTCCCCGAAAAGAGGAGGTGGTATGAAATAAAAAGGCAACAACCGAATACCTGCCAATTTTGGCACTATTGGGCAAGGTAACTTGTCATTTTTAGTTTCAGGTATTAGAAAAGAAGGTCAGCGTCAAAAAAGAAAAATCGACGTTCAAGAAAGGAAAGTCGACATTCAAGAAGGAAAGTTGGCATCTAGAAAGGAAGGTCGGTGTCAAAAAAGAAAGGTTGGCGTCAAAAAAGGAAAGTCGATATTCAAGAAAGGAAAGTCGACGTTCAGAAAGGAAAGTCGGTGTCATCCACGAAAAAAGAAAGTGAACTTGATACATAATTTGGAAAGTCACCAAGGCATAAAAGGCTGGCCGATTTCATCAATACTTACCTGCCTAGTTCAATATCAAAGGATTAAGCAACTTACTTTATCAAGCTTAATCAAATGAGCAACTACACTTACCATATCCAATGGAACAAATTTTTGGCAAGAAGGGCTAGCACCCACTTACCAATTCAGATAGAGCAAGTTTTTGGCGAGAAGGGCGAGCATTTCACTTACCTTATCCAAGAGAGTAGTTTTTGGCAAGAAGGGCCAGCATTCACTTGCCAATTGCAACCATCTTCAATAAGGCAACTTGCCTTATAAAAATTTGCAGTAAAGAGGCAACCCTTGGCCTATAAAAGGGGTCTCAAAGGGGTTGCAAATCATCAATCTGAGTTCAATCATCCAATCCATAAATCATCTAGCATCCCATGACTCTGCAAGAGGGAGAGAGAGAAAGAAAGAGGAAGAAGAAGATATGCCGCTACTAACCGCTAACCATCCTCAAATCTTTTCGCCACAGGTCCATTCTTCCTTTATTTTTTTATAATTATATCTCTTCTTTCATTAAGCTTTATGAAGTTGTAATTAAGGAGCTCATGTCTCCATTATGATGTATTAATCAAGGTTCATACGCAGTCTCGTCTCTCTTTCATTCATATGCTATTCATTATATGTTTTAATTTCAATCATTTCTACTCCATAATATAATATAAGATTATAGACCCCTTAATCCCTCTATGTTCATATGGCAATCAGGATTTTATTTATTTTGAATAGTTGTAGATAAAATTTTAATTCGGACAAAAACACATGCATGAATCTAAAAATTTGAAAACTTATTTTTCTGCACTCTACACACGTCCAATGAACGAATTTTATTTCAAGATCTCATGCTCTCAATGTTTTGAAACTTTGCACAACATCAATATACTTTTAATAAAATTTTTAAGAATTTTAGGCTTGTAAAACATCACCAATAAAATTGGAGAACCTTTATTGAAATCGAAGCAGATTCTAAAAAACTAGAAGTTCCTATAATAGAGATTGGGTTATTACCCATTATCTTTGTACATAATAAACCAATTTGATTTAAAATGATCTCATTGGAAATTTGAAATCCATATCTTTCCAACAAAGCTAATTTCATAGAAATCGAGAGTCTAAGCATAAAAATATAATAGTTTTTCTAAACCTCTGACTTTTTGGTACAAGTCTATCCCGAATGTCTGAGTGGGGTCTCTTTTCAGAATTAATTATATAAATCTACAACATATAAAATAAAAATAAAAATATTTTCTAAATATGTACATCAAAATCTATTTTCTACAAAATTTTTAAGATTTTTGGAGATTCAAAATTATTCTAAAAAATCAGTGATGAGCCACTGAAAACAAAATCAGTTTCTGTTTTTCAAGACTTGGGATGTTTTGAGTTAAGAAGTTAAAATCACGATTTTGTCAAATCTTTGAAATTGGAATTTTGTTTTTGAAAACTTACCGGATCTCGAACGATTTTCAAAGCATCTAGGCTGACCCTCGAGCATCGGTTCAGGAAGGCTTACGTCAAAAAGGACTTACTTATCCACAATCGCTACACGAAAGTCAGAAATTAATCTTTGCTAGTTTAAGCAAACTAGCTGGCATGCTCGCACACATGACGTAGTTTGGGAATTTTATTTTGAATCTCCACATAGACATCGGAATCAAAATTCACATCTGCAGTTATGTACATCGAGAAGAACATATGTGACAAGATTTTATCATTTCTAATAAAGAAGGATAAGAAAACAAATGATAATATCAAGCCATAAATGTACATGAAGACTTTGGGGTTAATGAGTGTGTCGTATACAAATGTTTGTAATACCTAAAATGGATACAATGATCTTATGGTGTGCTACTTATTAGTTAAAAAAGAGAAAAAAGAAAGATTTTCTTGTATTTATAATGCATTAAGTTACTTGATGGGTTCCATCAGATATATCTAAAAAGTGCGTGAGTATAAGATTATTTGGTTGAAGAGCCATGATTGTCATATTTTGATGCAATATCTCATTTTAGTGACTATGCATAAGAATGCACCAAAAGAAGTGACAAATACTATAAATGAGTTATGCATGTTTTTTCATAAATTGTTCTTAAGAACAATTAGCATCCAAAGGTAAATGCATTAGAAGATGCTATTTCTAAGATTTTGTATAAATTAGAGATGATATTTCTTCCTAACTTTTCTGATATTATGGAGAACTTAGTCATTCACTTAGTGAGAGAGGTATGACTTGTTAGGCTAATACAATATCGATAGATGTATCCTAGAGAGTCTCTTATTTACATTAAATAACTATATATATAATAATAGTTAACCCGGAAGACGTATTACTGAAGAGTATATAGAGAAAGAAATTACATTTTTATACATGATATTTGAATGAAGAAATCAAGACAAACATGACTAGGTCAGTGAGATTTGAAGAAGGCCTAATTAGTGAAGCATTGGTTGTTATAATAAGTGTTGACGAAATAAATAAAGCACATATATTTGTCCTTTCAACATATGATTTTATATCATAAGTATAGTGTAATAATATTTTTAAACATTACTTTTCCTACTTTAATATGTGACTAAATAATTTTTATATATTGGATGTATAAGATTATCTTTTAGAGCCAATATCCTAATAATAATGCAAATATGATTCGAGAAAGCTACATGAATGGTTTGTGGATTAATTCTAAGATTATGTAATTTGTTTATGATAAGGTAATTTATTTGAATATAATCTAAAACCACCACTTACATACATATGTACACATACATATCAATGATGTTCTACAAGATATTTTTTCATTTGATACAGGACCTTCAAATTCTATTGCATGATATAAATTATTGTATACCCATGGTCATAAATATGATATTCGAGCTCTACAAAGAGTTTGTTATAAACTAAATAGTATTGTTGCAACAATAGGTAGATCAAGAGATATCTATTGTAGAGTTTTAGAAGACATTATTGAAGTTTAGTATTTGTCTAAACTTTTTATATTTTTGTTTAAGTGTTTTTGGTATGATATGAAAGTCGAATGTGAAGTAGATGAAATGAAGTTAATGTAAATAGGTACCTCTAAGAAATCACATCATGATGAGCCATACATATTTTCATGACAAGCAATTCAAGTATGATATTTAAGAGACCAAAGTAGATAAGTGTAAACAAAAATTTTTAGTCGTGTAATCAATTTAAAAATTTGTTTGCAAAACTATATGCGAGCGTGCCAACAAGTTTACTCAAACTTACAAAGATGATTTTCTAACTTTTAGGCGATTGTGGAAAAGTAAGTTCTTATCATCATAGACCTTCTTGAACTAACGTTCAAGGGTAAGCTTATACGCTTAGGAAGAGTTATTTATGATTTGAGATTTTTCAAAACAATTTTTTAATCAAAGTAGATTTTCCAAAACGAGCATGTTCTTTTACTTGGCAAAATCAATTGATGGTTTGAAAAACATAATTGGTTCTGTTTCCAGCAGAAGATGTTTGCAATTTTTTTGGTATTTTACGGAGATGCAAAAGTCTTGAAAATTTTACCTAAGACTAGGTATGGAGTTTATTTGAGTATTTTTGTTTGGATTTTTTATTCTCTAGTTGATCAGAATTATATCTGGGGAAATTCCTAACCGAATGTGGTTTCGAAATTCATAACAAATTCTATTACAGAAATACAAGGCTCAATAAAATGCCTATATCTCTATGCGTAAAATTCAGATTTTAATGAAATTGGTCAGGTTAGAAAGCTATGGAAAGTTGCTTTCGAAGAAAACCATTTTTTATAATTTTCGGGTCTCTAGGACAAAGTTTTGAGGGTTTTACATAAGCATAAACATGAAATTTTCCACTCCCAAGTTATGGAACTCGAAGTGAACCTTTTCGTGCCTACGCTTGCGCGAGCGTGCCAGCTAGCTTACACAAACTAGCGAAGGTTTTTAAATGCTTTTCTGACTTTTGGTGATTGTAGGCAAGCAGACTCTTTTCGCTTTAAATCTTCTTGAACCGACGCTGAAGGGTCGGTTTAAGCGCTTAGGAACTTGGATTTTCAAACAAATTTTACTTCAAACTAACTTGAACGACAAGTGTTTTTGAAGAATTTGGTTCGTGCACTTTTACCAATTTTATCATGAGGGTTGGACGACCCTAAGATTTTTGCAAGTTTTATTTATTTAGGCCTGATGTGTGTGGAATGTGTGACCTAGTTTTAGCTTGGTTGGAGTGAGGGATTCGAGTGATTTGCCACAATGAGCGGATGCAGAGATGTTATAAATTCTATTTTGGGTTTTTGAGAACGATGATGCGAATTCACCCAAATTGAACTTTGCACTCACTCTACTGAAAGTAAACTCACGCGAATTTAAGTGCTTTTACTTTACTAAAAGTAAACTCATGTGAATTTGAGTACAACTCACTCAACTTTCACTAAAGTAAACTCACGCGAATTTAAGTGCAACTCTACTTTCACGAAAGTAAACTCATGCGAATTTAAGTGCAACTCACTCTGCTTTCATGAAAGTAAATTCACGCGAATTTAAGTGCAACTCACTCTGCTTTCACGAAAGTAAACTCACACGAATTTAAATATATATATGTTTAGCTTAAGAGAGCGAAAAGGCTCGAGTGCACGTGAGTGTAAAGAGCAGAAAGGCTCGAGTATTCGTGGGTGTACTCGTATTCAATCCAACAATTTAAGAGCGGAAAGGCTCAAGCGCTTGTGGGTGTAAAGAGTAGAAAGGCTTGAGTGCACGTGTGTGTGATCGTGTTCATCCACTAGTTTAAGAGCAAAAAGGCTCAAGTGCTCGTGGGTGCGATCGTGTTCATGCACAAATATTACAACCCGGGGAGAGACTTTGCTCCATTAATACAACCCCGTTCCGAATTGAATTGAATGAAAAGAGAGGTTTAAAACCGAAGTTAACAGTACTTACAAGTTTTTTCGTTCGGTTTAGCCCTTAATTCAGTTTGTTGGGTTCACTCGAGTTGTATTTGTTGCAGCCGTGTGGTCAAGTCAAGTCCTCCGCTTGGTGTAGGTCTTTGGTCAACTCAAACCAGTCGTGTGGTTGTGGTGCGGCCAAGTCAAACAACCCCAAAGTGGTTCAGCTATGCAGTCTGATTTAGCCAAGTCCAAGGGGTGCAGCCGGGTCCTTCAAGTGGGCTCGGTTCAAGGTAGGTTGGCCCCAAGCGTCCAAGTGGGTCGGCCAGGTTCAAGTCAAAGGTTCGGCCAGCAAGTTCCAAGGTGTTCGGTTGGGTTCAAAACCCAAGGTTCAAATGCATTTGATGTGGTTCAGTTTGCAGCCAACTGGGTCAAGTCAAAGTGCAGCTCGGCCAAGTGGTTCAGTTGGGTTCGGCTAGCACTTGATGGTTCAGCCAAGTCAGCTTGTTGCAGCCAAGTCAAGGTCGGCTAGGTGTAGGTCGGCCAACACCAGGTTCGGTTCAGTTTGTAGCCAACTGGGTCAAGTCAAAGTGCAGCTCGGCCAGGTGGTTCAGCTCCAAATGTCCAAGGTAGGTGTGGTCCAAGGTTGAGGTGGGTTCAAGATGGTTCGATTGGATTCAACCCAAGGTAGGTTCAGCTGGGTCAAGTCAAAGTACAGATTTGGTTCGGCTTGTTGCAACCGTGAGCTAGGTAGGTCGACTTCAACCAAGTCCAAGGGTTCAAGATGGTTCGGTTGGATTCAACCCAAGGTAGGTTAGAAGCTTACCTTGACTTGTGGACCTTGAAGTCCATGTGAACCTTGGCTCCACTCCTTCTCTCTCCTCCTTTAAGCCTCCCAAGCTTTTTCAAGCGGATTTCACGTGAACCCCCTTGGCCCTATTTATAGGCCAAGGGGGAGGGGGTTATTTGGATCGGGTCTGGATCCTAAGATCCAACCCGATCCAATCTCCCAGTGGACCCAGATCCAATCAATATTTTTTCTTTCTTTCTTGAGTTCTTTTTGGTGCATGCAATGGACGGTTTTTTAGCGGGCTCCGGTTCCACGGTGACCCGATTTCAGCCTGAGTTTTTCTCTAGTTCTTTTATCGGTCGATGTTTTGCTTTTCAAGATGTTTTGATGTTTGATTTGATCCGTCTGTTCCCGTTTTTTACTCTCTTTTATGAGGTCGATCTCAGATTTTTACATAGACTCTATTTTTCATTTTGACAAGCCGAGTCTTTGATTTCTGACGGCTTCATCAGGGTCTTGACTTCTTTTTGCATTTTCGGGCTGAATTTGATTTTGAAATGGATGCCAGTTTCGATATTCTGTCTAGCTTTCCTCCGAATGGGCTTGGGCCTTCCTTCTTTTCTTGATTTGACCTCGAGTTGACTTTTTTGAAATTAAGGAGTTTTGAAAACATAGAAATTTTGGGTGTTGACAGATGCCCCTCTTTGGCATTGATCGAAATGTATTTGGATAATGTCAAAGAAGAAAATACCCTTTATGGATTTTTCTCTCAAATTTTCTCGAGAATGAATCATCCTTCGTTTCGTAAAAACTCTATTTTCTTTGATCAGAGAAGGGGATTTCCAGCCAAAGGGGACTTTTTCCTAGGTGGGCTACTTTTTCTAGGCATGACCATGCATGAATGTTTTTTTGAATGCATGCATGTGTGAGTGGGGTGAGATTTCGGGCGAGTTTATTTTGGGGTTTTTGAGCCTAGAGAGAGAGCTTTTTGAGGCCGACTGCTCCAAAGAGGTTTTATCCCATGTCTTTTTTGACATTTTTGGGTTTTTGAGCTTGGAGAGAGCCTTTTCAGGCCGGCTGCTCCAAGCAGTTTTTATCTCATATCTTTTGACATTTTTGGGTTTTGAAAATTTCTTTTTCAAAAGAAACTCCTTTTATCTTCTATGAAAAAGGACTTCCAATTTTTTCATACTTCCCTTTATTCGGGTTTCAACACCTACTACTTGGTAGAGGTTTTTGGTAGAAAATTTTGGAAAACATTTCAAAGTTCCATTTCCCACAAAACAAAGTTTAATTCTCAAACAAAATGAAATCCAAATAAGTAGATTCTATTCCTACTTTAGGATTTTCATAGTTGAACCCTTTTCTATTTGTGATAAGCTGCAGGGATATGGGAAAGAGTTACCATGGTCTCTTCTGAAGCGTCCTGTGGTTTTAGGCAAAGAGTCAGAAAATTTGCTCTTTTAAGCTTTGGCTTTTCCTTTTCCTTTTTTCTTTTTTAAGAGAAGACCTCTTTTGAAGAAGTTTTTGTATTCCCTTTTATCGGGGAAGACTTCTTTTTCGAGAAGTTTTTGCATTCTCTTTTCTTTTTCCTTTCTTCTTTCAAAGAGAGGACTCCTTTTTAAGAAGTTTTTGTATTCCTTTTTTGGGGAAGATTTCTTTTTCGAGGAGTTTTTGTATTTTCTTTGTTTTTTTCTTTTTGAACATTGCCAATTTTCCTTTTTGGAGAGAGAAGTAAAATGGGGGGAAAGCTTATGCCTTTGGTTACTCGATTCAACCGAGATCATCCCTTTTCTTAATAGCATCTGCCATTTGAAACTCTATTTTGTAAGCCAAGGATTTTTGAAATGTCCCCAATTTGTTTTTGAAAACTCTACTTTTCATAAAGCATAAATTCCTTCATTTGGGGTCATACAATCAACCTTGATCCTTCTTTCAAGAAGTTTCAAAAGAGCTCAATTTTAAAAATCTTTTTTTTTGAAAGAATTTAACATAGACCCTTTCGAGTATTTGGGCATTTTTGGGGTCTACTGAATTTCTACCCACAATATCAACATGTATTTTTTATTTTTGTTACCCTTTTTATAACATGGGGACATTACTACTTATGCTGCCACCTTTTTGGGCCTCTTCGGGTGTATATGATGGATGATATGTAACACTGCACTCCATGTGATTCAATGGAAATACATGATGACAACATGAAATGTATTCCACATGATATGATGGAGATACATGTTTTATGAAATTGATTCTCCATGTGAGGTGTCTAGGGGTTGCATTTTTAATGCCCCTAGTTTGATGGAGATGAATGATTCACACGACCACATGGTGAAGGGCCATGGATTTTCAAGGGGAATTCTGGGTGGACGATGGGATGACATGTCCATGCATTTGACATTTATGGTATTTCTAATATGATCATGACCCTTTTGGCTTAAGGATGGAAAAACATAACCAGCCCTAAGTGATCTTCATGGCTATCATATTTGAATTGACATGATCTCCACATTTTTTTTATCGTGGGACTCATGTATTTATCCTAACCTCATCAAGGTTTTTATATCAACAAGATGCTGAAAAATTTTCTTTCCAAAGTCATATGTAGGGTTAAAATTGTTCCAAAACTTGATCTTTTTGAAGAAGTAAATTTGGGAAATCCTCTCTTTCTAAAATTTTTCTTGAGAGATATGAAGATGATTTCTATACCTGCCACTTGATCGAAATATGTTTCCCATGCTTGATTTTTTTTTAAACAATTTGTCCAAGCAAGGTTTTTGAAATTCATTTGGAAAATATGCCTTCATGGGGCATTTGATCAAGTGTGGGGAATGTGTCTCGAAGAGGCACTTTAGCCACACGATGTAGGGCTTGTCCCTTAATGGAACTTTGAGGATGAACTCATACTCCATTGAAAGGGGCTGCCATTTATCTTGCCTACTCATTAAGATAGGTTTTTCAAATAAATGCTTTAATGAATCATCATTATCCCTTTTCCATGACAAGGGAAATGATGCCTCGAATTTGGAAACCTATACCAAGGCTAAGCACGATTTCTCTTTTGGCTTGGTGCTTTCTTTCACATGCCAAATAGATTTTTCGAAATGTATGGCACACATTCTATGGATATCATCTTCATATTGATCGAGTAAAACACCCAATGCATTCACATGAATTGTAATGCTTTTGGAGGTTTTTGAAAATTTGGAGGATTTATCATGATCTTTTCAAGATCTTTTTGGAAATCATCATTTAAATTTTAACCATTTTTCAAAAGTTTCATTGAGAGATTTATCATCTTTTTGGCATTTTTGGAATCAACCTTGAAGGTTTCGGATTTTGATCCATATGGAGACATGCCTATGATGGCTCGATACTTAGGGGGTTGACTCTCATGCCCCTTTGGCTTGGCACAAAACTCGAGTTCCAAGATGATGTCTAGACCCGATGTTGTTCATGCAAATATATGATTTTTAAAATGCAATGCATGATGCTTATGTATGCATGCACGCACACTATGGGTTAGACTTACTTTTAAAAATCCCCAAATTTTCCAAGTCAAGGATTCTACGAATTTCAGGAAGCTTAGAGGTGATTTCCCTCCTTGCTTTGATGGTTTTCAAGCATTTTAATTTTGAGGAAGTTCTGGGCAAGAGAGAGGTATACATGACCAGCTTTGGATGATTTTTGGGTTTGGGAGTATATACAATTTTGGAAAGTATTTTGAGACTGGCTTTGTACATGGCCATTGCTTTTGGAACTTTTGAGATTTTTCCATTTTATTGTTTTTTTCAAAATACAATTTCAAGGATTAATATAAAGGCTTTCTTTTTGAAACTTTTTGAAACAAATTTCTTTTTGGAATTTTCAGATTTTCAAATGTTTTTGGCACTTTGAAGGTTTTCAATTTTTTTTGGTTTTTGGCAATATCTAATTTTTTTGGATTTTTGAAAAGTAGGGATCTTCCATCGAACCTATAAAGAAAACTTCATGAATTAGACTATAATCAATAGGTCTAAGCCATGGGTTTTGGTTTTAGTGGTTCTAAAGGGTACCCTTGACCCAAGTGGTCTTAGGTGGTGGCTTAGGGGGTATGGGTGGGCTGTAGGGAGACGAGAAGTGTTGTGTGATAGCATAGGTCTTACATAACCTTTCTACCTTCTCATTTTTGAATGGGTGTCATTATCCAACACTAAGTCCCTTGGGAATCCAAATCGAGCCAAGATATTTTTCTTAATGAATGCCACTACATGTTGCCCTTAAACATTTATCAAGGAAGTACCTTGAACCCATTTAGAAAAATATTCAGTGGCTCCTAGGATGAACCTTGTCCATTGGATGCTATAGGTGAAATTGGTCCAATGATGTCAAATGCCCACATGGTAAAAGGTCATGGGCTAATGATGGAATGCAATGGAGATGATGGAATATGAATGGCATGTCCATGCACTTGACATTGGTGACACTTTTTTACATGGTCATGACAATCTTGCTTGAGGGTGAACGAAAAATAACCCGCTCTAAGTATTTTCATAGCCATCATATTGAAATTGATATGACCTCTACATTCCCCATTGTGAAACTCATGTAAGATGGTTCTAGCCTCATTGTGGTCGACACATCGCAATAAGACACCCGAGAAACTCTTTTTGTATAAAACCCCTCTCAAAACAACATATCGTGTTGAAAATTTTCAAATGAAAGTGTTATCTTTAAAAGAAGCAAATTCAAGAAATCCTCTATTTTCTAAAAGTTTTAATGTCTTCAAACCGAGGAGTTTCTTCTTGATTTTGGTCATTTTGGAAAATCTTAAAATCTTGAATTAATGGAATGGATAGATGTAGGATCTCAAGAGATCGAGCATTTAGGGTGAGGTCGATCCTTAGAGATGATACCAAAGAGGAGAGGGAATTGGCCATGGTATTATCCTCTCTACCAATATGTGTGAGTGTGCATGATTTGAATGAGTCAACCAATTTAGTGGCCAACTCATAGTATGGGATCAATTATTCACTTTTTATTTGCCAAATTTTTAAAACTTGGTTTATAACAAGCATGAAATCTCCAAAGACTCCAATATATGATGCCCCTAGTTTTTTCAAAATTTGTAGGCCTTGTATGAGTGCCTTATATTCAGCCATATTATTAGAGCAAGAAAAATCTATAGAGGAAATGACATTGGGATTTCTCTCTTTTCAGGGGATATGATGATGATGCCTATCCCTAGCCCTTGTCGATTTCTTACCCATCAAAATACATCTTCCATACTTGATTCTCATTAGAACAATTGAAAAACACATGGTAGTCCCATCCGTTTGTCAATATACCCTTACCAGGCATTTCATCAAGTATGAGATATGTATCCTCAAGGGGTAAATTAGCCACATGATCGGATAGGGCTTGGCCATTAATGTAATTATGATGATTAAATTTCAAGTCATATTCCATCAAAAGGAGTTGTTATTTGCCTAGCCTACCCATTAGGATAGGTTTTTCGAAAAGATGCTTAATAGGGTCAAGTTTAGACACTATCCAAATTTCATGATTCAAGAAATAGTGTCTAAAGTTTTGACTTGCCCATACCAAGGCCAAGCACATTTTCTCCATGACTTGATAATTCCTCCCATATGCCAATAGAGTTTTTGAAATATAGTAAATGGAATACACTTTAAGGCTATCATCTTCATATTGAGCAAGTAAAGCACCCAATGTGTTTTCATGGATGAAAAGATACAAAAGTAAAGGTATTCCTATCTTTAGAGGTTTTAAAATTGGAGGATTTACTAAATAAGTTTTTAATCTTTCAAAAGCTTCTTGATACTCGAAATCCCAAACAAATTTGATACCTTTTCTCAAGAGCATATTGAAGGGTTCACATCTTGTTGCCAAATTAGATATGAATCATCTATTGGCTTAGAATCGACTTTCGAGGCTTCAAACTTGGGTTAGATTGGAGGGTGGAGGCATGTCTATGATGGCTCGACACTTAGAAGGGTCAACCTCTATGTCCCTTTGGCTAACCATAAACCCTAAAAGCTTTTCAGATTCCACTCTAAACACACATTTTTGAGGGTTTAGTTTCACTTTTTAAAGTCTAAGTCTTTCAAAAACTTTTTGTAAAGATTTTATATAAGTGCAACGGGTTTTTGATTTTACCAAAAGATCATCCACATATACTTGCAAAAGTTCATGAATTTGGTCATGGAAAATGGTCATCATGGCTCTTTGGTAAGTGACCTCGGTAGTTTTCAAACCAAAAGGCATAACAGTGTAACAATATGTAACCCAAGGTATAGTGAAAGCGATTTTAGGTTGATCTTTTGAAGCCAATTTGATTTGGTTGTAACCCAAATAGTCATCTATAAAAGAAATATTTCATGATCCGCGGTGCAATCCACTATCAAATTGATATTGGATAGCAAAAAATTGTCTTTTGGAGTAGTTTTGTTCAAATTTCTAAAATCAATGCAAATCTAAATTTTTCCATTGGATTTTCGAACAATAACAATGTTTAAAAGCCAATCGGAATAAGCAATGAGTTTTATAAAACCAACCTTTAAAAGATCCTCTAAACCCTCTTTAACTTGGAGATGGACATTGGGATGAATTTTTCTAAGCTTTTGTTTTATGGGTTTGACATTGGGTTTTAAAGGTAGACGATGCTCCACTATCCTAGGGTCTAATCTATGCATGTCTTCATAGGTCCATGCAAACACATCCATGTATGATTTGAGAAATGCTATGAATGATGCTCTTTCGGTGTCATGCAAACAAGTTCCTATCTTGATACACTTGGGGTTAGACTCGGTTCCTAAGTTGACCTCTAAAAAGCCCTCTCACGAAACTTGAAGGTTTTCCTAAGTCAAGGATTCTATGAAATTCGGGAAGCTTGAAAGTTTGATCATCCTCATTGATGAGGGGATCTAACTCCTTGCTTTGTTCACTCTCAAGTGATTTGGTTTCTTGGGAAGAATTATTTACAAGAAATAGGCACGATTTTGGATGGAGAATGTACAAGGGTTTTGGTGAAATCAAGTCATGAGTTTGAAAACCAGAATTTTCAAATTTTTGTCATTTTCTCTATTTTTTCAAATTTTTTGTCATTTTCAAGATAAACCTTTTGAGAGGAAATGTAAAAGACTTTCTTTTTGGGATTTTTAAGATTTTTTATTATTTTTGGTTTTTGAAAATTTTCTAAATATTTTTGGTTTTTCCAAATATATATATTTTTAGATTTTTGGTATGGCAAGAGGGGTCTTCCATCAAGCCTACAAAGAAAACACTATGAATTAGGTTCCAAATAAGAGTTCTAAATCATAGGTTTCAGTTTTAGTGGGCTCTAGGTCACCCTTGACCCAAGTGGTCTTAGGTGGGGGTTCAGGGGGTATCAATGGGTCATAACTTAACCCATATTGACCCAGGTTTGGTGATGGGGTGAGAGGTTCCAATCTCTCTTGGCCTTCACTTCCTAGACCTTGGTAAGGTGCATATCCCATATTTAACATCATGTTCCAAGGTTTTTTGAGTTTAGAAAATCTTCAATAAAGAGGATGGTTTTGGAACAAGGTGTCATCTATGGTGTGAGTGGTGTTATGCACCTTAAAACGTTTGACATAGTCTAAGATTTGGACATTTGGAGTAGAGGGTGGCTCATGAAGACTCAACTTTATGATTACTTTACATTCATGACAAGCTTGATTTTGGCAAGGGTCACTTGTGATACAAGGAGAGTTTTGAACTCCTTTGAGATTTGGGTTGTCTTCCCCGAATACTACTATGACTTGGTTTTCCCATGAAATTTTGATGCATTTATGGAAGGTTGAGGGAACGGCCCAGAGTGAATGTATCTAAGGCCTTCTAATCAACAAGTTGTAATGAGGGTTGATATCTAGGACATGAAACAACCCTACGTGTTCAATTGGTCCAAGTTCTATGGGAAGCTCAATTGATCCTAGTGGATGGAAGGAATTGCCATCATACTTGGTGATGACAATTGCACTTGGTTCAAGCCTTGCTATGGGAACTCAAATTTATAATGCTACATGTAAAGGAAGGATGTTTAGACCTCCTCCCTCATCAACCAAGCACTTTTCGAGAGTGGTGATTCAATACCACCTCTATATGTAAGGCATGACTGTGGGTTGTAACGTGTCTACTCAATTCATCCTCGAAAGATATGATTAAAGTTTCAGTGAGAATTGGAGAAACCAAAAAGGATAAGGACTTGGGAGTTATGGATGTGTTAACCTTAGTTTTCTCTAGAATTCCCTCTAATACTTGTCTATGTTTAGGTGAAATTTGGATCAACTCTAAAATAAATATGTTAACGGGGAGTTTTGCCAAATGCTTTTCTAGATCATATCAGGGTAACACAACATCTTTACCTTTATCCATGCCATAGGATGAATTAGAAATGCCTGCTTTTCGGGGGCCGTGTAAAACAACGATCTCCTTGCTTGTTTGTTTTCTAAGTGTGGGGGTTGATAGATCCTTTCAGACGTAGTCACCTCCTCAAACTTTCCCTAGGGCTCGATCCTAGTTGGACTCTATTATGGTGTTTTGGTACACCATGAATTTCTATCAAGGCTCTAGCTGGGGGTGAGACTCTTAGCACTCCCTAGATCACTATTTGCTTGGCTTTTCTTAAAATTACGAGAGAGAGATGTGGTGTGTGGTAAGTAGTGTGAACTGTATGAAATGCATGCTTAAAACAAGTGTTGATAGCATTCTCATGAGAATTTTTTGGAGAAAGACATACCTCTTTGGCCTTTCCACTTGTGCTTGCATGATTTGAGAAGGGTTCTTTGAATATTGCTTGAGAAGGTTCCGGTTCTTCTGAGATGTGAAACTTACCTTGCTCTATCAAGTCCTCAATTTTATTTTTCAATGAAAAACAATTATTCATATCATAGACCTTGAGTCAATGATATTTGAAAAACTCGTCTAAAAATCTTCCCTTAGGGGGTGCCCCTTCAGGAATCGAGGGTAGGCTTACCAAGCCTTGCGCAAGAAGGATGTCTTGGACTTTCATAAGTGGTTGTCCTAGATTCGTATACTCTTTTTTTTTATTTTCATACCTTTCTTCATTTTTTGATTTTTTGAATGGAAGATTTTGGCCTTGGTCCAAAAGGTTTAGAAGGGCCGGATGAGGAAGACTCTACTCTCACATTGCCCACTTTTTGAGTTTTCACTCTTCCTTCCGGGGTGTGTGGCCCATACACTCCGGGTTTTTGTTTTGAAAAGTTTTTCCCTTCCATAAATCTTCATAGACTCTCTTTTTCAAATTCGTTTCGAAAAGAGATGTTTTTTTTAATGAGTTTTTGAAAAGTATTAATTTGATGAAGGGAGAGGAGTGCTTTTAAAACATTTTTGAAATTTTCCAAGATTAGTATGAAGGCACAACCTTCAAAAATGGGCTCTTTGAGTTGGCCCAACAATGACCTCCACCTCACAATGAAGGCATGCGCATCTTCATTGTGGGCTTGTTTGGTGTCTCTAAAAGTGTTGAGAGTTGATATGACTTCAACATTATGAGAAAATCTTTGCATGAAATAATTCACTAAGTATTCGATAGTAGCGAATTGACTCAAATCATATGAAGTCAACTACTTGGATGCACTTCCTTTGAGAGAGTGAGGGAACCAATAAATCCATTTAGAAGAGTATTTTTTCTTCTTGTATGCTCTTTTAGAAAAGAGATGTAAATGAGATCTAGGATCTCTATTACCGTCATATTGATGGAAGCTTGGAACTCTATCATCACTATCGGTTTGGTAATTGGATGGTAGAAAATCCGATAGTGAGTAAACTCTCTTTTCTTTGGATTGTCCTTTCAATAATTGTTGAATGACCTTTCTATCTTTGATAGTAAAAGACTCAATGTTTGGTAACTCATCCTTGAACTTGGAGGTCGGTATGGGTTTTCTAACATGATGCATCCTCCTGTGAACCCGGGTTTGTTTCCCATGAGAGGATCATGATTCAACCGCATCGGCCTCTTCACTTAAGGTGATGATTTCCTTCTTGATTCTTAGCACTCTCAATTCCCTCTTTAGAGAGGCAATCTTATCTACACGAATTTGTGAAAATGAATTTTTAGGCCTTTTGGAAATCCGACTTGTAAAGCACGAGGCTTTATTCGACACCTGAACCGAACCTTTCGAACTTGACACGATTAATTGCTGGAAATTTTAAACCTAAGGCCAAGTTTTGAAAAAAAGAAGTTTAGAACACAATTTCTGGATTGAATTTGTTTTGAAAGAAAGTGATCAAATCAAAATAACTCTTCTAAGACCCAAGTCCCACCGGGCATGCCATTTTGTTTCTCTAAACAAATTTTTTCGGTCGTGTAATGGACTTAAAAATTTGTTTGCAAAAACTATGCGCAAGCGCGCCAACAAGTTTACTCAAACTTGCAAAAATGATTTTTTGACTTTTAGGCGATTGTAGAAAAGTAAATTCTTATCGTCATAGACCTTCATGAACTGACACTAAAATTTATATGCTTAAGAAGAGTAATTTATTATCTGGGATTTTTTGAAACGATTTTTCAATCAAAGTAGATTTTTCAAAATGAGCATATTCTTTTACTTGGCAAAATCAGTTGATAATCTCTCAAACAGAATCGTTCTATTTCGAACAGAAGATGTTTGCAATTTTTTTGGTATTTTGCATAAACCAAAAATCCTAAAACTTTTACCTAAGTAAGATCTATGTATGGAGTTTATTTTTGTACTTTTGGTTCTCTAGATGGTCATAATTAAATCTGGGAAAATTCTCAAACAAATGTGGTTTCGAAATTAAGAATAGACTCTATTATAAAAATATAGAGGCTTCGTAAAATGCCTATATCTCTGTGCGTAGAATTCAGATTTTTTTGAGATTGGTTAGGTTAGAAATCTATGAAAATCACCTTTCCAACAAGACCATTTTCATGATTTTTAGGTCTTTGCGAACAAAGTTATGAGGGTTTTACCTAAGGTCTATCGCAGGATTTTCTGCACATATAGAGTCTGTCTCGGGTTGAGTTTGGTTTTTAATGTTATTCTCAGCCTCATCCATGTCCAAAGTTCTTGAAACTTTTACTAATGTTAACCAATATGTGTACAATGTTTAGAATAAATTTCAAAATATTTTGATCAAAGACGAAGGCTAGAAAATTCGAGGATTAAACATATGCAAGATGCTAAAATCAGAGTTTTCTTTTTAGAAACTAATAATGTATTTGGTTTGATCCTTAATGTATTAGTAATCATCCAAAGAAATTTATATTGAGGACTTGTGTTTGTTTGGGGAGGTAGCTCATCTACATATAAAATCCTAGGGCATCTCTCTCTCGAGGAAGATAACTATTTTGGATATATATGCGATCATAATCCCTTGCCGACCCCTACACAATTTTATAGATATTTAATCTACCATAAGAGCAATTTACATACTCATATCATTCCATGTAAAACTTGGATGCTAATGTCTTTCTTATGGTTTTGTGATTTAATTTAGAGGAAATTCAACAATCAAGAAAGGGAAGAGGAGATGATAATATAACTAAGGATAGAGGAGACGAGAGAGTATTGGATAAGGCCTATATTGGGGTAGAAGAAACCAAATCTCAAATAAGTTAGAGGCCCTCTTACCAATGATCCTTGACATAGATTTGCAACATTCCTTGATTGTTACGATGAATTGGAGACAATGACTTCCAAATATTATACTTGAAATTGAATTGAATTGAAATAGAAAAAAAGGCACAAGAGAAAACTTCGCCGGCCGATGACTTGGGAGACCTTCTTGGACAGATGAGCTTCTTGCCTTTTCTCTCTCTCTCTCTCTCTCTCTCTCTCTCTCTCTCTCTCTCTCTCTCTCTTTTTGTTGGAATTCTTATCTCAAATTTTCCTCTCCCCAAAACCCAACTCAAGGGTTGAATTTATAGAGTTCTTGGGAAGTCTCTAGAGAGGGAATATTTCTTGGCATCTCCCTAGAGGCTTCCACGAATTGGGGTTGGTTCTAGTTTGACCCAAACTCGACCCAATCCAAGTATTTGGTGCTGGTCACATGGGATCACATGGGTGATCACTAGTTTTGGTTAAAGTTGGCCTCTGGTGCAGCCCTCCCCATGTAGTTGGCCTTGGTTCGACCTTGACATTGGTGCGGCTCCTCTTGACTAGGCCGAGTTCCTTGATGTAGCCCGCCTCCTAGCTTGATTCATGGTTGGTCATGTGACTTGTCTTTACTTTGGTTGACTTGATCTTGCTTCATAGCCTTGGCTCGTCCACTTCGGCTTGGTCGAGTTCATTTTGTTTTGACTTGATCGAAGTTGGTCCTTCTTGTTGTGGCCAAGCTCATTCTTACTTTAGGTGAACTTGCTTTAATTGGATGACAAGCTCCTTTGATTCAATTGAATTGGTCTTAGTTATGTGTAGCCCTTTCTTGACTTGGTATGGGCTAGTTGCATGTGCCGCCCATCTTGAATGTGACTTGAGTTGGGTTTGCATTTGTAAGAAGCTTATCTTGAACTCGACTTGAGTTGGGTTTGCTTTTGTGCTAAGCTTATCTTGAACTTGACTTGAGTTGGGCTTACTTTGTAGCCTATCTTGAACTCGACTTGATCCAATTGCATTTGGGGTGCTGCATATCCTGGATGTGCATCTCTATCCTTCTAGGTGAATCGCTTCTTACTTATTCTGAAAAATCTTCCACTTGATCCGATCGCTTTTTGGATAGGATTTGAAGATTTCAAAATATTTTTCTTTTTGAAAAGTATGTTTGGAAAATCACAAAATTTTTAAATGACTCTTTTAAAAACAATTTTGAAAACAACAAGATTTTGAAAAGACTTGAAATTGGAAAATTTTGTATTTGGGAAAAATTTTATTTACAAAAATTTTTAGCTGTTTACAATAAGATTGAGAGATAATTTGTTATTTGAGGTCAAGAGATATATACAAATTGTCAACATCGGATGTAGGCACATCCATGCTCGAGCAACCCATAGAAGATGTAGATAATACTATTATTTATTGTATTCAATCATATCTATATGATGGTACATGCATATCCAAGAAAAAACTATTTGCATTGAAAGAGAGGTCCACTAAAAAAGATTAGTTAATAATTGATTAATTTAGTACATGGTTATCTTGAAATTAATGTTATTATGCTTTTGCATTTTATGTTATTCTAATTAAATTTTTACATGTTGCACAATGATGATCTCAACATGTAGCATATTTTTGTTGAAATTAATATTTTTATGCTTTTTCATCCTTATGTCATTATAGTCAAATTTGCGTATATATCAACTTGTACAATGATGGTCTCAATATGTAGTATCTTTTTGTTGAAATTAATAGCATTATGCTTTGGTATACTATATGGGTTAATGAATATGTTTTTGTTGAAATTAATAGTATTATGCTTTTGCATGCTTATGCCACTGTAGTTAAAATAACTTGTATATCAACTTGCACTATAATGATCTTAACATATGACACCGCAGTCTTATAGAGAAAACATCCATTCACAAGCACATTAACATAAAAAAGGGCCTATAGTTAATGAGTAGCGACATACATTCAGGTATGTGACATTTTTTATGGAAAATATATTTATTATGATAAAGTTATAATATAATATAATTACTAGAGACGTACATAAGTGACACCGTTAAGAGGTCTTGCAAGAAGTATTTTTCAAAAAGTTTTAAAGATTATTGAAATAATATCAAGTGTAGATATTAGGAACCATACACTACATCTTTATAATGTCCTTCACAATGTAGTCTTGTAGAAGTCCTTCGATAACCTTTAAGAAAAATCTTAAAGGATTATATGACAGTATGATGCAAAAATAAAACAAAGCTTGAACATTAAAGTAACTCATGTAAAGAAAGATCAAAGCCATAACCATGGAGTTACATGGATAGCTACACATCATTACAATCTAGTAGGCATATCATATTTTTAATTTTTTAATCAATCATGCCACATTTTTTTGTATAAGTAACTTATATCTAATTAATGGTAATATTTTTATTTATTTATATTATAGGAAGAAGTACACTTAAGACATGGATATTGATGAAGTAATTGCTTATATAGATTACTACAAATATAAATAGACTAGAGAGTTTTTTATGAAGAAAATGACATGACTTGTGTATGTATTCCCTTTAAATTTTCTTGTATATATGCTTCAACTTTTTCAGTTCATCATATTACCTGATATTTTCTTGAATAGAACAAAGTATTTGATGAATATGAAAATATTCACTATAAATCAAGTTCATCACCTATCACTACCTCTTTTAAGAAAGCAATGAAACTTGTTCCTTGCAAGTATCATAATGGGTATGAGAGAGGTTTGGGTATCGAAGCACCCACGAAGACAAGTAAAACTAGTTTGAGGACAGTATGAAACATCCATATGGTCTTAGGCATACTCGACTTGATAAAATTGAAAACCTGGTAAGTTTCTATATTATTAACTTTTACTAGTGATCTACTATTAAAGCAATTAACTTTAAAGTATGGTTGTTTTAGATGTTAAGAGTAGAGAATTGCATTGAGGATTTCGTTCAGCTTGTAATGCATACATTTGGTTAGGCATCACAACAAAATATATGTATTGAAAACATATTTTATATGTTCTTCGCTTATGTTATTCCTAACTTAGTTGTTTACATGTTCTTTTGACTTTAAATTTTCATGAACTACAAAATAGCAAGAGCCTCTAGACCAATCATGTGAAAGATAGGCTCAATCAATAAAGTATTAGGTAGGTTGTTGATATATTATGCTTATTTAGGAATTATCTTTGTAATACGAATATATAAACTCCTTTTCATTGTACTTTGTAAACATTGAAAATATTTCAACAAATCACTATAGTATTTTTTTATACATTTGTAATTGTGTGCTTCATTTTCTATTGTTCTGTATTATACCTACTTCATTTATTGTTTTTATGTGTTATGCCCGCCAAGGTATAACAAATGATTGTATAAATTCAAAAAATTTCAATGAAACAGTGAAAAGAAAAATTGTACCCGGAACTTACTTTGATTCTTTGAAAATAGTTGGAATATGTATCAGAATAGTTAGAATAGTATAATTCTGATTGTCTTGTCTCTTGATTCGAGGTCACCTTATTTCGACTGTTAGTTAAAGTTACGTTTATTGGCAATAGTTAGAAAAAAATATATTCCAATTGTTCCTATACTTATTTTGGCTATTTCATATAACCATAATAATGATTAATTCTAGTTAGACGTGGCTTATTTGAATATGGGCTTTAACGTATAGCAGTGCTACTGTAAGGTTGCCATACGCTATGCTCAGCATATTTAACGCCACTTCACTTCGGGAAGTTAATATCTCTTCGCTACACTCATCCCATTAGTAAAGTCGTTGAACTTCGTTCAGTCTAAAGACCTTCGCTTCACTTATACATAGAGAAACAGCAATAACAACAGCTAAGCCTTTTCCCATACTAGATGGGGTCAATTGTATGGATTCTTTGTAATCTTAACTCAGGTGACCATCCATCGGAAGGTCATGAATCTTATGAACATCATAAAGAGTGATAGAATGACTAGTCAGAAATCTAAAACATCAAGGATTCCTACTCAGATAACCTAAACTAGTATACAATATCATACCAACTGCTCGACATTGACACGTCTTCCTTGAGAAAGGGCCATTCAACTACCACATTATGTTGGGTGTGGCATGCCAATAATTTCAATAGTCCTTGGTATGTTAGATAAAGGTTTAGAATTATTTGTTCCTAGGGCAACTCTACGATAGGAGGAGAGGCTGCAACTTCTCCCTCTACATGAGGCTTGTTGGCCCCTATGTCATGACGACACTCTAAAAGACCGATGCCTTTGTAGTGCCTTGAAGAACGTGCTACATACTATATCTCAAAATGAGTCTAGCTCGTGGGATGATGTACCCATGATAAGTTGGCTTGGCCTGTCTCCTCATGACAATGCACTTGTATACTGTATGTATGTCAACCCAAGAGCATTATGCTGGCTCCAAGATGAGCCATTTCTATTACATGCTATATAATAGAAAATTTTGTTACGCTACATCTTCACCTCTATGAACTATTGTATTACAAAATACAAGAGAAGAGTTTGTTTAGGATACATGAAAATGCAACAGTATGCAATATGAACCATACAATTCTATATGTGTACAAAATCTATATGCATATGGTATGCATAATATATATGATATGTAAAATGTATGTGTGAGAGAAAGAGAGAAGAAACAAGGTAGAAACTTTGTTTCTTGAAAGAGAGACGCAGGCCTCATTGTGTCATCTCATGAAATTAGACATGACTAGGCCACGAAACCGTGAATAGGGAGATGTCAGCTGTTTAGAGTGTCGTGGCTGTGCTTCACGCAAAGAAAAGTGGCATGGCCATGTCTCCTCCAAGAAGGGGTCATGAGTAAGTCATGTCTCTTCCTCAATGTCTAGTAACTATAAATTGCAAGGACGAATGGAGGAAAAAGAAGAATGAAAGAAGAAGACAAAATAAAAAAAGAGGAGGAGGATGAGCTTTTTGAAGGAGTGGAGGATGCTAGTCATTTGATGAGCCTTTTGAAGGGGTGGAGGATGCTGGTGATTATGGTGATGCAACATATGAGAGAGAGATTGAAGGAAAATGAGAGTGAATAAGGATGAGAAGAGCGAGATGCATGAGAGTGGAAGGAGAGACACAAACAAGTCATAGAGAGGGAAAAGAAAGACAAATGATCAAAAGGAATACTTTGAAAATATGGGAGAAGAGGGGTGTACTTTTAGTAAAAAGGGGATGTGTGAATAGTAATTCCTCATTATAATCATCTTGTGTTAACATTATTGGTTAATTGGTGGCACCATTAAACATAGACATGGGCAGTTCAGAACCGGTTCAGCAGTTTGAACAAGAACCAAAATGGTTGTAGAACTACCAGTAATCAGAACTGGCCGAACCAGAACCGAGGACCCCCTCGTTCGGTCACGGTTCCTATTTGTTGGAAACCAGTTCAGAATTGGAACCAAAACCAACTGTTCCAAACCATCCTTTAATAAAGATTATATATATTTTCTAACATTTAAAATCACACATTCAATTGTGGCTCAACGGTAGGACACTCTCTACCATTAAGCCCCATAGGAAGTGGGACTCCTAGTGGGAGCAACTACACCTCTTTTTTTTTTTAAACAAATTTAATCAGATTTTAGGCGGTTTTAGATCTAGAACCATAACAGCTCCGAAACCAACTGTTTCGAAACCGAAACCACACATGTCTAGTTAAACGTTTATCAAAAGCCCTTTTCTTTGATAGAGAGATCACTTTTGGCTAAGAAATTGAAATTCGCGTCACTCATGGCTGTGGGTAGAAGAGGGAAAGAAAATGAAAAGGAAAAGGAATGGACAAAATGAGTATGATGATATCAGTTCATTAAATTGGTGAATCTACAACGAAAAACAATCAAGTCCCGAGGACGTTGGGACAATATAGACCTCAAAGCACCTGGATATCATGAACAAAACCTAACTACTTAAAACCCAAATTTAGTTGAACAACGGTTTCGATAAATCCTCTTCCAAGATCCGTCGACAAGCTTGCAAGCCACGTGAGCCTTCAGGACCTGATTCTGATGTCTCCTTTCTCACATTGGCTTCTTCATAAGAGGCCATCCGGGAAGAGGGCCTAATCATATGGCGCATGATGTAGAATCGGGGCCTGGCATGAGACTTTGAGCGATAATGCCACCCGCCCCGAGAGGGAAGAACCCACCAGGCCTGCTTTCGTTGCCTGTGGCGTACAATATTCTCAGTATCTCTCTGGGTGTCCGGTGATATGAAAGTGAGTCCTTGTCCACTTGTAGGATGCTTCGGGTGGTCGATTCCAGCGGCTCCGTTTGGTGCCCATCGTCAATGGGGTTGTTCCCAGCTAGCCTAGCAACCAGCGAAGACAGTCTATTTGTGAAGTCGGCCACTGCCATCGAGTAGGGATAAACACGACGCTGAGCCCGTTGAAATAGGAGCGTCCGGATCACTGCATCCTGGCCTGAGTCCACCCCTACGAGCCCTGCCAAAAGCTGAAACCAACGCTGCTCAGATCACCGGGTGAACATTATAACAAACATGCATGGGAAAAGATGTCTGCTTGCAGCATATGCTTCACACTGTTTTGATGTGACAATATGCGCGAAATAAGCTGAACTTGGTCATTCATCATCTCTTAAGTGTTGTAGGGATGGGAATCCTTACTCTGCCTGAATTAGTGCTGTTGATGAAAGGGCTTGCACCAACAAGGCCTGTCACACCAACTGAAGAAAGCAGATATGACGCAAGAAGAAAATGTGTAGTATCCCGGTATGGATCAAAGGAAGGAATTAAGGGGAACCCGAAGGCTTCATCAAACATCCGGCCGAAGGTGTTGACACTCATGTCCATTGGTGGCCTTGGCAAAACGGTGTTTCCTCTACCAATCATCCTGCAAAAAAAATAAAGCATGCAAGTCAGACAGGCGTACAACTGAATGGAGCTTACATACACGCGAACTGTATGCACCAATAGAACAACGTCTGTTGAATGCATGTACCCATAGGCAGAAATAAAGATGTGCTGTTAATTACCTCAAGTGCCCAATCTGTTGGCGTCCAAATTGGTCCATGATTCCTCTGGTGAACAAGTCAAGGTTGGCTCTTCTCGTCCCGGAAGGAGTTGGACCCCCCATTGATATGTCAGGATCGATTGCGTCCAAGCCATAGCCGAGGGCACCATTTAGGAAGAATTCAGCCTGCAGGTACTTCCAGTTCAATAAGAATTGAAACAACTGTTTTTCACAAAAAGGCTGCAACTCATCCCGACGACCAAATGAGGTCGGGGAGGAGGAGGCAAGAAGGAAAAGGAGGACTAGTGTAGTTGAAATGATGAAGAAAGCCATTGAGGGTTGTGATGACAAGCTCTGGGAAGGTGTCCCCCATGATATAATGAGTGGCGTGGGCTTGATGAGTTGGTGGAAGAATAATTAGAAGCAAGCAAGAAATGCATGGGGATGACACACATTCTTCATTCGGGGTCTTTGGTTGCCAACAATCTAACAGAAACCAAGCGCGTGGTATGAAAATAATGCCTTCCATTCAGAAAAGAAACGAAATAATGGATTTGTCTACGTGCCTTGCTGAACCAAAATGTTTCTGTCCCCATTACACAAATTTGACATGATCCTTTTGTCCTTAGCTTGGGTTTATGAACCTTTACCGTGTGCGTCGGAGGAAAACGCTATCTTTTTATATGGTGACATTGCAAATTTGTTCGTTTAGGAAAAGTTTTGGAAGTCGGTATTCAGCACGGCATCCTAACATTTTGATGTGTGTGAACCATTTCTTCCCTATTACATAACAAAGTGAAACCACAGAACTGTAAAGATTGAAGTGTGTTTCAAAGTTCTGAGTGATTATGATAGTGGTCGTGAAGACGTAACGCTAGTAGTTCGTTAGCGAGTTGTTCATGTTAGTTAATGAGTGGGTGTAGTTATATTACTGAATGAAGTGAGTAATTTCTCTTATAAGCCTGGACGATGAACCACAGAACTGTAGATTTTCAATTGTTCTCAGGAGTTTCTTTGCTTTTTTACCTCTTCTCTACCTTTTCCCTATCAACATTTTTGGCAGAGTGGGAAGCTTTTGGACCCGATCCAACAACCCAACCCGGAAAATCTGGGCCTGTGGTTAGGTTTTAACGATTTTTGAGGTCGAATGGTACTTATGTTATGTAGTTTCTCTTATAAGCCGGAACAATAGGATTGTAGATTTTCAAGTGTTTTCATCAGTTTCTTTGCTTTTACCTCTCCTTTACTTTGTGCCTACAAAATTTTTGGTAGACCTGGCAAACCCAGAAAATCTGGGTCCCCATCAAGTTTCAAGGATCTCAGGTCGAATCGAGGTCAAGAACTGACCCAAACCTGACATGTGTGTGTATAAATAGATTTCACAGATACTATCTATGCAAATTCTTTAGACTCATGTATGTTACATATACAAACATATACGTATGTATGTTATAGTATATAACATAAATATATACTTATATACAGTACAGTATACATATTATACAAGTAAATACATAGAAGATGTATTCCTAGTATAAGATATGAGTATTATATGTATATATATCTATAATATATATTAGATGTATCCTTATATGCATTTCGTCAGCCCGAAGTTGACCCGAACACAACCCATGATGGGTCATGGCCCAAACAAAAATCCAGTTGGATTTGTGTTGGTCTATTTTTGACCTAAACTCAAAGTGACCCGATTTTCCAAGTCTAATTTTTGGTATCCAAGCATTCAGTTGAGCCTCACGTGAGCTGAGACAGATACTATGGATAGCAATATCAATGCATCAAGTGTTGCACAATCCCTCATTCCCATCTTCTCAAAGGAGAAGGCTATGCACTTTGGAGTGAAAGAATGAAAATTCTACTCAAATCTCAAGATTTCGGGATTTAGGATAACGTATTGGTATGCTTATATTGATATACCTTATTCAAGAGGCTGTCATATACCATCTGTTCGAGAATTGCTGCAGCAATCACATCTATGTAAGCTTGTTTAGTTCTACAAAAAGAGTTTTATGGTGACTTAGAAGAGATCATGTAAGATTACAATCATTTTAGTATCACTTTGAACCTTGTAATGAAAAGTGGAGAATCTGTTTAAGACTTTCTGTCAAGAGTTATGACGATCGTAAGTCAACCACAATATTATCTCTAAGGTATTTAGAAACTTGAAGCTTGTGTCCTAAGTTCGATTATGTAGTTACCGTCATAGAAGAATCTAAGGATTTTTTTTTTGTAAACTAATGGGGGTTTTCACAAACTCTTGAGTGTAAGAGTCAATATATTCGTCGAAAGAGTTAAGAAAAGGCGTTTCAGGTTAAGGAGGCATTGACTAAGGCTAAAAAAGGTGAAAATTCAATAGGCAAAGGATGTGAAGGGGAGAATCCACAATCATGTTTGTGGTAGAGGAAGAGGTAGAGGTTGATTTAATTAGCAACAAGGGCAATACAGAGTTATTCGTGAGCAAAGAAATGATAGGAGTTGCATCCGATGTTATCATTGCAAGACATGCATTGTTGGTAGAAAACTCAACTAGTCAATTATGCAAAAAATAATGCAGCAGAGCATGGGTATTTTGTGGTCCATCTTGGAACGAACAATAAATCAAGTAATGTGTGGTTTGTAGATAGTGGAAGCCCAAATCTTTATCATTTGACAGGCGAAAAATCTATGGTCAAAGAATTCGAGATTCCACTATCAAATGACAAGGATTTGAGCTTCCACTATCTACAAACCACACGTTACTTGAGTTGGTAAATTCTCATCTTCGGAATAAGCCTGAAGTGTATATTTGTTGGTTATACACGATCTAAAGTCTGAAGTGAATGTTTGATGCAAGATGGAATTGGTGTGAAAGTAATTAGTAGATACTACAGCAGATTCCTATGTTGAATGGAATTTCTTCAATGGAAAGTCAAGAGCCAATACTTATTGGTTCGTCTATGGTATCACCAAGTTCTTCATTCACGACTCCTGGTTGGAAACCTTAATTTGATTAGGAGTCTGACAAAATCTGATTTTTACCCATATGAATAATTTTCACCCTTTTCTAATGAAATTTGGTAAAACCATATTTTTATAAGAACCCTGATGCAGGGACACACCCCATGTGCTGGAATTATTGACAAAAACGGTAAATAATCACATTAGAAGAAGGCGTCCAGTTTGACTTGGCCCAGAAGATAAGTTCACTTATCTTGAATACTCATTAGATGAAGATTCATGGCTGTGTGACGAAGAAAAAGCTTGGTGATGGCAGCAAAAGAGGCTTCAGCTCAGCTGACTCCAATGCGCAGCACAAAAACAGCGTGCGGTTGTTCTCACCCAACCCTCAACTTCACTTGCTTGGGAGTCTTTTCGCTAGCATTGCTTCTATCTCTCGTGAGTTCTCACTTGCACGCACACACACTCTCAAGGTGGGTCAAAGAGAAGAGGAAGAAACAAAACCCAATAAGCAAGAATGAAGAGAGGTTTATTCCCTCAAGAAGCAACACTACAAGGACACGACTAAGATATGGATGCGAAGGTCTCTCTAACCAGCATACCTAGCATACTCAACAAGTCAACACCCCTCTCCTATAGCGAAAAGTAGTAGTGTAGGAAGACTAAACCATAGAGAGGATTGGGCAAGATATTTATGGCAAAAACTTTACCCAAGGTTTGGATGGTTTGGAGAGGATGCTCCATATGAGTTTTCCCAACATGGTTGTACTCGCCTCTCGAGCATGGTCATAACCTTAAAATAAGGGTGCTTTGCACCCTTTTAAAAAAAAATCAATTTTGACAAAAATTTAAAAAATGACCACTCTTACCCTTAAGGCCAAATGAGCAAAATATTGCAGTTTCAAATGATTTCCTTCAAAAAAAGAATGGTTTCAAACAATTTTATTTAAAGAAACAAATAAAAATGAGACATTGGGAAGAAAACCCACAAAATGTTTACAAAATGATAATTTTACAAACTTACAAATCTTTGAAATTCAAAAACAAAATAAATCCAAAACAAGACCTCAAAAACTCACTAGATCAAGGATAGTACTACATCAAACGGCCCTATACTCATCAAAGGGTTAAAGCGATTCGAGATCCTACACACATCAAAAGGTTAAGACAGTCTGACACCTTACACCCATCAAAAGGTTAAAGCGGTAAAAATGATAAATGACTAACTCACGGAGTGAAAGCATGTCACTCATGTAAACAACACTAGGGATGGGACTAAGTTATACTCTAAAAATAAAGATATTTGAATATTTCATTAAAATTCGATATTTTCAAATATATCTTAAAGGAAATGGTTTTAAAGAATCAAAATGAAAACATTTAAAACCAAAAAATTAAAATCCTATCCGAAAAGAGATCGGATCAAGCAGGGAATCATCCTTACCAGAATGAGAAAGCACAGGCGGTTTGCCCGAAGGGGATAAAAATGCACATCCAAGACATGTCGTACCCCAAATGCAAGTGGATCAACTCAAAACAAGATGGGCACATGACCAATCCCAATTCAATTCAAGTTCAAGACGGCAACACATGCAACTAGCCTAAAATCAAATAAAATAAGATGGGCTCATAATCAAGCCCAAATCAGGTCAAGGACTTTTATGCAAGCCCAACTCAAGTCAAATTCAAGATGGGTTGCATGCACAACTAGCCCATACCAAATAACATTGGACACATGTCCTGAGCCCCGTAGACAAGTCAAAAAAGGGCTACACAAAAGGGACCCAATTCAAATTGAATCAAAGTAGCCAAAGGGTTACACCAAGCTAGTCAAGGTCAATATCAAAGTAAGGTATGCACTTAGCCAAGACATGCCAAGTCAAGGGTTGCACTCAACCAAGATGTGTCAAGGTTAACACCAAGTCAAGGGTTGCATAAGTTGCAAAAGGCAAGTTACTCCTAGCCAAGGACTGCACCAAGTGGCGGGCTGCTCCTAGCCGAAAACCACACCAAATGGAATGAGCTTCACATAGCCAAACTGCATCAAGTGATGGGTTGAACCATGGCTAGTTTGACCAAGTTCATGTGACCCCATTTTGACCAAACCCATGTGACTCCATGTAGCCCCATATGACCCCACGTGGCCAGTAAATCAAAGTGAATTGAAGCTCATTTGGGTCAAGTAAGAACCAACCCCAAATCCATGGAAGGCTTTAGGGAGATGCCAAGAAATGTTCCTTCTGAAGAGACTTCCTAGAAACTCTATAAATTTAGCGCTTGGGTTAGGTTTTAGAGGAGGAAAAACCAAGAGAGAAATTCCAACAAAATGAGGGAAGAGAGAGAGAGGAGAAGAGGAAGAAAGAGGAGGTATCCCCCAAGCAGCTCCATCACCGCCCCAGTTAAGCTTGCCTAAGTCATCTTGCCGGCCAAGTGCTTCTCTTCCCCCTTTTTTCTCCTCCATTCAATTCAAAGTGTAATATTGGGAGCATTTGTCTCCAAAATCATTGTAATAATTGAAGGAAAATGTTGTAAACCTATGCTCAAGACAACCGGTAAGAAGGCCTTCAACTTGTTTGAGATTTGGTTGCATCTACCCCAATATACATTATACTTTATACTCTCTCATCTCTTTTATGCTTAAAAGATATTATTATCTTTCTTGATTGTTGAACTTCTTTCAAATTAAATTACAAAGCCACATATGAGACATTAGCATCCAAGTTTTACATACAATGATACGAGTATATAAATCATTATCATGGTAGATTAACTATCCATAAGATTGTCTAAGGGCGAGCATTGAGCTATAATTATATATATCTTCGAAGAGAGCTTTCCTCCTCAAGAGAGATCACCCCAAAAATTTATATGTAGATGAGTTCCTCCTCAAACGAACATAAATCCTCAATCTATTTTTTTTAATGATCACTAACACATTAAAAATTAAACCGGATATATTCATTAGCCTTCTAAATAGAAAACTCTCATTTCAGCATCTTGCATCCTCGAATTTTCCAACCCCTATCTGTGAGCAAAAATTTTTGAAAATTGGTCCGAACTTTGCACACATACTAGCTAACACCCAATAAAATTTTCAAGAATTTTAAACACGAGTAAGGCCAAAAATAAAATTGTAGAAAACCTAACTTAGTTTGAGATAGAACTTGTCTGTGCAACAAATCTTGTGATAGAATCTGTGTAAAACTCTCATAACTCTATCCATAGAGACACAAAAATTATGAAAATAGTTTTGTTGGAAAGTTGATTTTAATAGCTTTCCAACCTGCAGTTTTATAAAAATCCAAGTTTTATGCACAGATATACAAACATTTTTCTAAAACTCTATATTTTTATTATAAAGTCTGATACGAATCTCAAGGTTGGAAAATTTTCCAATTTAATTATGATCATCTAGAAAATAAAAATCCAAATAAAAATACCCAACAAACTCCATACCTAGGCCTAGCTTAGGTAAAATTTTTAAGATTTTTGGATCTCCACAAAATACCAAAACAATTACAGACATTTGTTGCAGGAAACAGAAGCGATTCTGTTTTTCATAACTTAAACTGATTTTGCCATGTGAATGACAAATTGATTTTGGAAAATCTGTCTTGATTGAAACTTTTTTAAAGAAATACTAGATCACAAGTTACTCTTTGTAAGCATCTAGGCTTACCCTTGAGCGTCAGTTTAAGAAGCCCTATGACGATAATAATTCACTTGTTGACACACTCGTGCATTGTTTTTGCAAATAAAATTTTAAATTGTTCCATAGATGAGAAATTTTATTTACATCAACAAGTGAAAAGTAAGCAAGAGCCTCTATATATTTGTTTAAATGTAGTGAATTAATTGCAAAGAGGGTTCCTACATCATGGAGGAATGTGGGTAAAGAAGTTAGTCCTGCTCAATTGTCACCCAAATGTAATGAAGAAGTTACAATAAGGGTTTCCACATTTTCAGCATGGACAAATGTGGGGTAAGGAAGCTAGTCCTAGATAATAAGATTTGTATTGATACTTAGAATATCGAAACATTGATTGACAAGTTAATGGAGATGGTAGATACTATGATTCAGAGAAGGATTCAAATTCTATGTTTACAAGAGAAGAGACAAAGTGGGTGGGAGAAAAAGAAAATGAGATTGAGAATACAACTTTTAAATTATGGTACTCAAGAAAGGAAAAGGCTCAAAATGGAGTTGGTATTATTGTAAATAAAGATTTAAAGCATAGTGTAGTAGACGTACAATGATATGGTGATCGAATTATAATAGTAAAATTAATGTTAGCAGTATAAGCTTTAAATATAGTTTGTACTTATGCACCCAAAGTAGGATTAGAAGATAGTATAAAGAAGGCTTCTTAGGAGGAGTTAGATAAAGTAATTCAAACAATTTCATAAAGAAAGATGATTTGTTTAGAAGAAGACTTAAATGGACATGTTCGTAAAGATGCATTAAGATATCAATGTATTAATGGAAACTATGGATTTGGGGATATAAACAAGGAGGGTAGAGAGATTTTAAATTTTGTTATGGCTTTTGATCTCTTATTGTCAATACAATTTTCAAAAAATGAGATAAATATTTAATTACTTATAAGAGTAGCTTGTCACAAACACAAATTGATTATTTTATTTGTAAGAAAAAGATATATCGTGTTATAAAGACTACAAGGTAATTCCGGGAGAAAGTTTAACTACTCAATATCGACTTTTAGTAATGAATTTCTAAGTAAAAAGTGAACAAAGAAGAATAGAGTACATAGATCTATTCGGACTAGATGGTGGAACCTCAAATAGGAGAAAGAAGATATATTTAAACATAACGTTCTTCAAAGAGATGCTTGAAATTATTTAGGTACACCTTCAAATATATGAAACATTATGGCTATACATATTAGAGAAGTAGCAAAAGATGTGAGGCAAATCTAAGGGATGCATGTTGACGCAAAACGAAGCTTGGTGACAGAGTGAAGTAGTTAAGGATAAAATCAAGGCAAAGAAGACATGTTATAAATTACATTATGCGAAGAAGACTAGTGAAACTTGGGACACTTATAGAAAAATAAAGAAACAAGTGAAAAAGGGTGTTAGTGAAGCAAAAGACAAAATTTGGGAGGATTTATATAAAAAATTTAATTCAAAAGAAGGGAAAGAGATATTTTTAGGATAGCTAAAGCTAGATATAAGAAAACTAAGGATCTTACTTTTGTTAGATGCATTAAAGATGAGGATGAGAAGATTCTAATGGTAAAAGATAATAAAAAATAAATGAAAATTTTATTTCTATAAGCTTTTTAATGAAAATACAAATGGTAGTATTACCTTAGGAGAGTTAGCCAAATCAAAAAAGTATATAAACTACAATTTTTATTAGCATATTCAAAAGAATGAAGTCAAAGATACTCTTAAATATATGAAGATTGGTAAATGTGTAGGAGCAGACAATATTCCTATAGAAGTATGAAAATTCTAGGAGAGCTGGGACTCACAAGACTATTTAATGAAATATGAAGAACCCAAAAGATGCTCGAAGAGTGGAGAGTGAGTATACTTATACCCATATATAAGAACAATGAAGACATTCAAAATTGTACAAATTATCAAGGTATCAAGTTAATCAATCATACTGTGAAATTATAGGAAATAATTATTGAACATAGGTTAAGACAAGTATCGAGTACAATAGAGAACCAATTTGGATTTGTACCTAATAGATCTATTATTGAAGTGATTCACCTATTGTGATGTCTTATAAAACATTTTAGAGCAAAAAAAAAGAACCTTCATATGCTATTTATTGATCTAGAAAAAACTTGTGATAGGGTGCCAAGAATTGTTCTTTGGACAATATTGAAAAAGAGAGGTATTTCATTGACATAAATAAACCTTATAAGAGACGTGTATGATGGTGCAAAAATATGCATGAGGACTCATGAAGGAATGACAACTCCTTTGAAGTTAAGATTGGGTTAAATCAGGGATCAACTTTAAGTCCATATTTATTTATATTGGCCATTCTTGAGTTAACAAAATATATTCACGATGAAGTACCTTAGTGTATGTTATTTGCAGATAACATTGTGTTAGTGGATGAGTGTAAGGAAAAAGTTAATAAGAAATTAGAACTATGGAGAGAAACATTAAAATGTAATGGCTTCCCACTTAGTAGAACAAAGACATAATATATGGAATGTAAGTTTGATCATTTGGGTACTTCAAAGGACATATAAATTAAGATTGACACATATTTCATCCCTCACAAGGAAAGTTTTAAATACATAGGGTAAAAAAATTGATGGAGATGTTACACATAGAATTAATGCCGGGAGCATAAGGTATTCTATGCGATAAGAAGATACCATTAAAATTGAAAGGTAAATATTATAAAACAACAATTAGACTTGTTATGTTTTATGGTTCTTAGTGTTGGAAAATTAATCATTAACATGTGCAAAAGATGTCTATAGCAGAAATGAAGATGTTGAGATGGATGAGCGGTGACACAAGGAAAGACTGTATACATAATGAGGTTATTAAAAACAAATTGGGAGTAGTACCAATAGAGGATAAAATAAATAGAAAGATGACCCAAGAATATGCTTGTAAGAAGATATGAAAAACTCGATTGTGAAAATGTTAAAAGAGGAAGAGGACGACTATAAAAGTATTATAAAGAAACAATAAAGAATGATCTAGTTTATATTGAGTAACTGCTAGCATGGCACATGATAGGGCTCTATGGATACAAGGAATCCATGTAGCCGACCTCATGTAGTATGGGAAAAGGTTTAGTTGTTGTTGTTATTGACGAGTTAACAAAATATATTCAAGCTAAAGTATCTTGATGTATTCTATTTGAAGATGACATTGTGTGAGTAGATGAGTGTAAGAAAAAAGTAAACAGGAAACTAAAACTATGAAGAGGAACACTAAAAAGTGAAAACTTTTAACTTAGTATAACAAAGACAAAATATATAGAGCGTAAGTTGCATTTGGTTGCTTTTGAGGATGTAGAAATTTAAAATAGGCACACATTATATCTCTCATAAGGAAAGTTTTAAATACCTAGCATCAATTTTTCAGAGTGATGAAAAAATTGATGGAGATATTATGTATAAAATTAATGCAGATTAGTTAAAATAGAGAAGAAAATAAGGTATATTCTATATGATAAGAAGATGTTATTAAAGTTGAAAATTAAATATTATAGAGCAGTAATTAGACCTGGTATGTTTTATGGTTCTAAGTGTTGGGTAGTTAATGATAAACATGTACAAAAGATGTTTGTAACATAAATGAAGATGTTGAGATGGGTGAGTGGTCACACAAAGAAAGATCGTATACATCATGAGGTTATTAGAAACAAATTGAGAGTAGCACCACTAGAAGATAAAATAAGAAAAAATCGTTTAAGATAGTTCATACATGTATAAAGACGACCAAAGGATGCTTCTTTAAGAAGATATGAAAACTAGAATGTGAAAATGTTAAAAGAGGAAGAGAACTACTACAAAAATGTTAGAAAGAAACAATAAAGAATGATCTAGCTTATGTTGAGTTGTTTGTTAGTATGACACATAATAAGGTTATGTGGAAATTCATGTAGCCGACCCCATCTAGTATGAGAAAAAGCTTAGTTGTTGTAGTTTTTGATAATTATGTTATTGGTGAATTTCAAATATAGCTGATTAGGCGTTTGACATGATAGAAATGCACATTTGCTTAGTGACTTCAATCAACTTTATTCATCCATTTGAAGTTGTATAAGTACTGTCTTGTCAACAGATACACTTGAATGTTAAGAGTCATTTTGAATGTAGTAAAATGTAGATATTTGGAAAGATAGCTCTGCTTCATCATGAGGTGACCTCATTTTAGTTCAAATATCCTTTTGAAGTTGTAAAATTGTTGAGTTTTGTCCAAAAGTATGGCTGGACATCATGTTGGGTTATTTTAAATATAGCTCATTAGGTATTTGGCCATACAATAATGCATAAGACAATGCAAAATGTCATGTTTGGTCATGGAATGTAATTGATTGTGAGTATTTGATAATGATGGAAATATATAAGTATTTCTCACATATAGTAATGTTTCGGCTTGGAGGTAACCGTTAAGGACATACCTTTCTTCTCACGTTATAGTTTCCCGTAACAAGTAGGAGTCTACCTAACCCCATCTAGCATATCCAAACAAAACTGTTTCGAATGTAAAAAAAAGTATTTCACCCATAGGAAAATTCAGCTAGTACCAAATGTGGAGTGTGATATATGTAGCGGTAGCTTTAGTTGCGAAAGCACCCAGAGCTTAGCTCACAAGTAGGGCTCTCTGATGTGCACTCGCAGGTGGCAAGTTCGATTCACAGCATATGTGTGTTATTAGGCTTCGCCCTCCCCATTGTGACAAAAAAAAATAGTAGCAAAAGGCTATTACACTTATGGGTAAACCAATGTTATATATATATATATATATATAGTGGTTAGTTGAGGAACTTTGAGACTAAAGGCAGGCAAGTTGGATTATCCTTAAGGAAATATCTTTTCTTTTAGATCACAAATAGAATAAGGTGGCAAATTATTTGGTCATCTAATAATGTACCAAGATAGTGGGACCCTCTATGAAACTGGACGGTAATATCTGACCTCAATTCCAAGCATGCTTATGCTCGGTTGGAGCTGGTTCGTCCAATGATAAGGCCTGGGGCAATGGGTGTTGGGGTCTTGGGAGATTGGAGAAGTTCTCTTACTTCAAATTGATGAGAAACTTGAATTCAGTACCTACAATCCCCCAAAACACCACCAAGTTGATGATTAACGGCTCAGATGATTTCTTTAATGAATGTGGCTGCAACAGAAAGGTTAATACGCAATTCAACTTTTCTGGATGCAAAAAGACTTTGAGATCGCTTGCAAGATATAATCAAGAGATCTTGACTTTCCTTGCAAAAGAAAACTTCCAGTTCTTGGCAATATTGACGTACCAAAATGATAAATGTAGTATAACTCCTTTGCTCGCTGAACAAGATAAAGTGTGAGGCTCAAAAAGTGCAGGAATTCACCCACGAGTTATGGAGGAGCAAGATGTTGGAGATCTTTATAGATTCATCCATATTTATTTTGTTGTTTAAAATTGTTTAAGACCCATTTGATTTCGTGGCATCTTTGGCCTTGTTCTATAATGGATCTTTCATCAATTATTTTTATAATTATTAAAGTACATAACTAAGAATTGATACTTGTGGCATCTTTGGCCATGTATTCTGCATAGAGCTTGTATCTAATAGAGTATTTGAAATTCCATTAACAATATGCTTTATGCTTCTATAGCATTCCATCGAACAATTCTAAATATTTCCCTTGTTTTTATATATGAGTATCCGTGGGAAACCATAGTGTACCTTTTTCGTGGTGTTGTTGTTGACTTGAAGATGAGTAGGCCCCAGTCAACTGTTGCGCCTCAACGCATTTTGGGGAGAATGAGCTAGCTCTAGGTTCGAGTGGTATTTCACCTCTAAGCACAACTCATCCGTTGATTCTTCAACATCAGTCAGTTCGGACCTCTACTTAGTGGTTGACTTTCTCTTCGAAGCATCAGGGGTCCAAACAGGTGGAAAGGTATAGGTAGCAATGGTAAGCCATTTCTCTTAATTCCACTCAAGATTCGTACCGGAAAGTGTACTCGCTCTCTATTCCTCTAGCATCTTTTGGGTTCTCCATATTTCATTAAATAGTCCTGTGAGCCAAATGAGCCCCACTTCTGGTAGGATTTTCATACTTTTATATGAATATTGTCTGGTCCTATAGATTTACCAACCTTTATAGATTTAAGAGCTTTTTTTACTTCATTCTTTTAATACGCCGATATAAATTATGGTTTATATACTTTTTTTATTTGTCTAACTCTCCTAACAATATAAACCATTTATATCGGCGTATTAAAAGAATGAAGTAAGAGGAATCCTACAAGAAGTAAAAACCCAAAAGAATGAAGTATATAAACCATAATTTATATATAAACCATTTTATGAGGACGATGGCCTTAGGCCACCACTTGAATGCACTGATCGTCCTGCACTGGACAGAGTGCCCCCATAATTATCTTAAATTATTATAATTATCATCATCATCATCACCATTATTATTATGAGCAAGACATGCTTGTAGATTGCTCTTGTTATATGATCTTGTCCATTTTATTCAAATCGTTTGAGACAGTAGATTCTCTTCTAAGATAATGTTCAATTATGCTCCCGATTTAAATATATATCACTTTTTTCAACTAATACAAGTAAAATAAGCATATGTAAAAGGGGAAATGTAACACGAAATACAAATTAAATATAAACGAAAAACAAGGATAAAAACGTTTAGATATAGTCCTAAACATTGATTAGGGTTGAGTTGCAACCGTATGATCTAACTCAAATCAAATAGGAACATCTTATTCTCTGTGACAAACTAGAAAAAGGGTGAGGAAGGTTCAGTGGAGTAACAACAATATTAACGCTTCAAATTACATACTACTTTCTTTTATGCTTAAAAGAAATTTATAATGAAATGTTAGATCGAGTTATGCAAATCAACAGGGAAAGCCATCTTTTACGAAAACAACAAAAAGAAATTTATAATGAAATGTTAGATCGAGTTATGCAAATCAACAGGGAAAGCCATCTTTTACGAAAACAACAAACACACAAACAGGTGCATGCACACACACATTATATATAATATATATCTATATATTTATATAGAGAGAAGATGAGAGAAAGAGCACCTAGTGTGCTTAAGTGCTAACATATCCAAACAAATATCATCCATATTGAAAGATATATAATTGAGATTTGTTGCATTCATTAGTACTTGGCTACTGCGGAACGTCCATTGAGATATCAGTAGGTTTGGCTATCATGAGTCCTCTCTCTCTTCGAAGCTCAATAGGAAAATTCAATTCCACTGGAGATCTGAAACCTAGCTGACCGAGATCTTGAGTATGGAAATAGTGATTCAAGTGGTGGCCTAAGGCCGTTGTCCTCACTTCCAGTAAATAAGAAGATTTCAAAGCTGTGAAAGCATAGTGCCCTAAGTTAGGCTTGGCCTTAAAATAGCCCCTAAGAGAGTGCTTTTACCAGTATTAGGCATACCGACAAGTCTAGTATATATAATTTTTTATATATAAAATGGTTTATATATTTTTTATAAAAATAATTTTTAATATGGTTTTACCAGTATATATATTTTTAATATTGACCTAGATCATTAAAAAGCTTATAAAAATAATTTTTTATCTATTTTGATATCATTAATTGCCACTAGAATCTTTTCATCCTCATCTTTGATGCATCTAACAAAAGTAAGATCCTTAGTTTTCTTACATCTAGTCTTAGTTACCATAAAAATATCTCATTCACCTTCTTTTGAATTAAACTTTTATATAAATCCTCCTAAATTTTGGTTTTTACTTCATTAATGGCCTTTTTCGCTTCTTTCTTTGCTTTCTATGAGGTTTAAAAAACAAAAGTGAGAAATTTAGGAACTGGTGGAAACGGCATAATAGAGTTAAGGATCACATAGATTCCTTTTATAGTCCTATTGATAACAGAAAATGTATGAGAATATATGGCAAGTAGAAGGTGGAGTGTTTTAAGAAAAAACATGTAACTCATAAAGGTTCGTAAAGGATTATAACATGCACTTGAGGACATGCATATATATATATATATATATACTAGACTTGTCGGTATGCCTAATACTGGTAAAAGCACTCTCTTAGGGGCTATTTTAAGGCCAAGCCTAACTTAGGGCACTATGCTTTCACAGCTTTGAAATCTTCTTATTTACTGGAAGTGAGGACGACGGCCTTAGGCCACCACTTGAATCACTATTTCCATACTCAAGATCTCGGTCAGCTAGGTTTCAGATCTCCAGTGGAATTGAATTTTCCTATTGAGCTTCGAAGAGAGAGAGGACTCATGATAGCCAAACCTACTGATATCTCAATGGACGTTCCGCAGTAGCCAAGTACTAATGAATGCAACAAATCTCAATTATATATCTTTCAATATGGATGATATTTGTTTGGATATGTTAGCACTTAAGCACACTAGGTGCTCTTTCTCTCATCTTCTCTCTATATAAATATATAGATATATATTATATATAATGTGTGTGTGCATGCACCTGTTTGTGTGTTTGTTGTTTTCGTAAAAGATGGCTTTCCCTGTTGATTTGCATAACTCGATCTAACATTTCATTATAAATTTCTTTTAAGCATAAACGAAAGTAGTATGTAATTTGAAGCGTTAATATTGTTGTTATTCCACTGAACCTTCCTCACCCTTTTTCTAGTTTGTCACAGAGAATAAGATGTTCCTATTTGATTTGAGTTAGATCATACGGTTGCAACTCAACCCTAATCAATGTTTAGGACTATATCTAAACGTTTTTATCCTTGTTTTTCGTTTATATTTAATTTGTATTTCGTGTTACATTTCCCCTTTTACATATGCTTATTTTACTTGTATTAGTTGAAAAAAGTGATATATATTTAAATCGGGAGCATAATTGAACATTATCTTAGAAGAGAATCTACTGTCTCAAACGATTTGAATAAAATGGACAAGATCATATAACAAGAGCAATCTACAAGCATGTCTTGCTCATAATAATAATGGTGATGATGATGATGATAATTATAATAATTTAAGATAATTATGGGGGCACTCTGTCCAGTGCAGGACGATCAGTGTATTTTGTTAGATGATTTTGTGCATTTCTGTGCATCGATACTTTGGTTCTTAATCAGATCCACATTTCGGGAAATATTCATTTTTCTGTGTTGATTTTTGGATCTCTAGGCTTTGAGGATCAAAATTCTCTTTTTTAGTTCGACGAATTTGTTGCTCTGTGTTTGTTGTATATGTCTTTTTGTTCGATGTTCGAGATATACGGCAAAAGGATGCTGCTTCTGTTAGTCGTTTACTGTTGTCAAGTGTACATGTAATTCACCAAAGGTCGCTGCATTCTATGTTGCAGGGTACGTCAAATTCGTTGACGTACCCGTCTCATGTACGTACCCGATATGAATACACGTATCAGTACGTGGAGTAATATCACATACAACGTACCAGGCATGTATTGGTACGCCTATCCAATCTGGGTACGTTAAGTATCCGTATCGGGTATGTATTGGAATCGGATTGACTCATACCCGATTAAAAAAAACAAATGTAAATTCAATTTTAACCGAGATGGTATATTCAGAAACCCTTTCACGTTTCTTTTGTCAGATGCCTCCTCATTTGGTTACATTATCCTTCTCAATGTCTGCTATTTCTGTCATAGTTGACACTTGAATACCACCTTAACTTTATCTTGTTCTTTCATCTGTATTTTGTTTCCTAGGTTACTGATCTATTTCATGGTCGACTCCTCTTCACCTTGTACTGTATCTGATTTTTTTGATCTCGATGCACTCTTTCCTTTTTCTTTTTTTGAGAGACCGATGCACTCTTTTCAGAATAAAAGAACACTTGATACAGCATCTCGCATAATCTGCTTAGCTGATATCCAAATTTCTCCGGTAGTCCATCACCTTATGCTCAAGGAAATTTTGCTTGTCCATGAATGGTGAGACTATGGCGATTGTTGCTTTTCACACAAAATCAGATGACTGATGCAAGCTGGATCACATTCATTCCCTGTTACTTATAGTTGGAATATGTTTCGTTTGTAATAATAGCATCCTTATTTTCTGTTCCCACTGGTTATTGTTTTCATCTTCTGTTACAGAAAGACTGGAGGGAGATTGACATAGTGAGCCCTACACTTAAATTTTGCAGTCTACTACATTCCATCTATTAAGTTACGAAAGTTTTTGTTATTACATTCAGTTTGGTATTCTGCATTCGGTGCTGAGCTTGCCTAGCATTAGTGAAGGAAATGCATTCAGTTTGATTTACATTCAGTTTGGCAGTCTGCATTCATTCCATATGATAGTGAAGGAAATGCATTCAGTTTGGTAGTATGCTACTACATTCAGTTTGGTATTCTGCATTTGGTGCTGAGCTTGCCTAGCTTTTGTTTTAAATATAAATCTCTATTGCCTAGCCTTTGCAACTATGCCCAAATGAGAAAAAAGGTTGGACAATGAAGTTTATGGTGAGGAGTCAATTTTGACATATTTGGTTGTTCTTATTGAAGTTATTGTTTAAAAAAAAATTTTGTTCGTGTGACTCGATTTATTTTCTTACAAAAATTATATTAGAAATTCAACCCGTTGACATTTACTTTAAGATAATCTTGTCTTGTGCAACAATAGTAGTCTTGGTAGAAAATTTATAGATGGTTTGGATGCTTGGGTAAGCTGTTTAAATGACATTCTCATAGTTAGAATAGAATTATTCTCACTAGAATGCTCTTTAAAATATAGAATGCTCTATATAATTGTGTATATATATATATTTATGTAAATTTATTTTTTTATTATGTTTGTTAATGGTGGCATACTTGTACGTTAGTTTTTTAAAAAATTGTGTACTCTATACCCGTTCTAGATACCGGTACCCTACCCGTATCCATGCAACATAGATTCCATTTCTATTGGTTTTTCATCTATCATCCGTCTTGCTCTCATGAGCTTTCTTTGTATCGGTTTCTTGTAATATTTTAATTTGTTTGGTTTGTTGGTTTTCTGTTGTTGATTTCTTTATGATATGTTAAATGGTTTGGGACGGAGATTTGAGATTTTGAAATGTCTGTGATGCCCAATGATGGAAAATCTAATTGCATTGGAGCGGTCGCATTGGTTTTCAGCATGCACTTCTGCATCTCATTGCGATCTTTATCATTCCCTTCTTCTTCTTCTTTCTTCCTCTTCTTCTTCTTCTTCTCTTCTTCTCCTTCTTCTCCTTCTTCTCCTTCTTCTTCTCCTTCTTCTTCTCCTTCTCCCTTCTTCTTCTCTCCTTCTTCTTCCCTTCTTCTTCTTCTCTCTCCTTCTTCTTTCTCCTTTCTTCTTCTTCTTCATTCTCCTTCTTCTTCTTCTTCCTTCTTCTCCTTCTCCTTCTTCTCTTCTCCTTCTTTTCTCCTTCTTCTTCTCCTCTTCTTCTTCTTCTCCTTCTTCTTCTCCTTTCTACTTCTTCTTCTCCTTCTTCTTCCTCCTTCTTCCTTCTTCTTCTTCTTCTTTCTTCTCCTTCTCCTCTCCTTCTCCTTCTTCTCCTTCTCTCTTCCTTCTTCTTCTCCTCCTTTCCTCCTTCTCCTCCTCCTCCTCCTTCCTTCCTTCTTCCTTCCTTCTTCCTTCCTTCTTCTTCTTCTTCTTCTTCTTCTTCTTCTTCTTCTTCTTCTTCTTCTTCTTCTTCTCCTTCTTCTTCTCCTTCTCCTTCTTCTTCTTCTCCTTCTTCTTCTCCTTCTTCTCCTTCTTCTCTTTCTTCTCCTTCTTCTTCCTTCTTCTCCTTCTTCCTACTTCTTCTCCTTCTTCTTCTTCTTCTTCTTCTTCTTCTCCTTCTCCTCCTTTGTTCTTCTTCTCCTTCTCCTTCTTCTCCTTCAAAGTTCATTCTCCTTCTCATTCTTCTTCTTCATTCTCACTATCTTATTCTCACTTCTTCTTCTTCTTCTTCTTCTTCATCCTTCTGTATCTCTAACTTCTCATGTACAGAAGTCTTGGCTCTATCCTCTTCTAGAGTTCTTCTTCTTAGATACCAAAAATCACTATCTTTTGTTTCTTCTTCTTCTTCTTCTTCTTATCCTTCTTCTCCTTCTTCTTCTCCTTCTTCTTTCTCCTTCTTCTTCTTCTCCTTCTCTCTTCTTCTCCTTCTCCTTCTTCTTTCTCCTTCTTCTTCTCCTTCTTCTTCTTCTTCTCCTTCTTCTTCTCCTTCTTCTCCTTCTTCTTCTTCTTCTTCTTCTTCTTCTTCTTCTTCTTCTCCTTTCTTCTTCTTTCTTTCTTCTTTCTTCTTCTTCTTTCTTCTTCTTCTCCGCTAGTTACCCTTCCTTCCTTTTCTCTCCATGAGGAAGTGCTTGTTGAATGCTTTGTAGTAGCTGCCGATGAATGTTTTTTAGCTATGAGATCTGATGGCATTGTCCAACTGCGGCTTGTTCATATCCCAAAATATGTTTTTAGGTAAATCTTTATCTTTAGAGCTTAACTAACTTTAATATTTAAAAGATTTAGATAATTTTGGTTGAATTCTTTTCGCCTTCCTGTAATCTGTTTCCAATGTGGGTGCGGCAACCAGTGTGCTGAACTTGTGTCTGACACCCTGAAACTTCATATCCATTTTAAGTGTTCGATGCAATACTATCTATTTTAAATATTCCGTGCTGTCACTAATACACGTCATGAGTCTTGATCTATTAACACTTAATCAACGAAGTGAAATAATCCATTTTCGGATTAAATTGACCCCAGGAGTCAAACTTGCAGCCAACAATCACGTGAGTTGAGAGCCCTGCCAGGTATGGTAACGCCTTGAGTGCAAGCCTGCCAATAGTTTATACTTTATGAGATATTATCAATTATATAATACATGTTATATTTATATTTATCTGTGTCCTTGCATCCATGATTTTCAAAAATGACTGTAATGCACCTGCATTTGCAATTTTTCGTTCAAGAAAAACTCTTCTAATGGTGAGCCTTATCTGATTTTTCCTTTTTTGAAGTTTTATGATGTGTGATGAAGAAAGTGATGTGCTACTGCTGCTGTTCTCTTGCTTTCAGTGATGTTTATCGTCAGCAAAGAAGTGCCGGAAGTCAGAGAACTTCTGCACGTTCTTATGAAGCCTCTCTCTTCACTACCATCTTCAATGAATTGGGGGGAGGAAAGTTAGAACAGGATGTTTTTTATGGACCATGGGGTCAGTTAGCATACCCTAATCGATCCAGCTGTAAAAAGAGTGTTATGAACACAAAAGTAGGGAGTTATCTATAATCACGTTCAAAAAGCTGGACACATTATTTGAAGTTTTGGTAGACATGTGTAATAAAGGACGGCGTCCAAAAATCAATGATAAAATCATAGTTTCTTTCTTCTACTTTTCCTAAGAGTAGCATGTAGTCTTTGCATCTTCTTAGCCAGTACATGTGCCTATGTAACTCTATTGCTAACCAATATATGAACAATCAGATTCTCGATGATCCATTTCATTGCTTGATACCTTATTGATATTTTTCATTGAGAATGAGGGTTCGAGTTTTCTCATACACCCTTCATCTTCTAGCATTGTCTTTAAGCTTATCGTGCTCAATCACTTGTGTGGTGCTGTCACTTTAGATGATAACATATTTTTGGTACATCCGTTAGGACTCATATGCTTCTTTGTGGGATTGCCCACTTCATGGAGACTCCGTTTATTCCATTGCATCATCCAGCATCAATGCTGTCATTCATCCCAATGCATAGCACTCGACTGCTAGTATCAAACGATCATTCATCCCGGTGCATAGTACTCGATCACTAGTCTCAAACGATCATTCATCTTGGTGCATAGCACTTAACCGCTAGTCTCAAACGATCCAATGGGATATTCCCCACACCAATAGAATAGACTGAGAGTATGCACGCAATGTCTCATGTTCATTTAAATTAAGATGTTCTTGATGGTCCATCAGTTAATGACTGGTTATTGGGGCAACTTGGGGATCTTCAATCAACATTGTTTCACTAGATAACAGAAATCATATCTATGATGATCATTAATTTATTGGCTATCATCCCAGATTGGGATTTGTTTGTTGAGAAATGAAGGCAAGAAGTTACCACTCAAACATTATACCAACGAGCACCAATGTTTGATACTTATATAGGGAGCCAAAATATCTCGTGATTGCCCATGACTCAAGGATTTGGCTTATAGTACGGATGAGTCAACATTGCCCGGTGATCACTCAAGTTTTATATCCCAATTACGTCATTTCAAACAGCTGTAACCACCTACTCATATGTTATCTCGATAGCATCCAATGTGTTGGGGGCACGTACCCTAAAATGCATCCTTTAGTTTTTAAATAGCTTTTTGCTTTATAGCATCCCAAAGAGGTGAGCATTTCACGACCAGACTTTGGGCCTCTAGTTCTCACACCTCATTCATTATACCAATGTGAGGGATGTTGTTCCAATTGCCTCAAGCACCGTTTCCACCAGCAAATTGCCTATTTGCATTCGGCAATTAAATGTCAAATCCACCACTAGAGATAGAAGATGCCCGATGAATTGTGATGGGGTTAGATACACGGTTCAAAATGCTTTGGTAATAGAGATACAAACTCTTGATTATGAAGTGGATCGTAAGTTGTATCCAAATTAGATTGATGGGCTTGCACCAATCCCAAGGGGTTTCAAAGATAAGTTTACCATTTTTTTGAAACAAGATGGTAAATATCCAAGGGAGCATTTGGCTTGTTTTAGTGTCGAGTGCGGAGAGCTAGGTGACAACGAGATACCCAAATTTAAGTTTTTTATCTCTTGTGTCGTTGGAGCTTATGCTTGGTACACTTCTCTAAAAGTTGTATCCATCCAAACTTGGGGTTCAATACATCCTCAACACCCTCGATGCATCAAGTAATAAGCGAGAAGCCCCAAGGCACAATTAATGACACGATTTGATTTATTGCTTTGAAGATATGATGCAAGATATTGATAAATTCATGAATGTAGAGTTAGTATAGAACCTCCTTACGTTTGCATTGTTCTTCGACCCCCAAAGAAAATTGGTTTTCCAACATTTTAAAAGCAAACTTAAGAAGATGCCACGAAATTCCAAGTAGTACAACCTAACTTCACATGGTATAAATAAATATGTTAAATTTTTTTCAGTCATAGAACATCCTAAGTTCTCAAACAAGAAACTTGGGATTGATGTGAATCCATTCTCACATATATCAATAATAGTAGAAGACAATCTCGTATACCATCACAATGAGACTTGAACAATATACTCGATTCACTCCAAGTGAAGGGAGTCAATTATTGCCACATATGTCTCATGATCAAACAAGATTGAAACATGTGGTGTCTAATGATAAGGTGGAGGCTATGGACAATCATGATTTCTTAAGACCAGTTTGCTTATCGAATCGCCTCAAATAGCAATCTTGGGGGCATTTTTGTTGGAATCATTAAGACAAATTGCAACACAATATGGGGTTCCACCCAGAGCTGCATCATGAATTCTACCATCAAAGGGGTTTCCCGAGTCGGTAGGAATGACAATATTTGTCCTAATGTTGGAATCATTAGGACAAATTGAAGTTAATGTTTCATTACCATCGTTAACGCATTTCTCCGGCCATTGAGGTTTGAGTATATAATGGTTTGACTTCATTGGATACTTCATGGGGCGAAAATCGTCTCCCTTCTTGAGGTTAAATGATCAAGCTTCGAATCTACCCCTCGAAAGTGGAGCAATAGTTAAAGAATTTCCGATGATCCACTCAATTCTCATCTAGTTGTTGGCCGATTACTCGTACCTAGAGGTGACATACTCTATAAAGGAGGACTCACTACATAAGGCAGTTGGAATGTGATGGGTTCATTAATGATATGAGAAACATTATTTGGGTCATTACTCTCAAGTTATCGATTTTCATAAGGAGACAAAACACAACTATCTTGAGAGACAAATAGAATTATTCTCAAACCTCTGAGACAAACAAACTTCTCATGAACACGAGGGATACACATTTATGTGATCTTTTGACAAGAGATCCTATTGTGGTAGGTGATGCAAAAGTTCAATTTGAGGATATCGAGTGTGAAGGGTGTCTAAGAATTAGATGAATGGATCAAAGTGATTCTTGTTGAATGGTGAAAAGATTGGTTGGCCTTATATGATCCAAAGGAAGAGGATATGAGATGGAGAATAAAATCTAACTACATTGTGGTGAGAAGGACTTCACGTATATATGGTGGATCATATGAAGGAGGCTCAGAAACCAAAAGAAGAGGTTCAAAAGTAAGAGGGGAGAGTAGAATCCTGAGGTATCCAATATGAATTTCAAGATACAATATGCTTTGTAGATTGGGTTGTACATATATGAGTTTTTGTGATTTGCAACAATTCTTGTGAATCCACATGATTCTTTGTTGACCAAAGTTATTAAAAGGTTGCAAACATTGATTAAAAATAACCCAGAATTAGAAAAAGATGCTGAAGAGGGTGAACATTTATTGGATGAGATGTATGTATTCGATGAAGACTTCAACAATGATTATGAAGATTCTTTACATTTTTCGTAAGGCATGATAAGTGTGTTGTTAACGAGTTTCATTGTTGGAGGAAATATGCGTTTGATTTTGGAAGATGTCTTTTTGGTAGATGAATGAAATTGGATGGCTTCGCTCAGTAATGTTGACATTCTAATGGTATTTGAGACTATCAGCTATTACAACGAGATATTTACATTCATTATATATTACCTGAGAGATAAATGCTTACCCTTTTAAACGGGTTTTCATGGATGGTGATGTTGTATTAAACATAGTGATAACACACTTCGACACATTGGGAGGGTGATTACCAATTTAATCACAATGAACCTCAAGATGTCTAACTTTAGAGGAGAACTATCAATTGCCAGGGGAGTAATAGTTGTCGAGCTAAAAGTAGGTATGAACACTTTTCCTATCCCTTTCTTCGTGGTTGATACTAATTCGAGTTATTCCTTACTAATTAACAGGGATTGAATACATTCAAAATACTGTGTTCTCTCGACATTACATCAGAAACTAATGTTTTGGATTGGTGAAAAAGGTGAGGTCGTTAACGTAGAGGAGGATCATTTTGTAGTCAATGCTAAGGCCTAAACAACAACAACTAAGCCTTTTCCCATACTAGACGGGGTCAGCTACATGGATTCTTTGTTTCCACATATCTCTATTGTGTGTCATGTTAGCAGTTAACTCACAATAAGCTAGATCATTCTTTATTGTTTCTTTCCAACACTTTTGTGGTCGTCCTCTACTTCTTTTAATACTTTCCAAATTTAGTTTTTCTTACATTCTTACAGGTTCTTCTTTTGATCTTCTTTCTATATGTCCAAACCATCTTAAACGATATTCTCTCATTTTATCCTCTATTGGTGTCACTCCTAATTTGTTTCTAATAACCTCATTATGTATACGGACTTTTCTTGTATGACCACTTATCCATCTCAACATGTTCATTTCTGTCACATACATCTTTTGTACATGTTGATGATTAACTGCCCAACACTGAGAACCATAAAACATGGCAAGCCTAATTGTCGCTCTATAATATTTACCTTTTAACTTTAATGGTATCTTCATGCTCCTCTCCATTATAACCAACCAGCATTAATTCTATGCATAACATCTCCATCAATTCTTCCATCACTCTGAAAAATCAACCCTAAGTATTTAAAACTTTTCTTTTGGGGGATGCAATGTGTGCCAATTTTAATTTCTATGTCCTCGGAGGTAACCAAATGATCAAACTTACATTCCATATATTCTGTCTTTGTTCTACTAAGTCGGAGGCCTTTGCTTTCTAATGTTTCTCTCAATAGTTCCAATTTTCTATTAACTTTTCCTTAGACTCCTCCACTAATACAATGTCATCTGCAAATAACATACACCAAGGTACTTCATCTTGAATATGTTTTGTTAACTCATCCATCACCATTATAAATAAGTATGGACTTAAAGTTGATCCTTGATGTAACTCAATATTAACTTCACAGAAGTCTATCGTTCCTTCATGAGTCCTCACACATGTTTTTGGACCATCATACATGTCTCTTATAAGGTTAATATATGTCAATGAGATACCTCTTTTTTCCAAAATTCTCCAAAGAACCTCCCTCAGTACCCTATCATAAGCTTTTTCTAGATTAATAAATATCATGTGAAGGTCTTTCTTTTTTGCTCTAAAATGTTGCATAAGACGTCTCAAAAGGTGAATCACTTCAATAGTAGATCTGCCTAGAATGAATCCAAATTGGTTCTCTGTTGTACTTGATATTTGTCTTAACCTACGTTCGATAATTCTTTCTCATAATTTGATAGTATGGCTCATTAACTTGATACCTCAATAATTCACACAATTTTGAATGTCTTCCTTCTTCTTATATATGGGTATAAGTGTACTTGCTCTCCATTCCTCAGGCATCTTTTGGTTTTTCCATGTTTCATTAAATAGTCTTGTGAGCCAAGTGATTCCTATTTCTCCTATTATTTTCCAAACTTCTATAGGAATATTCTCTGGTCCTACCAATTTACCACCCTTCATATGTTTAAGAGCCTCTTTGACTTCACTCTTTTGAATACGTCGGTAAAAATTGTGGTTTATATACTTTTCTGATTTGGCTAACTCTCCTAAGCTAATACTAACATCTATATTTTTATTAAAAAAATTATAAAATAGTTTTTTCATCTATTTCTTATATCATCATTTGCCGTTAGAATTTTTTCATTCTCGTCTTTGATGCATCTAACATAATTAAGATCTTTAGTTTTCTTATCTCTAGTCCTAGCTATCTTAAAAATATCTCTTTCACCCTCTTTTGAGTTGAGTTTTTTATATAAGTCCTCCCAAATTTTAGCTTTTGCTTCACTCACGGCTTTTTTCGCTTCCTTCTTTGCTTTCGTATAAGCTTCTAAAGTTTCACTAGTTTTCTTATAATAATGTAATTTGTAACATATCCTCTTTACCTTGATTTTATTTTGTACTACTTCACTCCACCACCAAGCTTCTTTTTGTGCCGGTACAACTTCCTTAGATACCCCTAACACATCTTTCACCTCTTTCCTGTTATGTATAGTCATATTGTTCCACATATGAGAGGGTGTACCAACATAATTCCAAACATCTTCTTTGTCCATTTTTTTATTTGTAAATCCATAACTAAAAGTCGATGTTGGATGGTTAAGCTTTCTTTTGGAATTACCTTACAATCTTTACAACATGCTCTATCTTTTTTTCTACAAATAAAGTAATCAATTTGTGTTTGTAATAAGTCACTCTTATATGTAATTAAATGTTCATTTCATTTTTTTTGAAGATTGTATTGACTATAAAGAGATAAAATGCCATAGCAAAATTTAAAATCTCCCTACCTTCCTCATTTATATCCCCAAAACCAAAGTTTCCATGAATCTTTTGACATGTCCATTTAAGTCTCCTCCTAAACAAATCATCTCCCTTTGTGGAATATCATCTTATCTAACTCTTACCAAGAAGTTGTTTTTATAGTATCTTTTAGTCCTACTTGGGGTGCGTAAGCATAAACTATATTCAAAACCTCTACTCCTAACACTAATTTCAACGTCATGATTCGATCACCATATCATTGTATGTCTACTACACTATCCTTTAAATATTTATTTATGATAATACCAACTCCGTTTCGAGCCTTTTCTTTACTTGAGTACCATAATTTAAAACTTATATCCTCTATCTTCTTTGCTTTTTCTCCAACCCATTTTGTCTCTTGTAAACATAAAATATGAATCTTTCTCCGAATCATAGTATCTACCACCTCCATTAGCTTACCGGATAATGTTCTGATATTTCAAGAACCAATACAAACCTTATTATAGATAAACCCTCTAAGACATTGTTTTATTTGCCTTGGGTGAATCTGATTATTATGCATAAAGCTTTAGAAGAAATGTGGTCCTATCAATTAACCACCCAATGCTTTACCTTTGACTTGGTTGATTTATGGCCATTGCCTAAAGTGACTCATAAATAGTAAATCTCAAGCCATTTAAGATTTTTTCCAATTACTGGAGGCATCTTATATTGAATAGAAACTTGTAAGAATACATATTAAATCGTTTGGGGGCAAGTGGAAAGTTGCCCCATTCTCATGATTTTGTAACCCATCAAAGAGGGAGCAATATTCAATTTTCCTAACTAGAATGACAAGTTGAATTTCATCTGAGCATATCCTCTAGTTGAGGTGAATTTAGCTTTAGGAGGGACTGTGAAACTGATAAAGATGAGTACTCACATGTCTAATGAGAATCAGTCATATTTAGTCGAATTTCTCAAGCAACACAAAGATTGTTTTGCTTAAAAATATCATGAAATGCCTAGGCTACCTCGAGAGTTGGTTGAGTTTATTATTTCGTAGAAAGGATGAATGAAACCTTACAAATAACTAGCGAGGGATTCAAAACTAATATGTTTTCGATCGTCAAGCATAAGAGACATCTTTTAGAAGTCAAGTGCATTAAAATGACCAGGCATGTAGATTGGTTGACTAATATTGTTCCTATTATAGGTATGTGTTGACTCAAAATCTTAACGTGGTCACTAAGGAGCAATATGCTATGCCAATAGATGATATGTTTATCGATGCAATAATTGTCTATTGGATTTTGTGGTTCATGGATGGTGATTTAGGATATAACCAAATTAAGGTAAATCTTGAAGATACACATAGGACAACATTCAAATGCCTAGGGGAATTAAGGGTTTATGCATAGGTAGTGATGATGTTTGGACTTAAGAATATTAGTGTCATATATCAACAAGCGATGAATTATATTTTTCATGATTTAGTCAAGAAAACCATAGAAATATACACTGATGATATTATAGTTAAATATGAAGTTTTAAACAACATTTGTTTGATCTTCAGCAGGCTTTTTAGTGGATGAGGAAGCAATGCTTAAAGTTGAATCCTAAAGGTGTTCCTTTGTAGTTTTCACTGGATAATTCATAAATTTCCTCGAACATAATAGAGGGATCAAAGTTGACCCGAATAAGGATAGGGCCATCATCAATGCTCTACCGAACAAGACAAGGAATGAATTGTGTAGTTTAATCAGGTATATCAGTTATCTATGATGCTCTATTGCTATTGTCATAGGCTTAGTTTAATCGGGCAACATTACTGAAGCTAAAGAATGTTGATGACTTTTCTTGTGGAATAGAACAACAATTGGCATTTGAGAGGATAAAGAAGTATCTAGCAAAAACCACATGTGTTGGTATCCCTAATTTTTGAAAAACCAATGAAACTGCAGATAGCCATTATGAAAAATTCCATTGGTGCCCACCACCTAGTGCAAGATGTCGAGGACAATACTTAGTTTGTTATTTTCTATTTGAGTTGCTTGCTCGCTGATGTAAAATCTTGATATTTTGTGATTTAAAAGATATGTTTGGCCTTATATTACTCTTGTATGAAATTAGAACATTATCTACTCACAATTGAAGTACAAGTGATAAGCAAAGTTGATATCTTAGGTTACTTGCTTGGCCGCTTAGCTCTCGAGGGAGGCTAGTCAAATGAGCAATCAATTATGTCCTTTTAATTTAAAATGTTGTCCTCCCAAAGACGTGAATAGCCTGACAATGGTTGATTTCTTGGCATATTTTTATGCATTGAAGCCATTGACCCCTTAGAAGTAGCACACAATATGATATTTGAGAAAATTTTGGTCGGTTATACTTGATGGCTCAAGGTGTAATCGAGGCATGGGAATTGGTGTTTGTACCATCTCCTTGACTATTAGTATGCTCTCGATGTCTTTAGAATTGGGTCTTATTAATAATATGCTCAAATACGAGGCTTTGATTTGTAGCTAAATATGAGGCTTTAATTTATGGTTTAAGCTTGGTTTCTATTACTGGTACAAGGAACATTGAGATTTGTAGTGACTTTGAAGTCTTTCTAAGTCAATTCATCAAGGATTACCAATGTCTTAGTTCACACTTTTAACCCTTGGATAAACATGCAAAAGATTTGTTGTAAATAATCCTTCAAGTGAAACTGTCATATATTCTTAGAGACTAGGTGGCAAATAATTTAGTCCAGACTGCTTTTGGTTATAAAGCAATATATAGATCTCAAACAATACCCGAATTAAAAAAATAGAGCAACCTCATGATTGGAGAGATTCATTGGTAAAATATTTGAATCAAGCCTTACAATGCTCCTATGTAAGACTTGATGTAGGGAATTAAGCTATGTTGTGATGGATTGTGAGTTGCATAAGTGAAGCCATCAAGGTTTGCTTTTTGAAATGTTTGATAGAAATGAAGCTCAAATAGTGATAATTGAAGTTCATGAAAAATTTGTGGGGCCTATCGGCTAGGGACTAAAATGAAATGGTTGATATATCAATATGGGTATTATTGGCGAACAATGCATCAAGATTTCATTAATTATGTAAAAAAGATCTATCTAAAATCATTCCGAGATTTGGCCATGGACCTAATAAAAAAGATCTATCTAAAATCTTCGAAAGCATATACCTTCATTATAGTGACAACAAACTACTTTACTAAGTGGGTTAAAGTTGTATTGTTAAAAGTGGTGACCTGCGATGAAATGGTTAAATTCATGAATAACTACGTCATTTTTTTATTTGAAATATTGCAATCGATTATGGTTGATCAAGAGATTGTATTCATAGGAGAAAAGGTAACAATTTTTCTCGAGAGCTTTGTTGTTAGGTTGGTACATTCAAATCTTTACTATACACATAAGAATGGTCAACCCAAGGCTACTAATAGAGTGATTATTGATTTAATTAAGAAATCTTTGAAGAATAATTTGAGGAAATGGCACATGGTGTTTCCTAAAGTTCTTTGGATATACTGAAACTCTAATACCTCGGCAACTAGCATGATTCTATTTTAGCTTATATATGGATAAGATGTGATGTTCCTGATAGAAATTAGTGAAGTCCTTATGAGTAGCTAAACAAAATAATTTACAACTTGATGAATATTTGTAGTCATTAATGAGCGAACTCAATTTAGTGGACGAAGACTGCTTGATGAACTTGTATAATCAAAATAGAAGAAAGCTAGCATGTTAATCCAAAGTTGCCTTCCCCTAATCACGTTCATTGGCTTATCAAAATCCTATGCATGAAAAAATTTTAGAAATAAAGAAAAAATGGGAAGAAAAAACTAAAGGATATAGTTCAAGACCATCATAGGAGTCTAATAATGGCATAAACATCTAAGATGGTTGGGTCTATCATACCCGGTTTAAGAGTAAGACAATTGAGTTTCATATACTAAAAACCTAAGAAACTAAAGAGAAGATTGAGGTCACCAGGGAACACAACGAGAGATAGTTGTATAATGTAAAAAATTCCCCACTTGTACCAATGGTCAGTATATGCAACACCCACTCAATTCAACCATTGGATGTATTTCCTAGAAGACTTTGGTCCTGTGTGAAGATATTTAAGAATACTATCATACTTGAACCATTTTGCATAAAGCGAAAGGCCTTTTTAGGATGATCACCTCTTTCATAATTCTAAAGCCTTTTGTAGAAGACATAGTAGGGCCGAGAATGGAATAGTCATAGGTGGTCAGTTGGGATATGTGGTAACCCAAGGTTGTTATTCTAGATGGAGTAGGATTGCTAGAAGCCATGGAAACATCAATTAGAAAAGATGCTCAAAATGCTCTTCACAAAAAAGGTTCTATGCATAGGTAAGGTTAACAATTTTTCTCTAGAGAAAGATAAGGGAGAGTAGGACCTTCATTCACATTCTATAATGGAAGAAGCCATGTTGTGAAGTCATGTTGTCTTGTGTGATTATTTGATTATGAATTTGAAGTGGTGATGGCTTAATAAGGTGGTAACATGGGATAATGCATAACATTAAATGCCATTTTTGTCACTCACCATGAATTCTTTAAAGGAACGAAAAATGAAGGTCTAAAATATAAAAGAGACACTTGTAGTAAAGATTAAGCATTTTATATTAGCCATCAATGATAAAAAATGATAATAAGATCATCATTATAATATCCTCAACTCGCATGCATTGCCTATGTCACCTAACCCAACATCTGTTGTGGAACTGCTCTCAAATTTTCTCAATATTTCTTGAGATTCCTATGATCGAGAGGTGGATAAAATTTTTCTCTCAAGAGCTTCACGATTAGAAAGCAAAGAATGCAACTTCTGGAAATATTGAGTAAGCTCTTGAGAAGCTAAAACTTCCATGTCTCGAGTTATAGTTGCTTTAGATTGGAGTGAGCTAAGATCAGACTACATCCAAGAAACTTTGGCTAGTAATGCTTGGCAACACCGATAAAGGACCTCAAGTTGCTCCTCGAGGGATAAAATCTTGGCTTGGATAATCGAGTCTTTATTCTTGAGGTTGCCTACATGTGAAGATGCTTCTATCATTTGGGTAGTAGAATTGTGATGGAGTTCCCCAACGTACGTGACCTATTGAGAGAAAGAGCATATGTATTCTTGACGCTCACTGAAAGAAGCAAGTTGGGTTTGGGTTGTGACTCGATGGTTCTGATTGACATCAAAATATTCACCAATTTGGATGTATACCAAAGAGTCTTCTTTGTTCATAGTTTGTATAGTTTTATTCAATACATTTTAGATGAGGCTTCTTTATAATGTACAAGCTATGACCATGTTCAAAACTGAAGGGGGAAAGAAGGGTTTTGAAGGGAGGGAGAAGGGACTTGTGTTAAATTGCTCGATCATGGAAGTTATGATCTCCCACAAGGTAATGTAAGAAGACCCATCCAGAATGGTAGAGGATGCACTTGGATATGTTATTTTTTGCCTAAGATGTTTTGGAGGTGGGTTGTTACATGATTTAAGAGAACATAAAAGTCTCTCACTGGTAGTTATGTGCATCGAGTTTGAAAGTCATCAATCAAATCCTCAATTACATTGAACTCCAATGATAGATTTGTCATTCTAGGTCGAATACTACTCTTAGTAGTTCTAGTAGAAGGTGTGTTTTTCCTTTTTCGTGATGAGGAGGAAGAAGCTCATGAGTTGGAAGGACCAAACGGATTCAGTAGTGTACCGATGAATGTCAACAACATGATTTGGGATTATTGTCAGTAGTTGTTTCTATCCTATAGTCAATGGGCCCTGATTTATAGTCATCAATCAATACCTCAGTGGTTGTCCACCAAAAAGAAAATTTTGGGGTCTCACCGAGGCAAGGATATGAGTCAAGATGTATCAAAACAAGTTCTTATTAATGATTCTCATCGAAGAGATCTCTAATAACTAGCAGGCTCTGACGGAAACCTAATTGACGGGCTAGACAATGTGAGTTGTATGGCTAACTATGTCACATGGGTGTGGGTGCGGGATACGATAAATTTCAAAAATTTTGGGTGCGACGACACGACTAAGGTATATAATATTATATGTATTATATATATAATATTCAAGCTAGAATAAGTGAGACATCAAACAACATAAGTATATGATGACAATAGTAAGTACACAACTTTATATTAAAGCAAAAAAGTAAACAACTATTAATTTCATCATAATACACAAATCAATTAAAAGAAAATTAGGATTTGCATATCAACAATATTATAAATTTATAAGTGAAGGGACTATCGACAATATTATCAACTATGAACAATATTAATGTTTGATAAATGAAATGAACATGTACTTGATAAATTATAAATCTTCACTATCAACAATATTATCAACTGAATGGACTATTGGATCAGTGAGTTCCATATTAAGGGTATGCAAATCTTGGTTGTCATCTAAGTGATATTCCTCCGGGTTTACATCCCAATATTTTGATGCTCCTTCGCTGCAATATATTCAAATAAATAACAATAAAAGATCAAATATAATCATCATGATTAATAGAGAAAAATAATTTTGAAAGATTAGTAATTAGTTATTTTTACTCAGCATTAGATCGTGAAACCAATCTTAGATTTGAATGGATATAAACCAAGTCTTTAGTGTGACTACTTAGAGATTGTTCCTTTTGATATTGTGAATTTGAGAATATGTACTCCAATTACTAAAGAACAATCTAGCTTATTGTGAGTTAACTGCTAACATGGCACGATAGAGATCTGTGGAAACAAAGAATCCATGTAGCCAACCCTGTCTAGGATGGGAAAAGGCTTAGTTGTTGTTGATATTGTAGTAATAATTTTGAAGCAAACTTTTAAAGAAGAGGCATCTCAAATCCATAACATGCTCACCAATGTAGTGGATCTTGATAATCCCTTGCTTCTAGTGCTTCTAGTGGATCAAGTCTAGCACAAGAAAACTTTTCATATTCAGAATTATAAGTAAGTATGAGTCACAATAAATCATTCCCGAACACATTTATCTATTCTTTGCTATTTCAGGATCTTGATTATGAGGACTACGCCCAATGCTCTCATACAACCATTTCTTCCCATAATATCTTGAATTTAAAGAATGTGCTAAACAATGCAAGGAAGTGTTGCTTTTGTCCCATCTTGAAACTAATATAGAATGAATATGATCATATAACGATGATGTCTCATGAAGTTCTTTTCTCTCATGCTTTAAAATTATTGACTCAACTTTTTCAATCATGGTATCCCACATTTTATAAACTTTATGAAGCATTGGTTCATCTTTATCAACTTCTCTCAACATCTCCCAAATAGGCTCTATGAATTCAAGAAATATGATACCTTGTCCCATCATAAATCATTAAGAATAATATTCTTCACTGCTTGGCCCCTTGCTTGATTTTCAACCTTGTTACCATAGTATGAATCTCAGCTTGGATCAGTAACCATGTGAACCAATGATGCCTTGATTATGTTGAATCTTTTTACCATCACAATCAAAGAAGCAAAACATGTTTCTGCAACTTTCAACAACTTTAAATGAGAATGTCTATTGAATATAGCTAAAATTAAATGGTGATTCATTACAAAATTCTTTATCTTTATACAATCTGCTACCATATCTTCAATTAATAAACACAATTTATATGCACGAAGATTATCTTTATCTTTTGATAGCTTACATATATGAGAAATAGCCAAATTTAAACTGTGAGCTACACAAGGTGTCCAAAAAATGTGTGGATAATCACTTTCCAAACTTAATATTGCACTGTTACAATTAGCTGCATTATCAGTGATTATTTATACAACATTATCTGGTCCAATACTCTTAATAACTTCTATAAATAAATCTTTCAAGTAGCTTGTAGTTTTAATTTCTTTGGATGCATCAACAAACTTCAAAAATATTGGCCCACTAATTTAATAAGCAATGAAATTAATGAGTGGATGCCTTTGAATATCACTCCATCCATTAGAAATAATAGAAACATCATTAGTTTCTCATGAAAACTTCTTATGTTCTAAAAGTCTTTCAATATTGGCCTTTTCTTCTTTAAGAATCATGGTTCACAATTTTTCCGAACTTGGAGGAACATAACCATATAAATTACAATTAGCCAATGAAGTGACATGATCTTTCCAATATGGATTTCTTGCTACATTAAAAGTAAGTGAACTTGAAAAGAAAAATCTTTCAACCTTTTTATCCATCTCCTCTACATTAAATGATTTTTCAATTGCTCCTCCTTTAAAACCTTTAAACTCATTTTGCATTAATTTTTTTTTGCATCTTCTTTGTATCCACCAATTAATGGAATATTTGTTCCTTTCTCACTCCTTTCGTTCTTCTTTTTATACTCATCTTGCTTTTTCATTAATTGTCTTCATAAATCCTTATCCACATTCGAACATGCTCTTATACCATGTTTTGATAATTTTAAAATATATGCCTTAACTCTGGTATATGATTATGTAAAACTAATGTTGCAAAATTTACATATAAAATGTGTATTACCTCCACTACCTTCGTATGATTCTCTTTTGTACATACATCTACAATTGTGCATCTTCACGAAGTGTTGAAATTGAAGGTTTTGTAACTTTTATTGTTGATCCTGAACTTGAAGGATCACTTCCACCAAAACTACCAGTAAGGTCAGGACCAATTGATACTCCTTTTCCTTTTCTATTGTTGGTCATTTTTTAGGATCAACTAAATTCACAATTTCACAATTTCACAATCTGATTGAAAAACAAAATATCAAAAACAACAAATAGGAGATGGAGTCAGTCACAATCAGAAACAATGATATACCATTAAACAGGAATATTTAAACTTTGCACTACACTAACTCTAAGAAAGAAAGCATGAACGATTTATTTGAAACTGTTTTAATAGTGACTCGAAGAAAAATAATCATCTACACTAAATAGACTGATAAAGTTCACCTAAATTATTCATGTAAGGCTACCTGAATGATGATAATAACTTTATATACAAATTATGGACCACCAATTTGCCCCATCATTAATTTCCTAAATTATTGCTTATACCAGACTATGGATCGGTTGGTGATTGATCATAAAGTTTACCAATATTGCTTATGTAAATGACAGAATTTGAGGCTCATACATCTTCTAAGCCCGTATTAGGCTTATGCATGCTTTTAGGCTATTCAAGTGGGTGATGTGGTATATGCGACATGAAGAGGTTCCACTAACGTACTATCCAACACAAATAGGAAAAATAGCAACACAAGAAAGTGTAGTGTTATATATCCTTACACACCATAATTGATCTTCTTGTTGTTTACGTCCCTGTTGCATCCTTTATGAATGAACTATCACAAATAAGAAAGCAACATGAGCAAACAACTTGAAATTCCCTAGCTCAACATGGATTAATTACCAAATGAGTGATTGAGCACAATGCCACAAGTCATAAGCCACAGCATGAGAGAAGGGCAACACAGGTAGCGTCAGATAAAGGAGAAGGGCGGCACAGGCAGTGTGAGCGAAGGGACAAGGGCAACAATGTGAGAGAAGGGAGAGGGAAAGTCGCAAGCAGATGGAGCGTGAGAAGGTAGCCAAGCCTCTTAAAAATTTGCCATAATAACGGGACGAACGGGACCTCAGACACGTTGACTGCACCCAAATATTGGGTCGAAACATTGATCGTGTCGACAATACACAACATTGTGTCGGTGTCGCACCGACACGATGTCAATATCGGTATCGATGTCGCACCCATGTCGACGCCGACACCCCACCTCCTAAAGGTGTCTGTGTGACATTAATGGCTAAGGGATAATTGGATTCAATCGAGAGGATCGAGATATACCACAAAATAAAAACCAAAGAAAAAATATTTTCGATAATCCAATTTTATAGACATTCTCTTTGAATTCAGTGGTCGAGCTAGCATCGGGAGTAGAAATAACATGGAAGGAAAGATATGCCGGTACAGGTGATGGACCACAACCTAGTAATGATCTATAGTGGTGAAGACAAGGTCGGAGGGATAAGACTATAAACACCCAAAATTTGAAATATTTTCAAAACTCCCCATTTCGAAAACCAATTTAAAGCATTTATGAACCTTTAAATTCAAAAAAACCCAACTTTTAAAGTTCAAGTCTTTTTGGAGAATATTTCAAAATAAAGGTTTTAAATTCAAGTTAAAAAGCCCATGGATTTCAATGCAGATCAAACGATTAAGTGAGACCCAATCCAAATCCAAATCGAGGCCAATTTCAAAAGTGAAGGACAGACCGAGTCAGAAGCCCATCCTCTCCAGATAAAGCAAACATATCAAAGAAGATACAAATTCGATGCAAAGATCAAAGTTGGATAGGAAGATCAAGACCAACAGATGGATAAGATCGGGCCGAGATTATGGATTGGATCCACAGGATGGATCATTTCAAATCAAAGAGGGCAATTCAAGTTCAAATACATGGTTGAGATGGATCGTATTTCATCAAGTGAAGTGGATTTGAAATGTTGAAATTGAAGAATCACCAAAGTTGCATCATATTGTAATGTAGATCAAGCCAAAATGAACCAAGTCCACATCATGCTTGGCCGGCCAAGAGAAAGCACCCGTTTGGGCCTAGACAAGGCCGAACCAAGTCTAGGAACCAGCCCACATGGGGCTGGTCCATATCATCATGGAGGGGACCATGTCTTGGATCAAGAAGCTGGACTTGGAGCTCATCCAACCCGCCCCAATGAAGGGCCTAGAACCAGTCCCTTGGCCTATAAATAGGGCCAAGGGGGGGGGGGGGCGGGTTCACCGTCGTGGAGTATTTTCATTTTGTATCTTCAATATCTTGGGGAATGCTTTGAGAGCTAGGGCTGGGTTCTAGCAAGGAGTTGCTGCTCCAAGTGTAGGTCGTGGGCTGCAAGGGTTGAAGCTAGGAGGGAAAGAGAGTGGGGTAGTATTAGCCATTGAGTGCAAGTGAGTTGAGAGGCTTTCAAGGAAGAAGAAGGCCGGATTCCACTCTTGGAATTCTCGGCCATTGGGTGCAAAATCTGTAAGTATTTTCATCCTTCGATTTTAATTCTTCTTCTCTATTCATTCAATTGGAAAGGAGTTGTATTAATGGACCATTGTCTCCCCCCATGTTGTAATAATGATTAGAGTTGCTGAATTTTCATTCTCACACACACGCACTCTATGTGTTTGTTTATACGATTCTAACCCAATATATTTTATAGAACACTCTATACTCTCTACCCCCTCTATGCTTAAGCTTATATGAATATTTTCCTTCATTTCATTTCAGCAATTTAATTTTGTGATGTTGTGTTGATGTAATTTCAATTCGTGTGAGTTTGCATCACGTATATTCTTAAAAACCTGAAATTGAACTTTATCATCCCTACATACGTTGATTGCCTGAATTTTAATTCTCGGACCTCTACTCCAATTACTCCGAAACTTTGCACACATAAGCTACACACATAGTCCCACCTCTAATACAATTTCCAAGAATTTTAGGGTCGTCCAACCCCATAATTAAAATTGTACAAAATCAGAACAATTTCTACAAACTGTCTGTCCAACCAGTTTTCCTACAATAGAGCTTGAGTTTTCATCCCATAACTCTGTCTGTAGGTCTCCAAAATCAATGAATTTTGATTAATTAGAAATTGATATCTATAGTTTTCCATGAAGAACAAATTCATTAAATTTGGAACTTTGAGCACTTAGATAAAGGCTCATCTTTGAGTCTCTTTATTTCTATTACAGAACAGTTCTACGTGCCTCAACAAAGGCACTTTCTAGATTTAATTTTACATCAATACAACTCCGAATCACGATCTGAAAAGTACAGACTCTCCACATCTCAGGCTTAGTCCTGTTAAATTTTGATGATTTTAGGACGTCTGTAAGGCACTGAAAATGATTTGGGAAACAAGTCCTGAAAACAGAACTTTTTGTTTTTCAGAACTTATTCATTTCAAAAACTTTAAATCAAGTGCATTCATTTCTTCTTTGAAAAACACATCTTCATGTGAATTGGAGTTTTTCACCTTTAGAATTGAAGTTTCTCAGCGCTTAGGCTGAACCTTGAGCGTCGGTTCAAGAAATCCTAAAGCGAAAAGAGTTCGCTTAGCCCAATCATCAATTGAAGTCGGATTTGATTCATTACTTTACTAGTTTTTGCAAACTAGCTGGCACGCTCTCACAAGAGTATATTAGAAATTATGGTTTCAAGTCTCTACATAAGCTTGGAGCAAAAATTTCATGTCTACAAAATTGGCATTACCGGTGGGACTCGAGTCTTGTAAAACTTCAAACTTAGGTGATCTGCAATTCCAAGCTTTCAAAATCGTGGTGTTCATAAGTGCACAAATTGATTTCAAAAGCGATGTCTATAGATGATTCATTTGAAAACAAGCCGAGGAAATCCTCATTGCATGTCTCAAAATGATTTTTCAAATCCTCTAAAACCCGAGATGAAGAGTTTGCTTCCCTAAGGAAAATAATGAGGGAAATGAAAAATAAAATCGATGCTCTAAGCCACAAGGCTAAGGCACATCGATCACATGAAAATTCATCTCGGGCACATAGAGAGAAAAAGCATACCCGAAAAACCAAAGTGAACCCAGAATCCGATGAAGGAAATGAGGCTTTAAGTGCAGCAAGTGTTAAGATTAAATCATCTAACCTTGCCCATCCTCCAAGCATCCCCATTTTCATTGAGAAACAAAAAGAAGTTTTTTATGTTTCAAAAGACCAAAAAAAATTAGAAAATCTTCAAAAATCAAAAAAACTTGAAAATCAAAAATTTGAAATTCCAAAAATTGAAAATGAAGTCCATATTTTCAAGCACACAAATAGAGTGGGGCATGAGATTCACTTCACTCCACATATTCCACAAACATTCGCTCCGATAGGTTCCAATCCCTTGAGTATCACCTTACATACCTCACATGTTTCACGGGAGAATGAGTGTTGCACACACGTAGGCTTGAAAGATGAAACCCAAGACCTTACAAAGCAACAGCAGCTCGAAGCCATGCATGAGCTAGAGTCACCTCAGGATGCCTGCAAGGATGCTTACTCTCACCATGAAAAGGTAGACAAGCTTGAAAAAGGTATGTCCGAATCTCATTCCCCCATAAACTCCCTACTCGATCCTCCCCTTCTTAGTGTAGGATCGACAATTCATTCATACACATTGGATGCATCGAATCACACATGGACCCACAAACCCACTCAATGATTCCTAGAATGTGGATTTTTAAGATGCGCTGAATGTCTCGCACCAAGAAAAGGAATTTCAAAATGAAAAATAAAATAAAGTTCAAAATATGATAGACATGGTTACTCCTAAGGCATGCATCGGCATCCTAGTTACACCTAACCCTACCATGCATGAACAAGTCTCCTCGAGCCTAGTCTTGTATCATGAACCCAAACCTATGGCCATAAACCCTCTTAAATCCACCAAGGGATCGATCATGGTTTCTCTTAGAACCCATACCTCTCAACTTTGCAAGGGATTAAACATGCTCTCCCTTAGCATCCATGTAAACACAAGTCGTCCACCCCTAGGAGCACAATGGGTTGCACCTAGGATCAATCCCAAGTCCAAGCCATCCAAACCTAGGTTCACGTGGAAGCCCAAGTCTTCCACCATCCATACCTCTCAGCTCCTACCTAAAATAAATCGTGTGTACATACCTGACATGGATGACACCAAGTTCCAAGGCCACCCACTTTACAAAAAAATTTCAAAACTCAAGAAGCCTTGGAACATGATGTTGAACATGGGATATACACCTTACCGAGGTCTAGGAGCCCATAGTCAAGGTAGGTTATAACCCACCCTACCTAGTCCTAACCCAAGTTGATATGGATTGGGCTATATCCCATCCATACCCCTTAGCCACCACCTAAGACCACTTGGGTCAAGAGTACCCTAGAACCCACTAACATTGAGACCTATTACTTAGACCCCTTATTTAGAGTCTAATTCATGGAGTTTTCTTTATAGATTTGATGGAAGATCCTCTTTAGAAAAAAATCCAAAAAAATTATATATTTGAAAAAAATCAAAAAAAAATTAGAAAACTTTCAAAAGTCAAAAACATTTGAAAAATTTGAAAATTCCAAAAACAAAATTGTTTATATTCATTCTCTTATTCTTTATTTGGAAAAATCCTCAAAAAGAAAGTCTTTCATAGTGATCCTTCTAGTTTTTGAAAAAGATAAAAAAGGTAAAAATTTTGAAAATTTCAAAAATATTGGCCATATACAAAGCCTATTTCCAAGTTCTTTCAAAGATGGTATATATTCCCAAACCAAAATCAGCTAAGTTCATCATGCACAACCCCCCTCTCTCGCCTAGCACTTCCCTAGAAATTAGAGTGCTTGAGAATGATCAAAGCAAGGAGGAAGATCCCCTTATCTATGAGGAAGATCAAGCCTCCAAGCTTCCCGAATTTCATAAAATCCTTGACTTGGGAAAAACTTTTAAATTCCATAGAAGAGGATTTTTAGGGAGTGAGTTTAACCCAAAGTATATGCATGTTTGCATGAGTATGAAAGAGCATCATTCATTGTATTTTTGAAATCCTATAGTTGCATGGACCTATAAAAACATGGCAGGTTTAGACCCTAGAATTGTCAAACATCATCTACCCTTAGAACCCAATGTGAAACCCATTGAGCGAAAGCTTAGGAAAGGGTTCATGGTAAGCCAAAGGGGCATTGAGGTCGACCCCTCTAAGTGTCGAGCCATCATAGACATACCTCCACCCTCCAACTTGACCCAAATCTAAAGCCTCTAAGGTCGACTCCAAGCAATTAGGAGATTTATCTCCAATCTATCAACAATATGCGAACCTTTTAATAGGCTTTTAAGAAAATGGGTGAAATTTGAAAGGGATAATGATTGTCAAAATGCTTTCGAAAGATTGAAAACTTATTTGGTAAAGCCTCCGATTTCAAAACCTCCAAAGCAAGGAAAACCATTTTTACTTTACATTTCCATACATGTGAATGCATTGGGTGCTTTACTTGCTCAATATGAGTATGATAGACATAGGGAGTATGCTATTTACTACATTTCGAAAACTCTATTGGCATATGAAAGAAATTATCAAGCCATGGAGAAAATGTGCTTGATATTGGAATGGGATTGCCAAAAGTTTAGACATTACTTCCTAGATCATGAAATTTGGATAGTGTCTAAGCTTGACCCAATCAAGCACCTGTTTGAAAAGCCTATCCTAATGGGTAGACTAGGTAAATGGCAGCTCCTCTTAATAGACTATGATTTAAATTTCACCATCAAACCTCAATTAAGGGACAAGCCCTAGCATATCATGTGGCCGAATTTCCTCTTGAGGATACATATCCCATACTTGATGAAATGCCCGATCAAGACATATTTGCAAATGAATTTCAAAACCATGCTTTAGCAAATTATTTTAATGAAAATCAAGTATGGAAAATATATTTTGTTGGGGCAAAGAATCAACAAGGGGCAGGTGTAGGAATCATCCTCATATCTCCCGAGAAAGGGGAAATCCCAATCGCTATTCGACTAGATTTTACATAATCAAATAATGTTGTCGAGTATAAAGCACTCATACAAGGCCTAAAAATTTTAAAAAATCTAGGGCCTCATGTATTGAAGTCTTTGGAGATTTTACGCTTGTTATAAACCAAGTTTTGAAAATTTGGCAAATCGAAAATGAAAAACCCATACCATACCATGAATTGGCCACTAAATTGGTCGATTCTTTCAAATCATGCACACTCACCCACTCCATTCACCCACGATTTGGAGACTTGCCAAATTGACCAAAATTATATTGAAAAATCTTGGTTTCAAGACATTAAAAACTTTTTAGAAAATAGAGGATTTCCCGAATTTGCTTCTTCCAAAGATAAAGCTTTGATTTGAAAAAGTTCAACCTTATATGTGATTTTGGGAGGGATTCTTTATAAAAAGAATTTTTACCGGCATCGTGTTGAGATGTGTAGACCTTGATGAGGCTAGGATCATAAGGCATGAGTTCCACGATGGAGAATGTGGAGGCCATGTCAATGTAAATATGATGGCCATGAAGATACTTAGAGCCAGTTGTTTTCATCCACTCTTAGTAAGAATTATCATGATCATGATAGGAAATGTCATCAATGTCAAGGGCATGGACATGTCATTCATATCCCATCATCTACTTTACATTCCATTATGAGCCCATGGCCCTTCACCACGTGACCATTTGAATCATAAGACTCATCTCCACCAAATTAGGGGCATTTAGAATGTATTCCCCAAAAATATTTTCGTGGAAACTGAATATATTCATCATCTCATAAAGCATATATCTCCATCATATCACATGGAATACATTTTTACATGTCATGCATCACATGCACATGCATATAGACAAAGGATAGCCCGACATTATGAAAAGCACATGAAGGCTCGCCACTTCAAAGTGGGAGACCTCGTATTGAAAATCATCCATCACCGAGGCCCACATCCCATTGGAAAGTGGTGGCCCAAGTGGGATGGTCCCTATGTTGTAAGGGGAACAACTACCAACAATGCATATTGGTTGATTGATGTTGAGAGTAGGAATTTAGTAGACCCTATAAATGCCTAATACTTGGAAAAAAATATTATGTATAGGGTCTATGTTAAATTCTTTAAAAAAGATTTTTAAAATAGGTCTCCTTTGAACTTCTTGAAAGAAGGATCAAGATTGATTATATGACCCGGAATAAGGGAATTAATGCTTTATGAAAAGTAGAATTTTCAAAATTAGTAGGTAACATTTCAAAAATCCTTGGCTTACAAAATGAAGCCTTGTTCAAAATAGCAAAATATTTTCAAATGGTAGATGCTATTAGGAAATGGGATGATCTTAGTTGAATCGAGTAACTAAAGGGATAAGTTTTCTCCCCATTTTACTTCTCTCTCCAAGAGGAAAATTGGCAAAATTCAAAAAAAAAAAAAAGAATACAAAAACTCCTTCGAAAAGAGGTCTTCCTTTATGATGAAAAGAGGAAATACAAAAATTCCTCCAAAAGAGGTCTTCTCTTTGAATGAAAAAAAAAAAGAATACAAAAACTCCTCTGAAAAGAGGTCTTCCCTTATGATAAAAAGAGGGAATACAAAAATTCCTCCGAAAGAGGTCTTCTCTTTGAATGAGAAAAAGAAGAAAAAAAAGATAGAAAAGAAACATCTAAAGCTCAAAAGAGCAATTTTCTGTCTCTTTGCCTTAAACCATGGGATGCTTCAGAAGGGACCGTGGTAACTCTTTCACATATCCCTACAACTTATCCCAATGTTGAAAGGTTTATCTATGAAAATCCTAAAGTAGGAATAGAATCTACTTATTTGGATTTCATTTTGTTTGAGAATTAGACTTTGTTATGTGGGAAATGAAACTTTGAAATATTTTTCACAATTTCCTATAAAACCACTACCAAGTAGTAGGTATTGAAACCCGAATGAAGGAAAATATGAAAAATTAGAAGTCCTTTTGATTGAAGCTAAAAGGAGTTCTCTTTTGAAAATAAATTTTGAAAACCCGAAATGTCAAAATAACATGGGATTATCCTACTTGGGGCAGTCGGCCTTCAAAGGCTCTCTCTAAGCTCATTTATCTTTTAATTTAGTCTCTAAAACCTCACTTTGCATCACCCACACCATGCATGCATACATTCAAAGTCATTCATGCATGATCATGCTTAGGATATATACCCAATGTAGGTCAAGTCCCCTTTGGCTGAAATCCCCTCTTCTATAATTCAAGGAAAAGGAGTTTATGAAATGAAGGATGATTTATATCTTCAAGAAAATTTGGAAAGTAAATTCATAAAGGGCTTTTTCTTCTTTGCCATTATCCAAATAAATTTGGATTAATGCCAAAGAGGGGCATCTATAAACACCCAAAATTTGAAATATTTTCAAAACTTTCCATTTCGAAAACCAATTTAAAGCCTTTATGAACCTTTAAATTCAAAAAAACCCAACTTTTAAAGTTCAAGTCTTTTTGGAGAATATTTCAAAATAAAGGTTTTAAATTCAAGTTAAAAAGCCCATGAATTTCAAAGCAGATCAAACGAACAGGTGAGACCCAATCTAAATCCAAATCGAGGCAACTTTCAAAAGCGAAGGATAGACCGAGTCAGAAGCCCATCCTCTCCAGATAAAGCAAACATATCAAAGAAGATACAAATTCGATGCAAAGATCAAAGTTGGATAGGAAGATCAAGACCAACATATGGATAAGATCGGGCCGAGATTATGGATTGGATTCACAGGATGGATCATTTCAAATCAAAGAGGGCAATTCAGGTTCAAATACATGGCTAAGATGGATCATATTTCATCAAGTGAAGTAGATTTGAAATGTTGAAATTGAAGAATCCCAAAGTTGCATCATATTGTAATGTAGATCAAGCCAAAATGAACCAAGTCCACATCATGCTTGGCCGGCCAAGAGAGGGCACCCGTGTGGGCCTAGACAAGGCCGAACCAAGTCTAGGAACTAGCCCACATGGGGCTGGCCCATATCATCATGGAGGGGACCACCATCTTGGATCAAGAAGCTGGACTTGGAGCTCATCCATCCCGCCCCAATGAAGGGCCTAGAACCAGCCCCTTGGCCTATAAATAGGGCCAAGGGGTGGCGTGTTTAATATCTTGGAGTATTTTCATTTTGTATCTTCAATATCTTGGGGAATGCTTTGAGAGCTAGGGTTGGGTTCTAGCAAGGAGTTGCTGCTCCAAGTGTAGGTCATGGGCTGCAAGGGTTGAAGCTAGGAGGGAAAGAGAGTGGGGCAGTATTAGTCATTGAGTGCAAGTGAGTTGAGAGGATTTCAAGGAAGAAGAAGGCCAGATTCCACTTTTGGAATTCTCATCCATTGAGTGCAAAATTTGTAAGTATTTTCATCCTTCAATTTTAATTCTTCTTCTCTATTCATTCAATTGGAAAGGAGTTGTATTAATGGAGCATTGTCTCCTCCCATGTTATAATAATGATTAGAGTTGCTGAATTTTCATTCTCACACACACGCACTCTATGTGTTTGTTTATGCGATTATACCCTAATATATTCTATAGAACACTCTATACTCTCTACTCCCTCTATGCTTAAGCTTATATGAATATTTCCCTTCGTTTCATTTCAGTAATTTAATTTTGTGATGTCGTGTTGATGTAATTTCAATTCGTGTGGGTTTGCCTCATGTATGTTCTTAAAAACCTAAAACTAAACTTTATCATCCCTGCATACGTTGATTAGTTGATGTAATTTCAATTCGTGTGAGTTTGCATCACGTATGTTCTTAAAAACCTGAAACTGAACTTTTTCATCCCTACATACGTTGATTGCCTGAATTTTAGTTCTCGGACCTCTACTCCAATTGCTCTGAAACTTTGTACACATATGCTACACACATAGTCCCACCTCTAATACAATTTCTAAGAATTTTAGGGTGGTCCAACCCCATAATTAAAATTGTACAAAATCGAAACAATTTATGCAAACTGTCTGTCCAACCAGTTTTCCTACAATAGAGCCTGGGTTTTCATCCCATAACTCTGTCTGTATGTCTCCAAAATCGATAAATTTTGATTCATTAGAAAATTGATATCCATAGTTTTCCATGAAGATCAAATTCATTAAATTTGGAACTCTGAGCACTTAGATAAAGTCTCATCTTTGAGTCTCTTTATTTCTGTGACAGAACAATTCTGGGTGCCTCAGCAGAAGCACTTCCTAGATTTAAATTTTGCATCAATACAGCTCCGAATCATGGTCTGAAAAGCGTGATAGACTCTCCACATCTCAGGCTTAGTCTTGTTAAATTGTGATGATTTTAGGAGGTTTTAAGGTACTGAAAACGCTTCGACAAACAAGTCTTAAAAACAGAACTTTCTAGAACTTGTTTATTTCAGAAGCTTTAAATCAAGTGCATTCATTTCTTCTTTGAAAAACACATCTTCACTTGAATTAGAGTCTTTCACCTTTAGAATTGAAGTTGCTTAGGCTGACCCTTGAGTGTCGGTTTAAGAAGGCCTAAAGTGAAAAGAGCTCGCTTAGCCCAATCGCCAATTGAAGTCGGATTTAATTTATTACTTTGCTAGTTTTTGCAAACTAGCTAGCATGCTCACGCAAGAGTATATTAAAAATTATGGTTTCAAGTCTCTACATAGGCTTGGATCGAAAATTTCGTGTCTACAAAGACCTAAGGCTCCAACATATTAACAATGATGCATTAGAGAGAAAGGTGTGAAAACCCAAACTTGAGAAAGTATAGATGAATCGAAAATTAAAGAAATCATAATAGATCCCCTAGAAGATTGGTAGGATTGTCATTACGAAGGGCCTCAAGAGTATAATTGGTCGAATGGTAGATCATAGTTAAAAAGAAGGGAATATGTGATAGTTTGATGTTAGACATAATAGCAGAAAGGCATCATGCATACTCATCATTAACCTTGGTTTCATGAACATACATAATGTAATGACAAAACCATAGTATTAAGAATACATGGTGTTTATTATTTGTCACTGGTGTGATACCTTAGTGATAATGAATAAAGTCATCTCAAGAGAGTTGTAGTGAGAGCTTTGAGGTGTGGAAATCCCGATCTATTGAGAAAACAGGATCAACACCATTGATTAGCACTTTAACATCCAAAATGGTAGGACATCATTAGAAGTGGTTATGTTGGGAGACTCAAAAAGTTAAAAAATAATATAGAAGGTTACCATCAAATTGTATGGTCAAGCAGGATAACATGATAAGGTTATGAATATCCCATTGAATCCAAAGATCATGCTTATGATCCCAAACTCTATATATGCAATTAACATAGAGTTGATTAGTTGTACGTTAGGAACAAAGAAAGTTTGGGCATCAGCACATCATGAATTCATTGTAGTTCAAAAGCAGCTTCTCGATATGAAAGTAAAAGAGGTTGATGGTCAATATAGTAGTTAGAGGAAGAACAACATCCGAAGGAGAAGCCATGAGAGTAGGGAGACAAGGGATTCTAGCAGAGGTTGCTCAAGTTTGTAGAAAGGAAGAGAAGCCATTGGGAAGCTGATGCATTTGTTGATTTTAATAATGAATGAACAAAATTTTGGCAATCATGCTTGAGAAACAAATGTATCAATTTTTCTTACGTGAAATTAATCTGTTTATACCCTTGATTTATGAATATGGATCCATAGGGGGTATGTGGTGACACCAAAAATGCATGAGGATATGTGACAAGTGGTGGATAGTTTCAAAAAGGGACATGTAGCTCGTAAATATTCGTGAAGGATTATAATGACAAACATGCAAGGACATACCTATATACCTGAGTTGATCTGGAGTTAGTTGACATACTCCAATGTGGTGGCAAAAAGGGTGGTGTAAACATAAAAGTAGGGAGTTATTGGGAATCACATCCAAACATATTATTTGTCATTTTTATGAAAGCTTATAAATAGGCATGTGTAAAAGATGGTACCTAGAAATACAATAACAATTTTTTTCTTCTTACTTTCCCTGGGAGTAGAGTAATATAGTCTTTTCATCTTCTTAGACACATCGGGTGCCTATGCAAGCATATTGGCAACCGAGATATGCAGAGTCAAATTTTTAGAGACCCATTCCATTGTTTAATACCTTATACATCTTCATTTTTCTCTTGAGAACAAGGGTTATCGTTCTCTAATATGCCCTTCATCTTGTATCATTCTCCTCGAGGTTACCGTGCTTAGTCATTTGTGTGGGTTATCACTTGAAATGGAAACAAGTCTCAAGCACTCCTGTTGACAACAAGGCTTACCGTTTATAAGCCTAACTGGTTGATTTTCATTTAAGAGTTGCAACCTTTAGCCTTCTCTTTATCATTCTTTCCATGTACTCTGCAAGTCATGAGCCATCATGACTTTTCAGCATCGTCATTGATTGACTAGATCTTAAGAGAGAAACAAGAATATTTATTGAAGAAATTGGAGTTAATAAAAGAAAACTAACACTAGCAAATGATAAAGGCAATAGCTAAAACTATGACTAAAGGTAAAATGATAGAAGAATGAAAATTGTTGGGTTTTAATGTGTCTCTATGTGCGGACTTCTCTTCTTGGCAGCTGTATTTATAGAGAAGGGATGATTCTAAAAGAATCCCTTGCCTCTTAGTAGTTTCCGAGTGGGAGGAATTTTGCAGGTATAATGCCTTTAAGGCTTTCTTGTATGAGTCGATCATGAGCCAATCATGATTTACACATTTCTCTTGCTAGTTTTCACTCTTCATATTCTCGTTTGGTGCCCTCCAATTGTTAAGGTTTTGGCAGTAACAATGCTAAAAAAAGAAGAAAAATATGAGTTTTTGTGTGAAACTCAGCATCGCATAGAATACATGATTTGCAAATTTAATGATATGATGGTTGCAAAGCATAGTGTTGGAGCCGGTTTCACGAGAGTAAATTACAGTGTTTTTTGAGTGGATTCATAATACCATTGTTGATTTGATAAAATCTGCACATACAAACTAAACATCACACAAAATATATTACGCAATATCTTCAAGTCATGCGATAAATCACACTTTTCTTTAGAGTTAATTCTCCACCACTTGATTCAACTTTCTGAATGCCAGTGTCTCTTGGCAAATTTCCTGCAGGTTACATTGAAGGCCACTTAGCTAATCTTATAGAAATATGGTCAAGCTTAGACATCAATGCGTTATGCTTTTAAAAGGATAATAAAGATGAACTTTAACTTATTTGGATATAATGTAACTTGATTCTTATTCTTCATTACATGATTTCATATGCACACCATTGCATAACCTCTCATCTCATTATTTCATATCCAAGAAGTTGGCTACACCCCATCTACTTATAGATGGTGAAAAGTCCCTTTTCGAGAGATGACACTTCATTTAACTGTGCTCATGATATTTGAACTACCTTTTCCATATGTGCATCTTGTTTGTGTACCTAAATATTTGTGCGATCATCAAGAGTTTCAACTCTTGGATAAATCTGAAAATTTCTATCATTTTAGAAATTCTCCAATACATAGGACGAATTAAGCCATTAAAGTACAAACTACGTCCATAATTTCACAAGTAGTGCCTTTTTTTAACCGCCTTTTACAGGGCCCCAAGGATAACCAACATCCTGATATCTGAAACTTGTCTGATCACGCAGCCCTGTGGTGATAGTGGTGCTACTTATGGTGGTGGTGGTGCCAGTGCGATAAGTTTTGAGATAAGAGGCCGGTAGAAGCTGTGCAAGGACAGGAACGGTCAACTGTGGTGGCCCCAGCTGTGATGGTGGTAGTTCGTGGTCCAGAGAAGGTGCTGGCGGTGCCTGGTAGTGGGTTCCGTGGAATGGATAGGGAGGATATGGTTCTGGTGCTTGAGAGACAAATGAAGTAGAAACAGGAAATGATGTTGCAGCTGGTGCCTGGTAGTGGGTTCCAAATGATGTTGCAGCTGGTGCCTGGTGGGCTTGAAACGACTGAATCAATTCATCTGCTGGCGGTGCCTGGTGGCCACTCATCATATGAATCAGTTCTGGTGCTGATGGTGGCTGGTAGATATCAAGATGTGGGTATATCGATGGCCTGGGCCAATCGGGTGTTGGCTGCGCCTCGCGACCACATGGGCAACCGGGTTGGCTACGATGTGGACTCTGGGCGTGTGATCTGCCGGCCACCTCATGGTATTCAATTCTATAATAGAAATTCAGCAACCCGGTCTGTTCGCCGTTGGATCCTCTAAGCTGGTAGTGGGCAGGCGTAACAACGCCTGTGTAAGCATCCACCAGGCTTGCAATCGGAACATGGACCTTGCCGATCGTTTTGTCGCTGAGCACGCCATCAACATGGATCTCAAACTCCAGGTTCACCCCTGGCCTGGGCACGGCACAGCCTTGCCTGTCCATATCGAACCACATCCGGTGCTTCCATTCAGGGTTACGGTTGTTCTCTCGGTCACGCAGGGTCTTTTGTCTCTTCTTACGGTCTCCGACCCAGACCACAGCGTGGGCTACTATCTTTTTGAGAAAATTGAAGCCCCTGAGGTCCTTGCAAGAGTCCACAGTCACTTCTATGCCCTTGATCTCCTTCTCGGTCGCCATTGTTTCACAGACGAGAGAAATTGAGAGGGGTGTGGAGCAGAAAACCTCAACAATCCGCGATCTGCTTTGCTATAGATCAGTTTTGACATTTAGAGAATGATCCGATGAGAACATCGAATCTATTTCCACCATGACTGCGTCAAACACCACTGCCAGCCAACTGCACTTATTTGTGTACGTTTTGCGTCCAGTGTGGATGTGCAACCTTCATAGCAGACCAGACCCCTTTGTCCCCATCAATCATATTCGTCAGTGGACTAGCCTCAGGCTGGACGTTAAAACCAGACATACGTTGCTTTTATACAATTATTTTTTTGGTTACACAGGAAGAAGGCACATGTGGTGCACCCTCACAAATCGAACTAGTCAACTGTGAATGGGCTACCGCTCTAGGTGTTGCTTTTATGCAATTATATTCCAAGTATTCTCATGAAATATTGTATTGTATGTTAAGCTGGTAACTCAGCAACTTCTCTTCATTTTTACCTAGACAGTGGCTCCAAGATAATGGTACTGGGCTAATTAACATTAATGGAAGGGTCTCGTTTGTTTACCTAGACAATATCTCCAAGAAAATGAACCGGGCAATGAACAAGAGTTGTGCCGTTCGTTCAGATCATTTTCCAAACCTAGACTTGCGATATCATCTTTGTAATTAATTGGAAAGAAAAGAGAGTGAATTTACCATGGAAAGTAAAGTTGTCCAGGACTGGATGGCAGGGCCCTGTCACTGGGGTTGACTAGGTGCGGACATAGTTTTCTTCTTCAAATAAAATAAACAAATCTTGCGTTGTTAATACTAATTCTAGATTTCTACGCTACTAAGGCCCAGTGACAGGGTCCTGCCATCCACCCTGTAACCAACAACTTTCTAATTGTTTTTTTCAAATAAAATCAATAAATCATTCGTTGTCGATTCTGACTCTGGATTTCTACACTACGAATGTACAATTACGAAGTTCCAAACACCAACTACGTGTGAATAAACTCAATAAATACCATCGAACAACGTAGTAAACGTTAGAAAAGTTGTTGGTTACACAGCAAGTCACTGCAATCTACAGATGGCCTTATTGGTGAGAGATGACTGAGGTGAGTTGGGCGATTCAGCAGCATTCCAAGCACAATCGTAGTTTTTAAACAGATTGCAGAGTAGGAAAGCCGGCAACTGATCCAGGTTCTGACCGTATGGTTTTATTGGTTGCTTTCTGATGTTTTAGTAAAAGTCTTTAGACAGTTATATTTTTTATTAAATTGATGGTAACACGTCCTTGAGAGATAATCTTTGACTTAATGCCATCTATAACAAAAGGGTTGAAGAAATGAAAATGTTTTGTGAATCATAAAATTTGCCTTGCCCGAAGAAGCCCCACAGATGTCAACTCGCTGGGAGAGGCCACGGGCTTCCCTGCACTATGGCACGAGTAAGCCATCTTACCTACAAGTTGTGTTGCACGGGTATGCTGTTATAGGCGACATATCCATATCCTTACGTATACCAGGTATGGGTATACATATCAGTATATATGGTACGTACATACCAGTACACATAGAGGCATACCCAATATAGATACGTCAAGTACCTGTATCAAGTACTTAATGGACCGGGTCGACCCGTACAAATATGAATTACCAGATCCAAAACTCAACTATAAAGATAAAAACAACTCATATATGTATGGTATGTACCGATACCAGAAACAACATACGGGTATGCAGAGGCATACAATATGGGTACGTCAAGTACCCGTATCAAGTACTTAATGGATCGGGTCAATTCATACATATATGGATTGCCATATCCAAAACTCAACTATAAAGGTAAAAACAATCCTAATCCTCATTCCCAGTGTCTCTCTATGCTCTCAGTGCTCTGCTCACCTGCGTCTAATCCTCAATGTCTCTCTCTTTGCTCTTAGTGTTGTCCCAATGTCTCTCTCTCTCTGCTCTCAGTGCTCTGTCTCACATGCTCATCAATGGCGACTGCAAGCGGTGGATGGGCAACGACTGTGAGCGACATACCCTGCAACCCCTAGCCAGGTGAAGGATTTGGAAAAATATAAATTCTCCTGCTTCCGTTTTTGAGATTTTAGTAAGACTGTTCTACAATTTCATGTTCGAGTTCCACTTTTGCAGGCTCAAGTTGCTTCATAACCAGGTCATCCATCCTTGCACTAGTCTATAATCTTCCAGTAGTTGTTGCGTTAGAAGCCTTCCAAATGTGTTAGTCTGAAAGGTTTTGATCAGCCAAGATACGGTCTCTAGATTCGTGAAGTTCGATAACGAAGAATAGCTGCATAAAGTAAAAGATACCAGAAAAAAACAATACAATACAAACTCGCCACCATAAAACGCGGCACATCGAAAGAGGATTGAGAAGCAGCTTGACCGAAAGTCCAAAATTAAGCTGCCACCACGAAGAACGAGAATCCATGGATCCAGCATCACACAGTGAGCTTGAAACGTTTACATCTCACAGAAATTCAGACATATATCATGCGTTCATTTTGCCACCTTTCAGTCATCTCCATCTCCACCTGCAGTGAAAAGAGGAAAGATAAGACCGGCTTTCGCTAGTCCTATAATCCCAAAACTTTTAAACACTTGAAATTAAGTTTTTTTCTCGTAGAGTTCATGTGACGTAATCTTTTTTCTTTTACTAAGAACTCTATTTAAAATATAGCATGCAGTTAAAATCGTTTCAGCCTAGAGATAAGATAACATTATATTTATCATTTCTATTGTTGTGGTGAATAAGGAGCAATTGTTCGTGTATAATCTCAGTAAATACAAAATTATTTGGATCAATATATTCTCTTCCATTGCCTGATCTTAAGCATTTGATAAAAGTTTTGTATTCAAGTTTTACTTTGGATTTCAAAGATTTGAAGTTTTTTAAAGTTTTTACTTTAGCAAGCATCAAGTTAACATGACAACATCTAGTACAATCATTAATAAATACGAAAAATATTTCATACCTCCTACAATAGGCTGTCCATCAAAATCACAAATATCAAAATGAATCAAATCCAAAACTTTAGAACTTATCTCTATTAAGAGAAAAGGAAGTTTTGTTGTCTTTGTGAGCATGCAAGAATTACATGATTGATTGATTTTTTATTTTATTTTAAGAATTAGATTTGATTTTACTATGTTATATAATTTCCTAAAATTCATATGGTCCAATTGGTAGTACTAAATATCAGAAGAATCAACAATATAAGCAAAATCAATGTTCTTATTATTAGTAACATTTAATTTGAATATGTTCTAACAAAGATACTCTTTTTTATAAGCATGTCTTCCTTTGATAATATGAATTTGTTACTCTCAAATACACAACAAAACTTATACTTGTTTGGTAAGTGTACCAATAATAAGTCCCATCTTGCATTTGGAATATAAAATACATCCATAAGAATGAGTCTTTTTCTATGCAAATTTGAGTTTTAAGAAGCACTTTTCTTTGACGAAGCATTACCCTATATACAAAAACAAAAGGCCCTAGTTTTTAGTCTTGGTACTAGACGTTATTGTGTGTGTATGTGTGGTTGATTGCATATATATGCCTCAAATACTACCACCATATTATGTCTAGGTTTTTTATAATGGTAGAAATTTTTTTCTTTTTTTTATTCTTGTGTTCCTACCATTGAGCTCATCTAACTTTTTTAAATTTCAATTTCTACTCTTTAAGGTTTTCTAGATTTGTCTTACGCCATTACATAGGTTTCCTCTTAAATAATTATTTTTTTGCAATCTTTCGGCTTGGGATATTTTTTCTCAAGTCTAAGATAATTCCCTAATTACACAAGAAAGATAATTTTTTTATTGTATTTAAGAGTATTTTTGAAAGAGCATTACTATCTTCATACCCTTTTTACTATGCACACCTTAATTTTCATAATTACCCAAAATACCCCACAACATTTTTTCTCTCTTCTCCATAACAAATTCCAGAGATATCCTTTGATGACCGATTTTCATTTATTGAGAAGTGATATAAATTATTTGTAACCAACTATCACCCATTAGTTACTTACAAACCTAGTTTGAATCAAACAAATCAAGAAACAAGAAAAATAGAAAACAATCGAGGAGACAATCGACCAGACCAATTTCTTGATTTTTTTTTATTTGAAAGGTTGATTTATAGCAAAATCATTATATCTTCATTGTTTTACTTGAAAACTTTCTATTATTCAAATGTTTAAAGATGATTCTTGGTTTTTGAAAAATCAAACAGGAGCTATGCGGAGAGAAACACGGTATTAGGCGCATCTTTCCAATCGTGTCTCCATCCTTTAGGGAGACGCACTTCTATATTGTGTCCCTTGAGGATGGAGATCCACCTATCACACGTCTCCTTTAACTAAATAATGTTTTCCTTGATATTTGATATCTATGTCTTTATTGTATAATGATAAATAACTTGAACATAAGCTGTTACGATGAAAGCGATTTATAGAAGATGATGACTGATCAACATAGTTATCATATAAAGTCTAAGGAGTGTGACAGTGATTTGAGTGCACTAGATGATGTATTTGTGGATTGGTTGATGGAAGACGTAAACGGTGAATTTGTTGATTGTGAGAGTAATAGGCTAGACTATTCCCTTGATCTTAGTAAATACAAAATTATTTAGATCACAATATTCTCCTCCTTTGCCCAATCTTAAGCATTTGATAAAAGTTTTGTATTCAAGTTTTACTTTGTATTTCAAAGCTTTGAAGTTTTTTAAAGTTTCAACTTTAGCAAGCAAGTTAACATGACAACATCTGGTATAATCATTAACAAATATGATAAAATATTTCATTCCTCTTACAATAGGCTATCCATGAAAATCACAAATACCAAAATGAATCAAATCCAAAACCTTAGAATTTATCTCTATCGAGGGAAAAGGAAGTTTTGTTGTTTTTGTGAGCATGCAAGAATTACGTTATTGATTTGTTTTAATTTATTTTAAGAATTAGGTTTGATTTTTCAATGTGTAGATATGAATTTCGCCTCAATGCTTATGTAGAGACTTCAAACTTAATCCAAAACTACAATTATGTGAGCATGCCAGCTAGTTTGTTAAAACTGACAAAAGTTTATAAAATTTCTAACTCTTTGGAGATTGTAAGTAAACTCTTTTTGCCATAGATCTTTTTGAACCAATGCTCAAATGTCGATTTAGGTACTTTGAAAATTGTTTTAAATCCGAAAAAGTTTTTAAAGTCAAATTTCAATCCCAAAGTATTTGCAAAAATCGTGAATCTAATACTTCACTCAAAACACTTCAAGTCCTTAAAAACAGAAACTCTTTCTGTTTTCAATGACATGTTTTCTTACTTTTTTGGATAGTTTTGAACCTCCAAAAATCATCAAATTCAAAGAAATCAAAGTGGATGTGGAGATTCACAAACTATTTTTATTTTGATTTTAGGTGTTGTAGATGTATGCAATTAAATCTAAGAATGTCCCTTACTCTAGTATTCAGGACAGATCTATGATTGAGATACAGAGGCTTAGAAAAGCAATTATATCTTAGCACTAAGATCTCTAATTTTTATGAAATTGGTCTTTGGAAAGTTATAGATCTGAGCTTTCCAATGGGGCTATTTTTAAACAAAATAGTTCACTACAAACAAATTTGTGGGATTATGACCCAACCTCTTTTGCAAGACGTGTTAGATTTACAAACTATTTTGTGATTTTATTCGGTTTTCTCTAATTTTATTTATGGCCCTATATGATCCTAAAATTCTTGATGGGTCTATGTATAGATTAGGTTTGCAAAATTTTATTACATTCGGAGCAGAGAGTAATAAAAAAAATCATTCATCAGACGTATGCAGAATGCAAAAAATAAAGTTTCAGTTTCTATAAAATGCGTGAATGTATTTTGACCAAATTGAAAGGTAATCTAAAACATTCAAAATATAAAGAACTGAAGTAAATGAAGGAAATTATCATTATAGCATAAGTATAGAGGGGATTAGGAGATATACGATCTTACAATATATATTGGGGTATTAGGAACTAAGAATCAAACACATAGAGTGCATCAACAAGCGTAAAAGAAATTGGGCAGCATAACCCTTAATTATTAAATCAATGATGAAGATATAAGCCTCTTAATTACAACCTTGTTAAATTGAATGAAAGATAAGAAAAAATATTAGAAAGATAAGAGAATAAGGGACTTGAAACTTGAAAGAAGTTTTCGGTGACCGGTGGCTTGGGGAAGATGGCAGTGTTTCCTCCTTTCTCTCTCTCTTTTTCTTTTTCTCTCCTTCTCTTGCTGCATGAATTTTCCTTTCTGTTTGATGCTTCTAATCAGTCCCCAAGGTCCCCTTTTATTGCTTTTCAAGGGGGGCTCTAGGGCCTTTGATCAAGTTTTGGGTTTATTATGGGATATCCAATTTCCATCAATATCCATCCAAAATTTCCAAATTTTTAGAGCTACACATGGACCATGTGGGACATGAGAGTGGTCCCCATGAGCCCATGTGGACTGGTCTTGGCCAAGGGTGCAGCCCTAGGTGTAACCGGTCAAGGTAAGTCATGTTTTCTTGGTGCAGTTTGGACATGAAATGAGCTTGGATTGTCTTGAACTTAGGCGAGGTGACTTTGACCGAACCATTTAACATTGAATCACCCCACCACTTGAGTTGAATGTGAGCCGAGTTTTCTCTTGAACCTTGGCTTGAGTCGAGTCTTGCTTGCTTGCTTTGGATGAATTTGACCCTGCTCTTGTCCTTATCTTTTCTGGAAGTTTCGTCTCCTATCGATTCGAGCCTTGTCTTATCTTTAGTTAAATCAACCTTCCCTTTTGTATTTCAAATTTTGAATTTTATAATCTCGGGGTTTCAAAATATTTCTCAAAAACCTTTTTCTTTTGGAAATGATGTTTTTAATTTTATAAATCCATAAGACATGTTTCAATCATGGATTTTTAAATATATACCCCAGTTTATTTTCAAAAATATTTTTAGGGTGCTTACATATGCCCCTCTTTGGTATTAATCCAAATTTATTTAGATAATGGAAAAGAAGAAAATACCCATTTGATTTTCTTTCTAAATTTATCTTAAGAGTATGAATTTTTCCTTTGTTTCATAGCATCCTTTTCCTCATATTCGTTTATTTTTGCAAAAGGGAGGATCATAGCCAAAGGAGGCCTCACCCAAAAAAATACTTAGTCTTAGGATGACCATGCATGGACGACCATTTTGTAGATGCATGTATGCATAGAATGTGAGGTGAGTGAAGTGGTTGCTTAGAGACCCATACATGTGATTTGGGAGCTTGGAAAGAAACCTATGAAAGTCGGATGCCCCAAATAGGATGGTTCCCATATTGTTTCTTTTGATGTTTTGGGTTTTTAAAATTTCATTTCGAAAGAGAACTCCTTTTGGTTTCTATCAAAAGGGACTTCCAATTTTTTACATCTCCCTTCACTCGGGTTTTAATACCCACTACTTAGCAGAGGTTTTAAAGAAAATTTTGAGTAGCATTTCAAAATTCAATTTCTCACACAACAAGGTTTAATTCTCAAGCAAAATTAAATCCAAATAAGTAGGTCATATTCCTACTATAATGCCCACATAATGAAGGGTCATGGGCTTACAATGGAATGCAATGCAAATGATGAAATGTGAATAGCATTTCCATGCACTTGACACTGATGACACTTCCTAACATGGTTATGACAATCTTACTTCAAAGTAGACCAAAAATAATATACTCTAAGTATTTTTATGGCCATCATATTTTTATTGACATAACCCCCACATTCTCAATAGTGGAACTCATGCATAATGGTCCTAGCTTCATCATGGTCAACACATCTCAACAAGATGTCAGTGAAACTCTTTTTATAAAGAACCCCTCCTAAATGGCAACTCCTTTTATTGGAGTATGATCTAAAATTTACCTGACTGGTCCTATCCAAATCTCATGATCTAGGAAATAATGTCTAAACTTTTAGCAAGCCCATACCAAGGCTAAACACGTTTTCTCCATGACTGATAATTTCTTTCATATGCCAATAGAGTTTTTGAAATATAGTACATAGCATACTCTTTAAGACTCTCGTCCTTATATTAAGCAAGTAAAGCACCCAACGCATTCATATGAATGGAAATGTAAAGCAATAAAGGTTTTCTTGTTTTTAGAGGATTTAAAATTGGAGAATTTACCAAATAAGTTTTAAATCTTTCAAAAGATTTTTGGAAATCAGAATCTCAATCAAATTTAACCACTTTTCTTAAAAGTCTATTGAAGGGTTTGTATCTTGGTGCTAAGTTGGAGATTAATCTCCTAATCACTTGGAGTCAACTTTAGAAGCTTCAGATTTGGGTCAAGTTGAATGGTAGAGGCGACAATTAGAAGAGTTGACCTCTATGCTCCTTTGGCTAACCATGAATCATAGGAGTTTTCTCGATTCTACTCTGAAAGCACATTTTTGAGGGTTTAGTTTCACTTTATAAAGCCTCAATCTTTCGAAAACCTTTTGCAAAGATTCTATTTATGTGCATTAGGTTTTTTGTTTTACCAAAAGATCATCCACATGTACTTTCAAGAGCTCATGGATTTGATAATGAAAAATAGTAGTCATGGCTCCTTGGTATGTGATACCGATATTTTTTAAACGAAAAGGCATAACCGTGTAACAATATATACCCCAAGGTCTAGTAAAAGCAATTTTGGCATGATCTTTTGGTGCTAGCTTGATTTGGTTATAACCCGAATAGTCATCTATGAAAGAAAACATTTCATGATTTGTAGTGCTATCCACTATCAAATCAATGTTTGAAAGTGGAAAATTATCTTTTGTAGTAGTTTTATTCAAATTTCTAAAATTAATGCAAATATGAATTTTTCCATTGGATTTTCTAACAACAATAATATTTGAAAGCGATTCTGAATAAGCAATGGATTTTATAAGTCCAACTTTTAAAAGATCTTCTAAACCTTCTTTTACTTGGCAGTTTTGAAAACCAAAATTTTTAGGATTTTTGACTTTTTCAATTTTTCCAACAAATGCTAGAAGGAAGAATATAAAAGACTTTCTTTTTGGAATTTTCAAAATTTTCAAATGTTTTTGGGTTTTGGCAGTTTTCTAAATTTTGTTGGTTTCTTCAAATATATATTTTTTTTGGATTTTTTTCAAAAAAATGGTCTTTCATCAAGCCTACAAAAAAAACACCATGAATTAAGCTCCAAACAAGAGGTTTAGGCTATAGGTTTTGGTTTTAGTTGGCTCTAGGGCACTCTTAACTCAAGTGGTCTTAGTTGGTGGCTGAGAGGGTATGGATGGGTTGTATCCTAAGGCATGTCGACCTAGTTAGGTAGAGGTAAGATGAATTTTAATAAGCCTTGGTTCTTGGATCCTAGACCCTGGTACGGTGTATACCCCATATTCAATAATATATTCCAAGGCTTTTCAAGTTTTGGAATTTTTTTATAAAAAGGATGGCCTCGGAATTAGGTTTGTCCATGGCATGGTTATACACTCGAGTTTTGTTGGGTGTGTCTAGGAGGTCCTAAGGCATGTCGACCTAGTTAGGTAGAGGTAAGATGGATTTTAATAAACCTTGGTTCTTGGATCCTAGACCCTGGTATGGTGTATACCCCATATTCAATAATATATTCCAAGGCTTTCCAAGTTTTGGAATTTTTTTATAAAAAGGATGGCCGCGGAATTAGGTTTGTCCATAGCATGATTATACACTCGAGTTTTGTTGGGTGTGTCTAGGAGGTGTATGGCTTTAGAGGTAGAGGTGTTTGACTCCCCAATGATGCACATGACCCTAAGAGTGGAAGACTTGAGTGACTTGGGTGTTCCTAAGAGATGGACGACTTTGGGAGGGTATGACTTGAGTTCCCCTATGATATATATGACCCTAAATGGTTTAGGATAGGATGATTTTGGTTCTCCTAAGAGGTGAATGATCTTGGAAATGGAGGGATTAGAGGTGGATGACTTAGGTGAATTGGGCATCTCTATAGCTCTCTCTACTCCACTCAATGGGTCACTTGATAGGCAAGGAAAATTTTGTGTTCTCTTGATATATAGGTTGTCTTCTCCAAAAACTACCATGACTTAGTTATCCCATGGGATTTTAAGGCACTTGAGAAAGGTTGAAGGGAAGGCTCAGATGGAGTATATCAAAGGCCTCCCTAATAACAAGTTGTAGTGGGGTTTATGTCTAAAACATAAAATAACCCTGCATGTGATATTTGGTCGACTTCTATGTGTAACTCTATGGAGCCTAAGTGGTGGGATGAGTTGGCATCGTATCTTGTGATGACAATTGGACTCGATTCAAGCTTGGATATGGGTACTCCTATCTTGAAGGCCACATGGAGAGGGAGAATATTTAGACCTCCTCCCCCAACCAAACACTTGTTGAGAATGTGGTGATTCAATACTACCTCTATGTGCAAAGCTTGGTTATGGGTTATATCAGGTCTTTCTAATTCATCTTTGGTAAACACAATTGGGGCCTTGGCAAAGATGGGTGAGACCAAGAAGGATAGGGATTCAGGAGTGATGGTAGTGTTAACTTTGGCTTTTTTTAAGATTCCCTTTAGGACTTGTTTATGCTTAGGTGAGCTTTGTATTAACCCTAAGATAGACATATTTATGAGAAATTTTGAAAGATATAGTTTTAAATCATATGGAGTTAACATAACACTTTTATCCTTGTTCATGTCATGAGATGCATTAAGGATGCAAGCTTTTATGTGGCCAGACAAAATGACCACCCCTTGCTAGCTTATTTAGCTAAGTGTAAGGGTTGATAGATCTTTTCGGATCTGGTCACCTCCCCTACACTCTCCCTAGAGATCGATCTTAACTTTGCTCAATTTGATGCCTTAGATAGTTGTGTGTGGCAAATAGTGTGAACTGTATGTAATGCATGCTCAATCCCACAAACTTGGTTTGGATAAAGACATATCTTTTTATCCTTTCCACTCATGCTTGCGTGGTTTGGGAATGACTCCTTGAAAATTGATTGAGGGGACTCCAGTTCTTCCGAGATATGGAGCTTACCCTGCTCTATTATGTCCTCGATTTTATTTTTTAAGGAAAAATATTTATTTGTATCATGGCCTTTAAGCCTATGATATACTTACAAAAGTCATTTAAAAATTTCCCTTCAAAGGGTGCCCCTTAGAGAACTGCCATAAGACTCACTAGACCTTGTGCCAATAATATTTTTACGACTTTCATGAATGGTTGTCCTAGATTATAGTATTATCTTTTTTCAAATTTCTTCTCATTTTTTGATTTTTTTAAAAGATTTTTGTCTAGAGGACTTAGAGGGTCCAGCAAACTCAACTCTACTCGAATGTTGGCCATTTTTTGAGTTTTCACTCCTCTTTCCGATGCATGTGGCCTATATGCCCTGAGTTTTTCAAATTTGGTTTTGAGAAAAAAAATTCCTTTATACATATACTCGTAAACTCCTTTTTTTAAATTGTCTTGAAAAAGGGAAACCTTTTTGGTCAATTTTCAAAAGTTGAGATCTCGTGGAGGGAGAGGAGTGCTTTCAAATTGGTTTTGAAATTTTCAAGGATAAGCATCACTACACATCCTTCAAAAATGGGCTCTTTGACTTAGCTCAAGAGTGACCTCACCTGACGATGAATGCATGTACATTCTCGTTAGGGGATTGTTTAGCATCTCTCAAAGTGTTGAGAGTGGGTATGACTTCTACATTATGTGATAATCTTTGCATAAAGCAATTTGTCAAGTCCTTAAAACTTACAAATTGGCTTAAATCATAACAAGTTAGCCACTTCGACGCATTCTCCTTTAGAGAATGAGGGAACCAGTAAATCCAGTTAGAGGAATCCCTCTTTTTCTTATAAGATCTCCTAGAAAAGAGATGAGATAGGATCGAAGATTCCCGTTTTCATCATACCAATAGAAACCTGGTATTTTATTGTCACTATCCATTTGATAATCAGAAGGTAGAAAATAATACAGTGAGTGTGTTCTCTTTTATTTGGTTTAGCTCCTTAGCAACTATTGGAAGGTCTTCCTATCCTTAATGGAGAAGGATTCAGATATTGGTTCCTCTTCTTCAAATTTGGAAGTCATCTTACGTCTTCGTAAATGGTAAGATCTCCTATGAGCCCTCGGTTGCTTATCATGGGAGGAGAAAGATTCCACCGTATCGGCCTTTTCGCTTAATACGGTGATTTCTCATTCAATCCTTAACTCTTTTAGTTCTCTTTTGAAGGAGATGATCCTATCTTTTCGACTTTTCAAAGAGTCTTTAGAATTCTTTTTGAAAAGTGATTTATAGAGCATGAGGCTCGACTCAATACCATGTAAGAACCCTCTGAACTCGACATTATTTTAAACTTTACAAAAATAAACCTCAAGAAAAAAGTAAAGTGAAACAGTTTTGAAAATCAAGACCGAATCAAACAATTTCAAAAGATTCAAGTCCTCCAGGTGTGTCAAATCTGTAGATATAAATTTTATTTCAAAGCTTATGTAGAGACTTGAAACTTAATCCAAAACTACAATTGTGTGAGCATGCCAGCTAGTTTGCTAAAACTAGCAAAAATTTATAAAATTTTTGACTCTTTGGCAATTGCGAGTAAGTGAACACTTTTCGCCGTAGATCTTCTTGAACCGATACTTAATAGTCGATCTAGACGTTTTAAAAATTATTTAAGATCTGATAGTTTTTAAAATCAAATTTAAATTCGAAAGGATTTGCAAAAAATGTGAATCTAATTTTTGACTCAAAACACTTCAAATCCTGAAAATCATAAACTGGTTTAGTTTTCGATGACTTGTTTTTTATTTTTTTGAACAATTTCTGACCTTCAAAAATTCACAAAAAGTAGAGTGTGATGTTTAGATTCGCATGATTAGGCATTTGTATATGTGTGCAATTAAATCTAAGAATGTCTCTTACTCTAGTAATGAAGACAGATCTGTGATAGAGATATAAAGGCTTAGAAAAAGAATTGTATCTTAACACTAAGATCTCTGATTTTTATAAAATTTATCTCATTGGAAAACTATAGATCTTAGTTTCTAATTGGATTATTTTCAATTAAAATGATTCACTACATACAAAGTAATGTGATTATGATCCAGCCTCCCTTAAAGGACATGCAGGATTTACAAACTATGTTATGACTTCATTCGATTTTATTTATGACATTGCACGATCCTAAAATTCTTAAAAATTTTATAAACAGTGGGTCTATGTGTGTAGATTAGGTGTGCAAATTCTCATCATATTTAGAGCAGAGGATAAGGAAAGAAAAATCATTTAACGGACATGTAGAGAATGTAGAAAACAGTTTTAGTTTCTATAAAATACGTGAATGCATTTTGCCTAAATTGAAAAGTAATCTACAACATTCAAAATATAAATAATTGAAGTAAATGAAGTAAATTATCATTATAGCAAAAGTATAGAGGAGATTAGAGAATATAAGATCTTACAATGTATATTGGGATAGAAGAAACTAATAATCAAATATATAGAATACATCAACAAGTATAAAGGAAATTGGGCCCCTTAATTATTACATCAAAGATGGAAAAATAAACTCCTTAATTATAGTCCCATTAAATTGAATAAAAAAAAGAAGAAAGTATTGAAAAGAGAAGGTAAGAACGGACCTAAAACTTAGAAGAAGCCTTCGGTGACCGACTACTTGGGGAAGATGGGCAATGCCTCCTTCTTTCTCTCTCTCTCTCTCTTTCTCTTCCTCTCTTACTATAAGAATATTCCTCTTTTTGATACCTCTAATTAGTCCCTCAAGGCTCCCTTTTATAGATTTTCAAGGGACCTCTAGGGCCTTCTTTGGATCAATTTTTAGACTGATTATGAGAACCTAATTTGTATAAATATTCATCCAAAATTTTTAGATTTTTAGAGTTACACATGGGCCATGTGAGACATGAGAGTGGTCCCCATGAGCCCATGCGGGCTGGTCTTGGCTAAGGGTGCAACCTTGTGTGCAACGGATCATGTCTTCTTAGTGCGGTTTGGCCATGGAATGAGCTTGGATTGTCTTGAACTTAGGCGAGGTGGTTTTGACCAAACCATTTAACATTAAATCAGCCCACTACTTGAGTCAAATGTGAGGCGAGGTTTCCCTTGAACCATGGCTTGGGTTGAGTCTTACTTGCTTGCTTTAGATGAACTTGACCCTGCTCTTGTCCCTATCTTCTTCAGAAGTTTTGTCTCCAGTCGATTCGTGCCTTGCCTTATCTTTGGTTGAATCAGCCTTTTCTTTTGTATTTCAAAATTTGAATTTTATGATCTCGGGGTTTCAAAATATTTCTCAAAAACCTTTTTATTTTGAAAATGATGTTTTTTATTTTATGAAATCCATAAAACATGTTTCAATCATGGATTTTTAAAATATATCCCAGTTTATTTTGAAAAATATTTTTAGGGTATTTACACTTTGTTATATAATTTTCTAAAATTCATATGGTCTAATTGGTAGTATAAATATTAAAAGAATCACCAATATAGCAAAATCAATGTTCTTATTATTAGTAACATTTAATTTGAATATGTTCTCACAAAGATACTCTTTTCTATAAGCATGTCTTCCTTTGATAATATAAATTTGGTATTCTCAAATACACAGCAAAACTTATACTTGTTTGGTAAGTGCCCCGACAATAAGTCCCGCCTTGCATTTGGAATATAAAATACATTGATAAGAATGAGTCCTTTTCTATACAAATTTGAGTTTGAAGAAGCACTTTTCTTTGACTCTGACCATTGAAGCATTACCCTATATACAAAAACAAAAGGTCCTTTTTTAGTCTTGGTATTAGACTTTGTTTATACATATATATATATATATATGTGTGTGTGTGTGTTTGTGTGTGTGTGTGTGTGTGTGTGTCTGGTTACATATATATGCATACCCCTTTTACTACGCACACCCTAATTTTCATAATTACCCAAAATACCCCACAACATTTTTCTCTCCTCTCCGTAACAAATTCAAGTGATATTTACCTCTTCCTTTGGTGATTGGTTTTCGTTTATTCAGATGTGATATATGATTATTTGTAACCAACTATTACTGATTACTTATGAACCTAGTTTGAATCAAACAAACCAAGAATCAAAGAAAATAGAAAAAAATCAAGGAGACGATCGATCAGACCGATTTCTTGATTTTTTAAATTTAAAAGATTGGTTTTTAGTTAAATCATTGTATCTTCATTGTTTCACTTGAAAATTTTCTAATTTTCAAATATTTGAAGATGATTCTCGGTTTTTGTAAAACCACAGGGAGCTGACATTGCGGAGGGAAACACGGTAGAGGCACATCTCTCCAACCATGCCTCCCTCTTTTAGGGAGACGCGGTTATGTAGTGTCTCCCTTGAGGATGCACATCCGCCTGTCCCACGTCTCCTTTAATTGAATAGTGTTTTCCTTGATATTTGATATTTATATTTTTATTGCATAATGACAAATAACTCGAACAAAAGCACTTATGATGAAAGGGATTTATAGAAGATGATGACTGATCAACATACTTATTATATAAAGACTAAGGAGTGTGAAAGTGATTAGAGTACACTAGATGTATTTGTGGAATGGTTGATAGAAGATGAATTTGTTGATTGTGAGGGTAAAAGGCTAGACTATTCCCTTTTATTTGTAATGAACGATATATTTAGGAGTTATGATAAACTTATTGATTATGTTAAACTAGTTGGTAGGAAGGATAACATTGTTACGTTATTAATCATTGGAAAAATAAATGTGGAATAAGCAAAGTATGGCTTCGGTGTGAAAGGAGTAGCAAGTATGGGCAAAATCAAAATATTGATGTTGAAGGTATTGGGTGAACGAGCACTAAGAAGGTTGACTGCCCCTTTTTATTAGGAGGAGAGTATAGAGTAGATTTTTATTAGAAGTTGAATATAGTGAATGTGACACATAACCATACTTTATAGTTATATCTTGAAGGAAATATTTTTGTAGGGAGATTGAGTAGCTTTGAGTACGGTATAACAAAAGACCTCACACATAGACATTGCAAACCAAAGCATATTTTAACACATTTAAAGTGAGTGAATAAGAAAATATGAGTATTATAAGGTATATTTATAGTGCAAGGATGAAAATAAGGATGGAAGATTATGGTTCTTAAAGTGTTTTACAACAATAAATACATGATCTAGACATTAACCATTATCATACATGGTATCGTAAAGTCTCTAATATAAGATATTATCAGTGATATTGTATTTGCACATCCTTGTTTCATACACCTATTTCATACATTTTTATGGGTATTAGAATTTGACAACACATATAAGACAAATATGTAAGTGTTGCACCCATAAAAGTGAAGGCTATTAAGAATTCCTTAGAGGTTGATGTGAATCCGATAACCTCAAGGAAAGGTAAAAAGAGAATTATGTTTAGGTGTTGAGGTATTTGAGATAGATATGCACTCTAAACAAAATTTCACATATTATCTGTAGTGACTTTGATTTGTCTTTGGTGAATGTTATTCAAATAATTTTTACAAATACGACACATTTTTTGTGTAGAGACATATAACCAAAAACAATAAAGCATTTATTGTAAAGTTAACAAGCAATAAAGATATAATGAGTGTGTTTGCTGGAAGTTGGAGAAAGGTAGTCCACTCATTAAATGAGAATAGTTATAAGAAAGTAGTAAATGTAATGGAATTGAAGTGGAAGAAATTCTTCGTTCTACTCTTTTATATTAAAGAGTAATAGTTAGACCTATACAAGGAGAGAATAGTATCATGAGATTGTACCAATTGTATCAAATTTTTTAGTTGAGGTACTAATATGAATGTGAATTTGGTTTTCAATGCATTCATATCATCTACTATTCTTATAGTTGAGATAAAGATATCAAATTTTTAATGCATTTAATTGAGGTACCAATTATATATCAATGCATTCAGATATATAATGGTTGTATATTCATATTTGTCAAGGTAAAAACTATATAGTAAGTTTGAAAGGATTTATTGGTACCTCAACTGAAAGATTTGATACAATTTAGAAACAATTATACTCATTAATAGAGTTGTGCATTATAAAATTAAAGAATTCATTTAATAAACCAAGAACTCTATGTATTACATTGACATTGATAGAAGATCTGCTTGTGAATACTTAGACAATAGTATCACGATGCACTCTACAACTTATTGTAAAAGAGTACAATCATATAGAGATGGTAGGTTCATATATAGGAACTTGTCGTTATAATTTGCGACCTTTACATGGTCTACCTTGTGGATATAACATCAACCTTTTGCTTAAATGTGGTTCTTTGATAGAATTGTTAATCATTTATTCATTTTCGAAGAAACTAGAATAGCTCATATAATGCCGATTAGGTAGGTAAAGATGCACGAACATCTATGAAGATTGCTTGAAGGAAGTTATGGAATCATGCATAGTGCAATAAATATGTTAAGATATTAGATGAGTAGTTGAATCCTTAATGCACTATGCTATAAGAACTACCAATTCATCATCCTAAAGGGAGACCATCTATTCGATCTACAAGGTGGAACATGCCAACTTGGGAGCATACAAACAGGATTGCCTCATATAGAAGTAGGTGTGGGCATATACATGGTCAAGGATGATGCATCTCCTAGGTTTGACTATTCTTCTTTAGGGAGTTGTAATCCTCTCTCAACCATTGGTAAGAACATTTCTATGCAACCTGACTTCAGACCATATGAGATAATAATACCACACTTTATGGGTCTCTTTATAAATGTTTGGATAAATATTATTGGAGATAAAAATTGCATCTACATAATCATTAGTATACTTGTAAGATAGGGAGAGGAGTGGTGGAATGAACCTCATAAAGAATGCTTGAAGGAGGTGGCATGTAAGCATGACATATATGCATGAATTTTTGTAGATAATGGTGGTGTAGACATTATTATTTGACGTATTACATACATGAGAAATAGTCCCTGTCTTAGTTAGTATTGGATGTTGCCAAATATGTGTTCAAATAGAGTGAGTGAGTAAAGATCTTACACCTTCATACAAGTAAACTAGTTGTTTTCAACTAGGGCTTCTTAACCTAATGCTCTTTGTGCCTAATCTGTTAATGGTGGCATTTTGATTGTGCTTGTTTTTCTTGTAATTCGTATCAATAAATGAGGATGACAACAAGAGAAACAAATTTTGAAGTGTGCCTAGAAGGAGAAATTGGGTGAATGATATTGTAACATGTTAATCTTGTGCTAATTTGTTTATGCTATAATGTTAACAAAGAAAATGGTTTGATAGCTTTTGAATCTCAGCCTAGAGTCATTTCATGGTGCATTTTCACACTATAGGTACATTTTCTAACAAAGCTGGAGCATTTTCCTTCTTTTGAGTCAATTTTTGGAGTCAAATCAGTCCCTTCTATATTAAGATTTGAGATGACAATGTATGTAAATGCCGTAGGGCATATGACGATGTGAATGAATTGGACAATGTCTCATTTCTTTTAAGCCTTGTTAAATCGAGCTGTAAGTTCATCTTGCTATTTTGGACTTAACTGATATTTTACAATTTTCGTTATCTTTTTTCTTATAATATTCTAATTCACTCCAAGTATCACTTTTTTCTTGAGCTATTTTATTTTACTATAAAGGTACTTGACCATTTCTGATTTATCATACCGTAATATGAAGTCATTTCTAAAGCACACAAGGTTCAAAAGTTCTCAAACAACCCTAAGACCTGCTTAAGTATAGTATACAACCAATTATACAAGAAGCTTCAGTGTGTGCACGTGCATAAGAGTGTATTTAGATGAGTGTGCACATGTGAGTATGCGCTATATATATGTAGAGTATGGAAGTGACAACCAAGATGCTCACAAACTCAAGGAAGCAAATCCAGATTCAATCAAGCCAAGCAATTTGATAGACTTGTAGGTCCCATCAAGCATGACAAAATAAAATTATGCACGAATCTTGATTCTTCGAAAAAACTTGTGATGCAATCTATTTGAAAGAAGGAAAATTAAAAAATGAGGTTCTAAGAATTCACTTTCAAACACTCTATGTATATACCCATGAAGGTTCTTATTGCTGAAGTCTTTCTTACTCTCTTGAGTTGTATACACCCTAATGAGGAACTAGGCATGGTTTAATTAGGTTGCACTGATTAGGTATAGGTCTGATTATAAGATATGTTTGGATCAATGCAGGCTTTAAAAAAGTATATCATGCATAAGTTTCATGTGTGAGGGAAGACACAAAAAGATTGAGTTTTTGAAATTCACTATCGCCCAATTCCCACACTCAAGAGTAAATCTAGCCAAATGTTCCTCTAGATATTTAGAGTATTATCTCAAAAATATAGTAAACTTAGATTTGAAGCCCTCAAGATTGACATAAGCCTATCGACTCAATAAGGGTAAGGCTTACAATCCACTTCAATATCAAACCAAACATGTTCCAAACCAAGTCAATGCCTTCATCATGGTTTATTAGGGCATCATATAACTCTAGGGGTTTATTCAGCATCTAAATGCCGAATACAAACCATCGGTGTGCTGGTAAGGGTGAACTGGCTGGACTTCGAGTTGATATGTTGAAAGTTGTGGAAAAGCTAGTGGCTCAAAATCTACTGCAGTTGGTAGGAAACTCATCCCCACTTGAGCAACCATACAAGTTGGAGCAATTAGTGGTACCATTGGATGAGATCTTACTATGTGACCATGATATTTCGTAAGCAACCCCAATATATTAGCTAGTGTTGAGATAACATAAAGTTGAGAAGTTGGAGTCGTTTGAAAAGATGAGACGAACCAAAAACTCACGTGATCATCAAGCGATATTGACTCGCTTGTATTGCAAATCAGGTCCTTGAGCTATGGACGGGCCAAGGATGTGGTTCCCTGTATAAGTGTCAAACATTGGTCTTCGTTAGAATATTGCTCAAGCAACTGTTTCTACAACTTGCTTTCATTTGTCGAGTAGATCCTGATCTTGAATAGTAGATAGTTGATTGACGATCATGATGGACATGGTTTCTATCATCTAGAACAATGTTGTTTGAAGATCCCAAATCGTCTTTGTAACCAAATCATTAACGGATGGTTGAAGGTGTTTGAGAACATCATTTAATTGAAAATTAGGCATAGATGACATATTATCTCTTTATTGGGATGGTGGATAGCCTACTAGATTGTTTGGCCAGGTATCTAGGAGCTATGACCTCGTGACGGTGATGAATGATGTTCAATATCTGCATTAGAGGACACCATCAAGTACATTTGATTGGATCGAGTATACATAAACTAGGTAACCGCACAAGTAAGGGTTTGTGTCCCACCGGATGTGTAAAAATGTGTTACTGTCTCACACAAATGGTAGAGCACGTTACACTAAACTAGAATATCAAAAGATAAGGGAGCATGCCAGAGAATTATGACTCTTATTCTTAAGGAAAAAAGAGTTGGATAGGGTATGAGGTGATGAAATGAGTCCTAAGAAATTATGCATATCTCCATTACCAAAAGGGATTATGTGAAATAGGAGAGAACTCATGTGCTCGAGAAGATGAGGAGACTAAGGTACTTCTACTCTTGAGAAAGGTAAACAAAAAAAGAGCTGCAATTGTATCATTGATTTCATATCCGTATCGTCAATTACAAATGCTTATTTATAAAAACGACATATCATGCTAAACTTTTCAAGCGTGGTCCTAGAAACTCTCACTTCTATGTTCAGACCAATCTTTTTGCTGTCACATTGATTGGAGTATGCCACTAACCTATGATCTATGAGATCAACTCTAGATGATAGGGCAATTTCACATTTCAAGGTCTCGATCTTTCATAAACTTGGTGTTTCTTTCTTTTTCAAGATTTTCATTTATCTACCACGTACCTTTCAGTATTTTTTGGCATAATACTTGGTGGCAATCTCTTACCCACATAGACTCTGGGTGTCCAGAGGAGATAATTCACTCTAAGAGGCTGCCGGTATGTGCAAATTGTGTGAAATGGCCTACAAGATCTTAAAAAGCAGGTTCCTTTTTATCTAGAAGACCATCCTTAATGGATACAAAATAATCTTTTGGAACATGCTGAACAAAGAGATGTGTGGTGGACGATGACCAGTGCTCTTACCCTATGGCTTCTATGGCAATGGAGGAATCAGATGATTCTAAGATGGTTTTGGATTGATCATATTCACCGGCTTCGATGGTCCAATAGTGGGTGAAAGAATGCCTCGCTGCTAAGAATCCTAATAGTTCAGATAGTTCCCGACCCAACCATATTGTTGAAATCAGTTGGAGTACCCTGAATTATGGATGTTTCAAGATAAATTCAGATGGCAGCTCTATTAAAATCCATACACGAGTGCAGCGAGAGAGTCATCTCAATGGCAGGGTGCTCTAGCGCCGTTGCTGGTGGTGGGGAGTTCGACTCCTAGAGGCAGCATGTGTGGGTGTGGGTGTTGGCTTAAGTCTCCTCTAGTAACCAAAAAGAAAAATAAAGCTATACACGATATGGTACGCTTTGGCACTTGTCTTTATTTAAAATGCATTTGTACTCCTCAACTTGGATGCATGTGTATAAAAAACACACATTTGTGCTAGTACTGCAAAGTAATATTTGTGTTGTTATTCTTCATATGCATAAAACAATAATACTTGTCAATGACCCAATTTAACAAGGCTTTTTTAACACAATATGGTTCCTAAATTGCACGCCTTTTCATTGCTTACTCTCTTAAATACGATATGCTTTCTTTAAAATCATCTACAAACCATAAATGAACTTTCACCTCTTGCTCATCATAATTCTCATCATCAATCCGCCTAGTAGACTGACCATCATCTTCATCATCATCGTTTACGTATTTTGCATGTTAAACATAAACATATTTCTGCACAAGAGCATCTTCATACCAACCACAGCTAACATCTACCTGCCCGCTAGCTTGAAACTAGTATCATCATGCCGAATACCAACTCATTCACCTTTTGCATCTTGTTCAAGCCAATCAATATATGTAAAAATATCATTTGACTGTGTAGCATGTACTAGTTCTTCGCTATGCAACTATATCCACTTTGTGTACTGCTTTAACACCATAATAAGCGTTAGTATAACATAAATTTCTTGCGTCAATATGTATACGTCCATACTATGATAGCTGTGATCGAAAACTAACATCGTCTACCGCTAATCATTTGATATCTCCAATCTTTTGTCTTCACCCAATAATTCACACCCATATTGTGTTGAACCTACTTTTTGCAAAGTAATCAAACACTGGAAAGAAGTAAATGTAAATCTACATGAACATCTATTTCAACTTTGGTTTAACCACTAACATACACGAAACAAAATTTTCTTTCCCAGAAATGCACATTGATTTTGATAGTTGACATTTCCAATCACTACAACTAAGTTTTTTTCCCATGAATTCTTTGTTTTCATAGAACTCGATCACGTGCCTTTCTAACAGTTAACTCAACATAAACTAAATCATTCTTTATTATTTCTTTCCAACACTTATGTAGTCTTCCTCTTTTATTTTAATATTTTTATAATTTAGTTTCTCATACCTTCTTAACTACTCAAACCATCTTAAATGATTTTCCCTTATTTTGTCATCTATTGGCGTTACCTCCAATTTGTTTCTAATAGCCTTGTTATGTTTATGATCTTTTCTTGTATTATAATTCATCCATTTGTGCATCTTCATTTATGTCATGAACATCTTTTGTATATATTGATAATAACTGCTCAACACTCATAGCCATAAAGTATGGCAGGTCGAATTGTTTCTCTATAATATTTATCTTTAAACTTTAATGGTATTTTGTTAGATAAAATACCTAATGCACCTCTCTATTTTAACCAACTTGCATTAATTTTATGTGTGATATATCTATCAATTTTTTCATTACTTTGAAAAATTTACTCTAGGTATTTAAAACTTTTCTTATAGGGGATACAATGTGTGTGAATCTTAATTTTTATACCATTTCAAGTAACCAAATGATCAAACTTGCATTCTATCTTTGTTCTAATAAGTTAAAAGCCTTTGCTTTCTAATGTTTTTCTTCATAATTCAAATTTCTTGTTAATTTTTTCCTAAACTCATCCACTAATATAATGTAATATGTGAACAATATAAACATATAACTTCATCTTGAATATGTTTTATTAGCTCATCAATGACCAAAACAAATAAATTTAAATTTAAAGTTGATCATTGATGTAATACAATATTAACCTTAAAGAAATATATCATTCATTCATGGGTCTTAAGACATGTTTGTGCACTATCATACATGACTCTTAGAAGATTGATGTATATCAATGGGATACCTCTCTTTTCTAAAGTTCTCTAAAGGATATCTTTTAACACCTATCATAAGCTTTTTCTAAATCAATAAATATCATGTGAAGGTTTTTCTTTTTTGTTTTAAAATATTTTATAACACGTCTCAATAGATGGATAGACTCAATAGTAAAATTAAATTGGTTCTCTATTATACTCGATATTTATCTCAACCTATATTCAATATTTATTTTTTATAATTTCATAGTATTACTAATCGACTTGATACCTTAGTAATTTGTATAATTCTGAATATCTTCTTTGTTCTAGTATATGGATATAATTATACGCCTCCTCTATTTCTCAAACATCTTTTGATTTTTGTATATTTTATTAAATAATCTTATAAGCCAAGTAATACATATCTCTCCTAAGATCTTTTATACTTCTATAGAAATATTATTCAGTCCTATATATTTACCAACTCTCATAATTTTAAGAGTCTCTTTGACTTTATTTTTTAATACATTAATAGAAATTATGGTTTATATATTCTTTTGATTTAGTTGACTCTCTCCTAAGCTAATATTAAGACTTGTATTTTCATTAAAAAACTTATAAAAATAATTTTTTAATCTATTTTGCATATTATCACTTACCACTAAAATTATCTCATTCTCATCTTTGATACATCCAACAAAAGTAAGATCCTTAGTTTTCTTATCGCTAGCCTTAGCTATTATAAAAATATATTTTTTACCTTTCTTTGAGTTGAGCCTTTTATATAAATCCTCTCAAATTTTAGCTTCTACTTCACTAACAGTCTTTTCATTTTTTGTTTGCTTTCTTATAAGCCTATCAAGTTTTATTAGTTTTATAGGTATAATACAATTCATAAAATATCATCTTCGCTTGATCTTATCTTGCATCACTTTGATCTGCCACAAAGCTTCCTTTTGTGCCAGTGATTTACTTAACACATCTTTTGCTACTTTTATAATATGTTTAGTCATATTATTCATAAGGTACACCAACATAATTCCAAGCATCTCTTGGGAAAAAATTATATATAAATATATATATATATATATATTATTTTTATTTTTGAGTTTCTACTATTTAGTCAAAGTAGTTATATATACTCTTTGTCTCTTTATTCATTTTTTACAAATAAATTCATAACTAAAAGCCGATGTTAGGAGGTAAAGCTTTCTCTTGAAATTACCTTACAATCCTTACAACACGATCCATCTATTTTTCTATAGGCAAAATAATCAACTTTTACTTTTGACAAGCCACTCTTATAAGTAATTAAATATTCATCTCATTTTTTGAAAATTGTATTGACCAAAAAGAAATCATAAGCCATAACAAAATTAGAATTTTCTTATCTTACTTAAATATTCTACTTATAATTGTCATGAATACCTTGATATCTTAATGCCTCTTTACCAATATGTCTATTTATTTCTCCTCTTAAACAAATCATATGCATTTATAGAGTCTTTTGAATTATCTTATCTAACTTCTCTCAAAATGTCTTCTTTTTGTTATCTTCATGTACTACTTAAGGTGCTTAAGCACAAACTATATTTAAAGTTTCTACTCCTAATACTAATTTCACATCATAAATTGATCACCATGTTGTTCTATTCAGTGTTGCCTGACGCGTATCGTATCACGTATCGCTAGACTCCACGATACGGGCATATCGTATCGCTCGTATCATACTTTAATATTAAAATAATATAAAAATTAATTGAAAATTAAGAAAATTAGTAAAAATCCGAAAAAAAATCAAGAAAAAACTGGAAAAATATCGAAAAAACTGGTAATTGCTTTAAATTCATATAATGCAAAGTTTAGTACAAAATCTACAGGTTGAGCATTCAACATTGAACAATTTCATCCAAATTTATATATTTTAAATCAAAAAAATGAAATACATTTATATTTTACAAATTATAATAAGGATCATCAACTAAATAATATTTATCTTCTCCTTACTGAAGATCCTCATCATCAGCAGCAGTACCTTCCGCTTGGAAATCAAATTCTTCATCTCCTTTACTATCTTCTATAATCCAATCTTCTAATATATCAAAATTATCCAAACTTATTGGATCAAATTGGCTTTCTTCTCTATTTTCCTTTTTTAATTGCCTATAACAAACAAAGATAAACAATTAGTACTTGAATGATGGGTTTAGATGTATAGCATCTGCTCTGCTCTCATCAGGGACTAATCTATCAATACAATCAATGATGCCTCGATTAATCTCACCATCCTTTTTAAAGGTTACTGAGTACCTGAATGATGGGTTTAGATAATATGTTGTTGCATGAATAGGCTGATGCAATTGTTTATTCCATCTATTATCAATTATTTTTCGCACGGGCACATAATTTTTCTTTTTTCTATTAAAATTATTTTTGATGGCTTCTTTTGTCCTATCCATGGCTTCATAAAGGTAGCCCATAGATGATTTCTCCTCGTTGTCAGTCAATCTCAAAACCTTTACTAAAGGACATGCAATCCTCAATGGTCTAACACATGCATTCCAAAATGTACTCCTTAAGACTGTTTTGAAAATCTCATTTAGCTTTCTATTTCTTATATTTTGAGGCAACTCTGCAAATTGTTGCCACTAATCGGAAGAGAACATTTTCTTCAATGCTTGCTTCTGTCTCACAATATTCTTTAAAGATAAGAAGTTTGTTGCAAACCGAGTTGCAGCTGTTCGAAGAAGATCTGCACCTTCTGTATATCTCCTCATCGTATACAAAACAAATGCATGGTAGTAAATATCTTGACAACACTCAGTTGTTGCCTTTATTTCATTCATCTCACCAATATCCTCCAAGATGAGATCTAAATAGTGGGTTGCACATGGTGTCCAGTAGAAAGTCCCATAAATATCAGTTAACTCCTTCTCAACTACTTTGTAGTTAACTGCATTATCTGTAATCAATTAGACTACATTCTCTAGCCCAACTTCTTGTATAACCTTATCAAATTCTTGTCGTAGAATATCCGTAGTGTGCCTCTCCTCTAACATATCCAAAGATCTCAAAAATATAAATCCTTTAAGACAGTAGATAAGAAAGTTTAACAAGGTCCTTCCTTGCCTATCTGTCCATCCATCTGTCATGATAGTGCAACATGTCTCCTTCCATGACTCTCTTAATGTCGAACAGTATTCTTGCACTTCAATGACGATCTTATCTAAGATCTTTACTCTCTCCTTCTGATAGGAGGGCATCTTATATCCTTGACCGATATTAGCAATTGCATCTGCCATTGCTTGAAAATAAAAACTATTTGTTGCATTGAATGGAATGCATGCATCATAAAACTATCTGCCCACTGCAAGGTCTATCCGATCATGCAACTATTCTGAAACCATAGAAGCACGAATTCTAGGTTGAGCACGAGATATAGTAGTAGGAGAAAAAAATGAATGTATGCTAGAAGAAGCTCTTCTTCTACTCCTTCCTGAACTTACTCTTCTACTACCTCTAAAGTCTTCAGCAACCCTCTTTCCCTTGCTAGGTGCTCGTGAACTACTACTACCAATATCTGTTCTGGCATGTGAAGGCAAACTATCAGTGAATCCAAATCCAGTAGCATCATCTAAAGTCTTCAGCAACCTTCTTTCCCTTGCTAGGTGCTCGTGAACTACTACTACCAATATCTGTTCTGGCATCTGAGGGTAAACTATCAGTGAATCCAAATCCAGTAGCATCATCATCTTCTACAAACATCTCCAAATCATCTTTTTGTTATCTCATTTCCTATATACTCTCAATCATCTGCATACATTACCATTTAATACCTTCTGACAAACTTCTAACTCTGCATGTGCAAGGAGCAACTTCTTTCCTAGTCCTTACTAGGTGGTGTTTCAACCTTAAAATTCTACCACTAACCACCCTCTCACAAAATAAGCATATGCTCTTTAATCTAGAACCCTCAACTAGTATACCCCACTACCATGCCGGATCATCAGAACGAGAATGGATCTAGAACCCTCAACTGGTATACCCCACTACCATGCTAGATCATCAGAATGGGAATGGATCTAGAACCCTCAACTGGTATACCCCACTACCATGCCGGATCATCAGAACGAGAATGGGAGTCTCTAACACCCCTTCTTGATATCTTATTTGAGTACTTTAATTCAATAAAAAAACCTGAAAATAAAAGCACTTCGTAAATCCCCAATCATCAATGCAATAAAAATCATATCTACACACTTAATAACTTTATATTTTGTGCCTTAAATATTAAGGAGGCGAAGAACGGTTCTTAGAGAACTTGGAGACGGCCAGGAACTATGAGTGTATCGCGCGTATCGCACGATACGATGCGATAAGTAATGTTTTATGATACACTAGCCTTTATTGTATCGTGGCTACGGTGCGATACGGATAACACTCGTTTTATATCTAGTACACTATTATTTAAATCTTTATTTACAATAATACAAATTTCATTACTCCTAATACTAATTTCACCCTCATAAATTTATCTCCATGTTGGTGTTACACTATCATTTAAAACTTTATTTATAACAATATCATCACATTCTTCATTCTTAGCATTTTTCTTCTCTAATATAATCTAAAACATGGATTATCAATTGTAAACACCTCAAATTTTTCTATTTTAAAATGGATGAGATCGGTCTTAAACCTTTTAATCCTTAAAGACGCTAGTTAAGGATCAACAAACAAATTTATAATGTTATTCACTTCAAAATCTCATTACAATCAAAGAATACGAGCAGACTGTTGAAACACAAGTGGAGAGAAAATGAATGGGGAATTACCACAGCACAAGTCGAGAAAGTGAATGGTGAAACAACTCGGTGAATCACCCAAAAGCTCCTAGACCATCATAGCTCGCAAACAACCCTCATTCACTTGCTCTCAAGGGGGCAAACAGCCGCTCTTCAGCAACTACCATGGCCGCCTTTCAACCACTAGCTCAATGTCACATGATCAAACATAAGAGGCTGAAATGACACCTGCAATGAGAATGCATTTATAGGAAGAACAACTACATCGAAGTATAAAAAGGAAGCTTTCATGCTTCACAAGACATCAGTTAATCTTCAAGAATCCTCTATTCCTCTAAGCTCCATTGTAAAGATTGATTGATCCTAAGATTTTCAATCTGCATCCCCTTTTCTTGAAAAGTAACAAAAAGGGAAGCAAAAGAGAAACCATCTCTGTCTGTTGATTGCGCAAAATCACATTTCTCTCTCTCTCTCCTGCATATCGTAGAAGCCATTGCCGCTGGATACATCCATCGCCACCGTTGTCTCCATCCGATCAAACCGCACCGCCATTGTCCCCAGCTGCTCGAAGCCATCAACCACCGTCATCGACCTCATCACCACCCGGGCCACCGCCTCAATCCCCATCTCGTCACCAAAGCCATCCTCACCGTAATCGCCTCCCATCCACCACCTCTCTCCTCACTACCGTTACCTCTTGCCGCTCCACCCAGCTTCGCCGCCAATTCCGCCCGAACCACCCGTCCAACCTCCTCTCCTCTCCTCTCTTCCGTCTCCCCTCTCTTCTTCTCGTTTTCCCCATTCCCCTGCGTTGAATAACCCCATCGTGCCTTAGCCTCCTTAAGCTAAACCGGGTTGGGTCCAACCGAGCCCGATCCGTTCTCTTTTAACCAAATGATCTAGCTTCAAGCGTTTTAGATCAACATCATATCCTGCTTCACTTATAAGACCCATATCCAATCAAACCAAAATCCGAATTTCCCCATTATCCAAACTAAACCTATTTCAATACGATCCCAATTGATCTTTAAATTGAATCTCATTGAATTCTACAAGACCCCAAACTACTGTCCATTCTCTTAATCCAAAATGATCGTTGAATCAAATTCAAATCAGTTTCAAATTGGATCTTGTTTGAATTAGAATATGATTTTAAGACAAATTCAACTTAGTTCATCCAAACCCAAATTTTGACCCATTTTGAGGTCTATAACCTAACACCCTTTTGATTGGATCCAATTTTATCCCATTATAAAGAGTTCATTTTGAATTGGATCTAGTTGAATCTAACAAAACTCCAAACTTCACCCATCGAGTTGAACCCAATCTAATATCAACCTAGTCTAGTCCTAAAATCCATTTTAAAACCAAAACCTCACCCATACTCACTTCCTATCAAAAATCCATTCTCTTAGGCATATCATTACGCAAAGGCCCCGACGGTCGGTTTGTAGCAATTCACACATCTTGAAGTTTATCCTTATACCCAACTCAAGAAATTCGGATTCATCAAAGGCAAACAACTTGGTAGCATCAAAGATCGCCCTTGCTCGGAGGAGTAAAAAGAACTTCGGCAAGAAGAATCGTACGAATTCATATTGTACATCAAGAGAAGAGAGTTTGGAGCTATTCCACTTTCCCAATTTACTTCCATACACTTCTCCTTTCCTTTTCCTATTAAGAGGATCCCAATGTGGATATAGGTCTTTCGAGATTTGCTTTCATTTGATGGATATCATAATTTGTACTTTTGTACATCATGCACATAGTTATACACTTGTGCATGCACATATTTTCTTCTCATTTGTTTGTGTATTGGATTGTTTATAACACTTACACACACATTGACTATGTAAATGCCTCTTTAATCCAAAATATCTTTTGGCCATCATTACAATACTCAGTCTAAGGGTAAAGCAAAGTCCTTGTCTCATGGTTCTCTAAAATCTGGAAAGCTCAAAATGTTAGACCCCGAGCTAGTTGATGATGCTACATCATCAAGTAAGAAACATCTTAGACCTAGGCATAGCTCTTTTAGGATCCCATTACCCAAAGCTTCTCCCAAAAACTATGAGGATAAATTGGAGGTTTTAAAGAATCAATTGAGAGAATTACAACTTGCCAACAAGATTATGCTATTAAAAAAAATAGAAAGACTAAAAGAGTAGCAAAGCTAGGGAAGAATATGATGATCATAGTTCTCTTAAAGAAAGCAACTTAGAGTATGAATCAGAGCTAAAGATCAAACCTAGAAAAAGGGGAATAGTAAAACCCAAGAAGAAGAACTATCACAAGAAGGAATCAGAGCAAATTGAAGAAGACTTAGAGAAAAAAGTACATAAAATGTGCTAAAAGTATTTGAGAAAAGAAAATAAGGACAAACAAAAGTACTATGTACAAGATTTTGTACCATTAGACTATGAGACCGACAATGCCAATGAAATTTCATAATTTTACTAATTTGATGATCACGAAGATCCTAACTCACACTCCAACTATTCACTAGGAGAGCTATCAAAAAGGAGAAAGATGGTTCCAAGTGGATGTATTGGTTCCCTCATAGTCTAGAAGGAGAAGCCTCTAAGTGGATGACCAACCAGAATCTAAGTCACTTCCAAACCTTTGAAGGTCTACCCACATCCTTTATGAAAAGGTTTGACTACAATATAGAAGTTGTTGCCACCCTAAGTACTTTGAGAGATACAAAACAATGTAAGGATGAGGATGTACATACCTTCATAACTCAATGGAGAGTCATTTTAGGATGAGTCAAGCAACCTCCTAGCAAGACTTGCGTAGTTATGCTAATTCTCAAAAAAAATTTACTCAAACCTTCGAGCCATGCTTATATGAGATTTCTTCCTTTGAGAAACTCATCAAAAATACTACTTTGTTCAAGTCCAACCTTAGAAAGGGTGATTATGATGATTTCATGAGTCTTAAATCTACCATAGACCTAAGACCCGTATCACTAATCAAGATAAAGACAAAGACCAAGCACTTAGATTCAGCTAGAAACCAAAGGATCCCTCCACTTCATACTCCCAACCTTCAAGATTTGAACACAGAATTCTCTCTAAGTTTAAGCCTAGGCTTCAAGACGAAAGGAAACTAGAGACAATGATGTTTCTATACACCACATAGACCCCTGATCGGAAATTCACATCCCTAAGACGACCTCTTATGTAAGTCCTAGACATCCTCTTAGAATAGAAACTGATAATACTTTCATTTGTTCCCCTTAGTCTCGTTCAAAAAGGATGATACACAGACTAATATTATTAGTTTCATAGGCTCATAGGACATGATATAAATAAATACATATTTCTTAAGCACAGATTCAATATGATTGATTAAGAAAAATTCAAGGTGTCAAATGAATTTGAACCTAATGAGAGAAACATAGATCAAAGAGTGTTCAAGAATCCTTTCATTCAACACCATAGGGACCAAGTTACCATGTGTCATCCTAAAGGCCCAACTTTGAAGAAGTCCAAATCAAACGAGTCAAGATCTTCTAGTTCACTTTTCATCTCCACTTTCACCACATTCACCCAAGCCTTTACCCCCAGGCTCACCAAAGTATACTCTGAAAACTTCTCTTGGATCACTGGAATATACTCTAATAACTCTTCCTGCTTCTCTAAATTACACTCTGACAACTCCTCCTACTTCTCCGAATTACAATCTGACAACATCTCCTAGTTTCTTGAAATACATCACAGAATCTCCTATGATCTCCCCATATCATGCCCAAAAAACCTCACCAAATCTGGGTTACTCCTCTCTGGAGTATCATTCAAACACTCCTCCTACTAGTCCATTCTTCTAATTTTCTACTTCATACCAAGATTCCTGCACAAGTTCGTTTGAATCAAACTCATGAACCTCTTTTAAGCATGGGGTGCTCACCTACAAACTTCTTCCTCATGAAATCGCTAGGAGGCCAGACTGAGTAGTCATCCAAGGCCCTAGGAATTCTCCTAACAATGCAACTTTCACTCTTGGGTCATATTAGTCGGGATCATTTCTCTCTCATGTGTTGGCTATAAGTTTAGACCCAACAACTGTCCAAGATCCTAAGAGTTCTCCTACTCAGGAACCTTAGAGTCACGTTGTCATACTATGAGGACCAACTCTTAGAAGCTAGGGTTCCTCATCATCCTCTCATTCTCACATGAATGAAATCACAAGATCTAGTAGGATTTAGCAACCCCGAACATCTTAGAAATCCTCCTAAACCAACCAAACAAGAACCCATTAGAATTTGAGCTCCAATACAAACCCAAGACAAGGGAAAACAATGGTTACTCGAGTATGACCTTAAGGACCATCTGACCTATATGTAAGTATACATATCTATCCTCAAGCTTATAAGATCCTCACCCACATACATAAAGGTGATGGAGGACATTCTCAAACAGGTAAAAATTGCATAAACTATCTCCCTCGAGTTCCTAACTATTTTGGTGTCACTAATCCTAACACAAACACCTCTAACTTTCTTTGATGAGGATCTACCTAGATCAATACTCCCACGTAACCAAACCTTATACATTGAACTGAAGGTCAACAGAAAGCCCATTTCTAGGTGTATCATAAATAGAAGTGAAAGCCTCAACATGCTTCCCTTTCAACTTGCCCTCCAGATAGGAATCTTAAAAGTAATGCCCATTCCCACTAATATCCGACTTATAGGACACAACAGTCACACTTCTACTTCTGAAGGTACTATCATCCTCACCATTGAGATAGGTCATATAGTTCATCAAGTTCAGTTTCACATTACGGACCTAGACTTCTCATACAATCTTCTCCTAGGTCGTCCTTGGATTGATGACCTAAAAGTCATACCATCCACTTACCATTGATGCATGAAGATTCCATGGCACAACCAAACTATGATAGTCAGAGGAGAAGATAGTATAATTCATTTTACTAGAGCATGAGGTCCTAGTTTTGCCCTCTCCTTTTTTGTGTTTCTCTCTACACAAGCTAGCTCATCCACTCTGATTTCTCCATTTATAGATCTAGCTAAACTTTCTGCCATTCCCTCCTCCCAAGTCCTTATTATAGATCATACAAATAGGCTAAAGGTCTTTAATTTGGGAGAACGGATTGATGACTGACCCCTCTGGTCTTATCCTAAATACTCAACCTTTGTTCGTTTCGGGAAGGCTTAGAGGATGCTCTGCTCCACGGGGTACTCCCCCTTTCAAGGTCTCAATACTCACTCACATGGTCCTTTCATACCTGTTGAACCTATCACAATCGGTATGATCTAGGTTATGACCCTCATTTTGGACCAAAACCTCATCCTGATGGTCCTCTCACTTGGATCTAGGGGCATACACTTTATGACCCCTCACCCAGCCTTACTACCGATAGGGTTACTGATGGCCCTAAGTATGATTATCATGGTTTGGAATTCTTATTCCTAAAACCGCCTTCTAATTCTCACCATGGTTCATCTTTCTTTTATCCAAGTAAGGGAAGTTTCCCAGTGATTTGATATGGACCCATTTACAAAGTGTGTTCTCTCACTTTGCTTGGATATATATATATATATATATATTCATTTCAAAATTTTAAAAAAAAGTTGAAAATTGGAAAAAATTAAAAAAAATAAAAACTTAGAAAAGTCATAAAACAAAAAACTTGAAAATACAAAACAAATTTCCTTTGGTACTTAGTCTTTTTTCTTCTATGCCTAAACATGTCGCTCCTTCTTTCTACATAATTGCATCTACTCCTATTCATGTCATATCCATATCACAACACATTCACATTACTTCACCATACCATACACTACCCTTTTCAATCCCATATATCACCTTACAAGCTTCGCTTATCATTGACAATTACAAGGTAGGAGAAAACCCGAACATTGATATTACATCACCTGAGTCTGGAGAAGACAATGATGATATCGTTGTCCCACCCGAATTTGGTTAAACCTTAGAATCTCAAGAAAAATCATTTAACATAGTAGGAGGAGACTTCGTCGAAGTCAATCTCGAGTCTAAGTCTGAGTCTAACCCCAAGATGGTCAAGATAAGTGTCTTCCTAATTGAACATGAGAAAGAGGCATTCATTGAGTTCTTACGAAAGAACAAGGATGTGTTTTCATGGACATGTTCTAATATGCCTGAGTTAGAACTGAAAGTAATTAAACATCTTATCTTGGACCCCACTATCAAACTAGTTAGGCGAAAACTTTGAAAGATCCACCCTAAAGTCGAGCTTAATGTTAAGGAGTGTTGAAGAATTGATAAAAGTTGGGTTTATCCAAACAATAGCCTTTTCCAATTGTTTGTGTAACATCATCACATTCAAGAAGTCTAATAGAAAGGTTAGAGTCTACATTGACTTTAGGACCTAAATAAAGCCACTCCTAAGGAGGACTTTCTATTGCTAAGCATCGACTTAATTGTTGATAGTATGACAAGACATGAAAGGTTCTTCTTTATAGATGATTACTCTAGATACAACCATATCAAGTTGCATCTCAAAGATTAGTATAAGACCACATTCAAGACTCCTTAGAGAATGTACTATTATACAATGATGTCCTTCGAATTCAAGAATGTTGGAACTATATATCGACAAGATATGATGATGATCTTTCATGATCAAATTCATAAGTTTATGGAGATCTATATGAATGACATCTTAGTAAAATCCATAGAAAGAGCCTCATACTTAGAGTCATTATCCCAGGTGTTTGACCATTTGCATCAATACAATTTAAAGTTGAATCCCTTAAAGTATGTCTTAAGTGTGTAATCTAGAAAACTCTCAAGTTTCATGGTCAGTCAAAGGGTTATAAAAGTTAACCCCTCCAAAATCCAAACCATCATCGACATGTAGCCACCCTTCAATATGTTACAACTTAGGAGCCTTCAAGGTCGCTTACAAGCTATACAAAGATTTATCTCTAATTTAACCATAAAATATAAAATATTCAATCCATTATTTTGCGAGAATGTTCACTTTGAGTGGGACCATGAGTGTTAAAGATCTTTTGATCAGTTAAAAGAATATTTGTTGAGTCCTCCCATCCTTTGACCCTCTATGTTAGGATGACCCCTACTCCTATGCCTATTTGTTCATGAGTGAGTCTTATGAGATCTCCTCACACAATACGAGGGTGATGGTAAAACTTAATATGCTATATACTATAACTCGAAGACGTAGGTTAGGAGCAAAAATAAAAATGATTAGAAAAACATGTCTAGCATTAGTGTGAGCAACTTATAAGTTGCGCCACTATGTGCTATCTTAGGTTCAAGTTGTCACTAGCTTAGACCCTATTATGCAAGTGAACTTTTCAATACTTGACGATTTTCTTGACGAGCATATCCTTTTGACAAGTGAACTTTTAAAGCACCACATGCTCTCAAATGAGAAATACAACCTTACTTGAAAAATATATTTCAATCATTGAGTATTCCAACAATACTATCGAATATGAAGCTCTTATATAAGGCATGAAAATCATCTTAAGTCTAGGAGCTATCTATGTTTATGTGTTTGGTGATTCTCTCTTAGTCATAAACTAAGTTACCAGAGTTTGGTAGGTAAAACATGATTGTTTAGTCCTATATCACCATGTTGTAGAGCCTAGTTCAACAATTTGACTATTGCTCCTTCTCACACATAGGATGAGAGAACAACTCATTCGCTGATAGTTTGTCCTTCCTTGCCTCATCCCTCATGTTAGGACCAAGTCTACATGTTAGATCTGTTGAGGTGCAAAAGCTTTCTCAACTAGCTTATGACCTCTTTCCATTGAGTCTATCATTTGTATATTGAACGTGATGATGACGATCTACCTTGGTTTCATGATATCAAGGTCTTCCTTAAGAGAAGAGGGTTTTCTCCCCACACAACCCATAGAGATCAAAAGACCACTATGAAACTATCCATCTGATATCACCTTCTTGGAGACGTTCTCTATAAGAAAGGATTCTACACTGTTCTACTTTGATGTGTTGATCGAGTTGAGGTTGAGGTTGTTATACAAGAGTGTCACGAGGGAGATTGTGGTGGTCATATTGAGACCTATATGATGACTAAGAAGATCCTTAGAGCAGGTTATTACTGGTTCACAATGAGTCATGATTGTCACTTATATGCTAAGTATTGTCATGATTGTGAGATTCATGGTCATGCTATACATACACTTGCATCTGAATCGCATGCATTCAGTAGTCATTTTTTGATCATTTTTCATGTGGGCATTTGATGTGATTGGTTTCATATTTCCTTGTGCATCTAATGGTTATAGGTTTATCTTAGTCACCATCGAATACTATATCAAATGGATCGAAGTTGTATCCTTATCTAGAGTTCTAGGTCAACACATAGCTTCCTTCATTAGAAAAAGCATTTTGTGTCGCTTCGGTGTTTCCAAAGACATTGTTTGTAAAAATAGTACTTATTTCAAGAATGAGCATGCCGATAGGATGTGTCACTTTCTTGGCATTACCCAACATCTTTTCTCACGCTTCTATCCTCAAGAGAATGGATAGGTAGAGACAACTAACAAGACCCTCATTAACATTATAGAAGAAACCCATTAGTTAGAGTAGAACTTGGGATGAGAAACTCCACAATGCACTTTGGGCATGTAGGACCTCCATCAAGACTCCTACCAACCAACACTATTTGAGTTAGTATAGGCACAAAAGCCATACTACCCCTATGTTGTCAATAGCGGTTAGCGGGTTGTTAGCGGTTGACCCTGATATAGCGGTAGCGGGGATATAGCGGATTTAACGGTATACTTTTATTTATGATTAAAAAATTATATATATAATATGTTTTCTAACTTCTAAGAAATATCAAGAAACATAATCAGTTCTTTAATAAATGAATGAGCAAAACACTCACTAATGAACTGGAAAAAGTAGTAAAGGAGGAATGCCACTTACCTTATAGCAGGGATATAACGGATTTGCCTTTCTTTTCTGCTTTAATGTTCAAACTATATATTAACCATATCCACTCGATGTTCACCTACATCAGAAGATAACGAATGTGCCATCACTTTCAATGCTTAATACAAGTCTAATAACAAACTATAAAAAACACGATCACTTGCAAGTTGCAACTACATATAACATATTACATTATTTTAATCATACTTAATGAAACTGACCCCATAAATTTCTAAAAGACGACATTGCTCGCCTCGGAATCAAGAATGTCGATTCTGGCAGGAGCCTTTTTCTTTTGCTTCTCAAGCTAAACTTGCCATATTGCATCCTCTACAACTTGGCACTATAACATAAACAACACAGGAAAGAAGATGCCATGACTCAAAGTTGCTGGTACAACACTTCATATATGTCATGCTTTCAAAAGAACATCCTGACCTTCCAGAATCAATCAGACCAACAAGGAAAGAGGAAGATCCACAAATATCCAAACTCGAGTTTCCCCCATCAACAACAAGCAGGCAGCCATTGTCTTTAGAGCAATCCAATGGCCTCCAGCAACAACCAAAGTAGCACTATAAGTTGGAACACAATCAAATAAGAACTTCCCAAGCAAAGAATAGTTTCCAACTAATATACCTACAAATAATGTGGGCTTCTCCTGCCATTGAGAAAATGAATTGCACATTTTCATTGAAAAACGAAAATGTTTCTATTAAAAATTAGTGACCACAAAGCCTCTCAATCTTTTATGTGATTCAACTATTAAACATACCTCCAAAGTCGCCTTGAAATCCTTCCAACAAAATATACTCTAGCATTCCAAAGAAATCCTTCTTAAGATGCCCGACAGCTCTCTTCAATATTTTTATGTGTTGACCAGATCTCCAAGAAGTCCCTCTCCGCCTAATAACCTGGTGGACTCTAATAACTAGCAACCACATACAAATAAAAACAGGAACAAGGAACTCAAGGATAAAATCCAGATATGTAAAAGAGGTTTACAAATTACAAGTAAGTCAAACGAGGCACTTATCATCAGAAGATATACCAATCCTTTTCTTATTGCATGGGCTCACAACAAGTACAGGTGCATCCTCACCACAGTCCAATGTCAAAGAAAGAGAACACAAACAAGTTAAAATTTGATAACAAAAACAATAAAACGCATTGCAACAAAAGAGAATAGGGGATTGGCCATTATGATATCATCAAGAAAAAAAGAAAAAAGGGTTTTAATAGAAAATGAACTAGGGAAAATTGTTATTCTATTACCTAAGTAAAATGAACAAAAGTTGTGCTCAACTTACATATCTAGGAGAAATTAGTCTCGAGTTATCAAGTATCAACCTTCACAAGCCAACCAATCTTAAATAGTTATAAGTTTGTGTGTACTACTTACATAGTTTTAGCAAGTAGAAAATTCCACCACCTCCGATACCAAGAAATTACTTACCCACTAATCAAAGACAATGACAATTTCATTCAACAATAATTTGCAATAAAGCATCGAAAGTAGCCTTAGAAAGCATATTTAAAGATTGTACATAATGTTATGCTTATGCATCCATCAAAAGTACATAAATGCCAATAAGCTAATTCAAAAAGTACATAACATCCATCAAAATTCAATTACAAATTTATAATTAATATCACACTTAATTGTTTAGGTCATGTTCACTCATTTTCAGAAAAAGATCCGTATTCTTCTATTTCCTCTTCCTCTTCATCTGTTTCTTCAAAATTAAATTCTTCTTCATTTTCCATAGGCATCTTATCCTTCCCTTTGCTTTGCCTTCTTTGTCGCTTTCGTGTCCTTGATCTTGTATAAACAGCAGTAGCACCCGCTCTTGATGCTTCAGATGCCATATCGATATTTCGCCAAGTAAGGAAATCATCGTCACCAACGAACTCATCATCAGTAGGATATTCATCGTGATCTTCAACCAATGCAAACATGATGGGGTCAAAATTTACGCCATTAGATTTCCTTTCTTCGTACCTTCTTCTGAGCTTTTTGTTATATTATACAAAAGTTAAATCGTTAAGCTTTTGATGCAATAATCAATTCTTTTTCTTCGTATGAATCTAAGATAAGAAAAAGAATTTAGGTAAGTTGTTAACTCAATAAAAAAACTTTCATTTAATTATAGTGTAAATAAATAGCATAATTCTTAATTTCTTATCATTTCAAAGGTACTCCAGTTGCGTTCACATGGGGTAGCACTACAAGTAAGACTTAAAACCCGTATAGCAAAATTTTGCAATTCAGGGCATCCATAACCAAATGTCATCCACCATTCAGCTATTACAAAAAGTTAAAATTCATGTGTAAACAATAAATTAAACATATTTAGAAACCCTAAATCATATCTTAATAATGAAATAATTAAGAAAGCAAAGTTGCTTGAATTAATTACCTGGTGCACATGTTTTCCTCGAACTTATAGCTAATTCTAGTCCAAAACCACTTGCTGCACTTCGATAAGTTATAAGTTGCTGACTGATTTATTGTTGTTCTTCCTTACTTCGTACAAGTATAGCTATAACTTGAAACAAACCACCTTTAATCTCAATATTAGATTCTATCCCATCATAATCATAATACAACCCTGGATTGAGATACAATGCAACAGCATGTAATGGCTTATGCATTTGCCTGTCCCATCTTTTGTCTATGATCTCCCAAATAAAAGCATATTGCTCTTCTTTGTTTTTCATATTAACCTATAAAACAAGAAGTTAAATGTTATAAGATTAAGAAGTAAAAATTAACAAATAAGTTAATAACACATAAAATTGAAATATTTATGTACCTTTATTTGTTCCTTTACACGATCCATCTTCTCATAGATGTAACCCATGGCTAGTTTTTCATCATTGTCGACCATACGTAGAACATCTACCAAAGGACCCATTGCTCTAAGTGAAAAACTACAGCCCTTCCAAAATCTAAGTTGCAAAATTATGGCCTTAGATTGCTTTCCTTCAATACTATTTGATAAAGAGCATTTTTCCCATTGTTCAAAAATAACCATTGACCTTAAAGCTTCTTTTGACTGCCATAAGTTGTCTAGAGTTAAGAATCTAGTAGCAAAATGAGTCACAGCCGGTCTATGTATGTCTTTCCCTCCTGTAAAATGTCTCATCATATGCAATATTTGTCCATGAGTATACAGAAATGTCACTAGCTTCTTTGCCCTGCTGAAGATGCCTTTGAGTTTTTTTGTCTCTCCAATATCTTCAAGCATCAAATCTATACAGTGTGCAGCACATGGTGTCCAAAACAAACGATTAAATTCAGCCATCAACATTCTACTAGCTGCAACATAATTTGCTGCATTATCTGTAACCACTTGCACAATATCCTTCTCTCCAACCTCTAAGATTACTTCTTTTAACATTGTATACAATTTATTTGCATCCTTTACTTCATGGGATGCATCAATAGACTTAAGAAAATTTGTACCTTGAGGACAATACACTAAAATTTTTATTAGTGTTCTCTGTTTTCTATCTGTCCATCCATCGGACATAATAGAACATCCATAAGTAGCCCAATATTTTCTAAATCCATTTGTAAACTCTCTTACTCTTCCCACTTCCTTCTCCAAGAATGTTTCCCTTACTTCATGGTATGATGGAGCCTTCATTCCAGGTCCAAATTGCCCTATATCATTTACCATCGCTTGAAAGCTAGGGGATCGCACAGCATTAAAAGGGATTCCATTTTGATACATCCACCTGCTAATGGATATGCATACTCGTTCTCTTTCTTCTTTCTTATATCGATTTTCCAATGTAGTTTATCGTAGTGAGTCTGGCGATGAACGCACAAATGAATCCATGGGTCCCTTCGAAAGCGGTGGTCGTGAGCCAAATAACGATGAAGATGATGAACATTGGGTGCTTGTCACTATGTTACCTTCCATACTAAAAAGTTCTCCTTGATATGGAAATGAAATCTTTTCGGCCTTCTTCTTAGATGTACTATGCACATAATCATAAATTGTTTTCTTTATTTCTTGAGTTGCATTCTTACAAGCTGCCATATTTTTGCTTCTTCCCATTAAATGGTCCTTGTACCTTATTATTCCACTGGTAGAAATATGACCACATAATATACAAAATACCGACATATTATCCATCTTACATTTTGTCAAACCCCAATTCCATCTTGGGTCCTTCGAACCTGGGGGTCTATAGATGTATGCTGGATTTGAAAACCTAATACCAGTTGTTTTACTAGTTCCTGTGCCACAACTGCCACTGCCACTTTGAGAACAAGCAGTTGCACTAGATGATTCCATACTCACTACAAAAAATAAGAATAACGACTCAGCTTCAGTTTTCCTACCTTATAAAATTTAAGCTTCATTAAATAATTAACATTCATTGGTATCATTAGACAATCCTAAACTACAAATTATAACGGCGGCAACCATTCCTATTCAAACCATAGACAACACTGCATAGCCCATAGCCTCACCTCATACACATAATGAGGTTATTAGAAGAGAAAGAAGAAGAGATTGCGTCATTCAATAAGTCATACTCAGAAAGTTAGAAGAAGAAATATTGAATCTTTCATTGATGAGTGAATCCTTCATTAATGCAATTAATCAAGCTTACAAACCAATGAGACCATGCGAATTTAGAAAGAAAATTGAATTACTTGCTAGCATGAGAATAGTCCATGGTACGCAGCAGAGTGTGCAAGAGAGTAATCGTCAGACATGAATGAAAACCTGGTTCTTTGGATGAGGACAGCAAGTAAGAAAATGTCACTAGAGGTTTAAGGTTTAATGTTGCGATACGATACTAAACTCTATATATTAATCAAATGACATATGAGGAAAAGGAAAGATAATATAAAAAAAGAAAATTCACACACTAAAGAACAAAAAGATGATAGAAAACTAGAACTGAACCGGATCGTAAATTGGTCGAAACCAAAATAAGATGAACGTTTTAGCGGACCTCGTTGGTGCCCAGTTTGATTAAGTTCCAAAGGTAACCCTGAAAATTTCTTCGATGTAAGAATATTTTCTACAAATCAAATAGAAATGAAATTGTTTTCTACTTAAAGAAAGGATGAAAAGTCATCGATAAAAAAGAGACAAAGAGCAGTGAACTCTTTGTCTCTAATCTGCATCCCAATTGAAAGATTGGGGTCTCTCAGCAACAAAGGAGGTTTTGTAAATCTCTTAACAACAAACGTGGTGGTGGTGGTGATTGCGACTAGAGAAAAGAGAGAGAGACTCACATCAGTGATCGCACCCAAGGATGACAAGGAAGACGCTCTTCAAGACAGCGGTGACTGCGACTGAAGGCAGAGATAGAGGTGAGAGGAACGAGAGGCAGGAGAGAGGGGTCAGATGTGGGAGACAGCGGTGATAGGGTTTTATCTATTTTGGATCGGGTTGATCCAACGAATATTGGATCGACCAGATCCAAAGTCCATGATACGCTAACAGTGATATAGCGGACCGCTATTGCGTTGTTAGCGGCTCTAATTGCGCCCAAACAGTACGCCCACAATTTTATGGGCTCTATAGCGACCCGAGGTCCGCTAAAATGCTATAACGCGCTATAGCAGATGCTATAACGCACTATAGCGGATGCTATAACACGCTATTGATAACATAGTACTACCCATTGAGGTTCAGTTGCCTTCCCTTCATATGATTGCTCTTTTGAAGATGCCATCTAATGCCCAACACAAGGCCTGATTAGTTGAGTTAGATCTTTTGGATGAGAAGTGGCTACTTGTTGTTGAGCACGCATAATTATATATGTATCGAGTCGCTAGGCACTATGCCAAGCATATTCATGCACGAAAAATTTTGAATAGGTGATCTCGTTCTTAAATTAGAGCATCATAGAGGTCCTTGTCCTTTAGAAAATGACTTCCCAATGGGGAGGAACCTTATGTTGTAAAAAGGTTACCTTTGGTAATTCCTACTGACTCACTGATGTTGATGGTATAGATTTGTTAGATCCAATAAATGTACAATAATTGAAAAATATTGTCCTTGATGTTTGTTGGATCTTGACCTATATTTTACAATTGATTTTGTGAGATGATAAAGGAGAATTCCTTGAAAATGATCTCAAGGCAAGGATTTACATGATACTATTTGTGTAGTGCATCCATGACTTGATCTTTCAAGTCATTGCTTTCATGGTCGGTAGTGCCACTTTTGCATTCAAGTTTTGGTATTATGATGCACTTACATTATTTTTATTCATTTGTCCATTTTGATTTGGTTTCAAATTTTTTGGTTTCACTTGGTTTCAAACTACTTCAAATAAAACCCTTTTAAACAAATAATCTTCATTAGATTCCCAATCTATGAAAAGTTTAAGAAATTATCAATGCCTTCATTTTGGTGACATTATCTTGATTTTTAAAATACTGAAATGATTTATCTTTGGAATATCTTAGCCGGTGGATTGGCTACTATCTCCTTGATTCCTTATTGTGTGTTGTGTTGTCTATACTTGATGTGATAGATTTTCAAGTTCGCCCTTATGTTAGTACTTGAATGATACATCCAGAGAATCTCTTCTCATGTGCCAATAAGTCATTCCGAGAAAGTAAAAAGCCAAATGTTATATGAAAAAAAGAAAAAAATGCAAAGCAAAGGTTTATCTTGTTTGAGTTCTTATCCTTTTAGGTACTTGCGATGCTTCAGAAGGGATCAAATGAGTTTGAGTTATATATCTTTCTTTGATGTCGTGTGGTTAGTCTTGAGAGATCACATTTGACAAAAGATCCATACTTCATTGGGAAGTAGGAAGTTCTAGCATGTTCATTTGTTTTATAGGTCACTAGATGGCCATTTCTCATGTTTTAAAGATTGATATTTTGATCATTAAAATTGACATTGCCTATTTTCTTGATTAGTACTTTGAAAGAGAGAATTTAAGTAGAAATGCTTTGTTCAACTCGATTTCAATTGAAGTTGTCCATATAAAGAGTGGTTGATTTTCTAAAACATCTTTATGATTTTCAAAAATCATTTGAGCCATGATCTTGACTTGTATGTTTGTTCTTATTCTAGTATCTAGATGCATTCTCTTTTATTTATCTTATATTAAAATACATATCCTTTATCATGATATTTTGGCAGGACTATCTATCCCACTAGCACCTAGAATCATAAGTCATATTGCATATCATGCATGCATTTGGTCATGTCTATATTGTAATTCATGACATAGATGAATTTTCTTACAAGACATGGTATTTTTCTTTTCTTTAGAGTTTTCTTAAGAGCCAAGTCAATCCCTTTGAAAGTAGAGTTGTAGTCTCCTCTTACAATGACCAAGATTTTTTTCTTTATGCTATGTTAGCCTTTTGATTGAAAGAGGTTCCTCTAAGTCCACTATGGGTTTTTGTCCAACTCGAGCATGTTCTGCCACATTCACTTCATCACTTTGTTCACACTCATGCTTGACATCATATTTGCATTGCATGTATGGTTTATCTTGCATTTTAGTATTTGTCTCTAATGCCTTTTTTCCATGACTAGGATGCACTCACTTGATCTTGCCTAAAGTTTGGTACATTTCAGATCTGCAGGTTTTTGTTGAGCTAGTGGCACATCATGTTTCATACAATCAAACGAAATATTCAAAAGTGACAGTCCATGTTCTTTCATCCCACCTTATCTTGCCTAGGGCATCATCACCTTCATTACTTTACTACTATAATTCTGATTTTGTCCCACTAGTTGACTGTTTTGAAGTTATGGTATTATAAGTAGGTTACTCTCACACGACAACATTGTCTTTGTCCCACTAGGCCTCAAAGAACCATTACAAAATGCTCTTTCCATGTAAAATTCTTTCCTTGTCATGAGAACTCATTTTTAATCATCTCATTTGACCTATTTGCAAGTTGTGTGCATGCTTCACCTTTCTATTAGGGCTATTTTCTTTCATCACAAGCTATTTTGAGCCTCACCAAACTCTCTCTCCATGGTATCCCACTAGTGCACTTTTTTAGTATGTACCAAGTAGCTCGTCATCTAGTTACATCATGTTTGTTCTCTTCAAAGACAAATGAAGGATGGGTCTATGGAATAAAACAAACCCATACAATAGCTTGAGGATGAGCAAATATAAACCTAAGCTCAAGCCATTGTTGGTAAAGAGAAAGAAAAGGGAATAATATTAACACCATTGAGGTGGGATCAAGTGGGCCACAAACTACATGACAAAGTCTCATTGTTTTAGCAGTATCTCCCTTGATATATCTCTAATTGATGCAAGTTTTGGTATGCTACTAGACACATAGGGCTATCCAATGGATCAAACCTTAGGCAATTCTCATAAGAATTGGAATTTTGATGTTTTTCCAATACTATCTAGATTTCATCGATAACCTAGTTAAAGGCTTGTTGATTGGGTCAACTTGTCTTCAATATAATTCCCTTGTTTGAACTCCGATTTGCATGATTCTTGATTCCATAAAAAGAAGACCTTTTCAAAAGATCACAAGTCAAGTAATTGTAATACAAACAAATGAGTTACAACTTGGTAGATATGCTCGGTCAACAAAAGTCTCGGGTGCCTTTGATAGGGTCTAATTGTTTCCATCATATCTCAATCATCTGAGCTTCTATTCAAGTGATTATTATCCTACTTGAAAGTAGGTGTCACACGATTTCCAGGTGTTCAAGAACCAAGAAAATCTTCCCAAAAATAGATTTTGATGAATTTTGTAATTTTGAGCCTATTTTTTATAGCATGGTTGTAGACACGGAAAATCCTCACTTCTGGTTCTTAGGTCCGAAGTGAACCTTTTTGTGTGTCTAAGTCGTATTTAACAAAAGGGTGTGCCAGCTAGCTTGCTTAAGCTAGCGAATAAAGTTTTTGAAATCTGACTTTTATCGGGGCGACTGTGAGCAAGTGAACTCTTTTCGTCGCAAACCTTCTTGCACTGATACGCAAGGGTCAGTCTGTACGCTTGGCAAAGTCTTTTAATTAAACCTCTTTAAAAATACCCGAAGTGTTTGGGCTTTGTATGTATGATTGCAGATTTTATTACACGTGGGATTTGCACGTGCCTATGTCTTTCTTTTTATGCTTTTTAGGGCCAACTAGGTGTGTGCACAAGTGACCTAAGTTGGGCAATTTTTTGAGCGAGAGTGTGGGGCTTGCTTTGATGTAATATGCATCGTAACTCGTGGTATGGCGTATATGCAATGCAAACTCACACAACTCCAAAGGGAAAACCCGAATTGAAAGACAATGCAGAAGGGAAATGACTTAATGTAAATTGCAAAAGGGAAATTGCAAAAGGAAAATATGGCTATATCTTAAGAGCGGAAAGGCTCAATTGTGCAAGTGTGTGTCGTGTATATATGGAAAGACTACTCACACAGCTGAACCTTAAAACCCAAATCTAAAAGACATAGCCGAAGGGAAATACTTATAATATATATGGGCCCAAAGGTCACCAACGTGTGCGTGGGTGTTGTGTGTATATAGAAAGACAACTCACACAACTTGTAATGTAAACCCAAATATAATTGCAATATGGCCTTGACTAAGGTCTTGGGAGTAAGAGCGAAAGCTCAATGTGTGTGGGTGTGGAAATTGAAAGACCATGCACACAACTTGAATTTAAACACCCAAAACGAAATTGCAATAAGGCCTTTACTAAGGTCTTGGGAGTAAGAGCGAAAGCTCAATGTGTGTGAGTGTAGAATTGAAATGCTACACACACAACTTGAAGTTAAATACCCCAAAATGAAATTGCAATAAGGCCTTTACTAAGGTCTTGGGAGTAAGAGCGAAAGCTCAATGTGTGTGGGTGTGGAAATTGAAAGACCACACACACAACTTGAATTAAAACACCCAAGGGAAATTACAATACGGCCCTTACTAGGGTCTTGGGAGTAACAGCGAAAGCTCAATGTGTGTGAGTGTGGAAATTGAAAGACCACGCACACAACTTAAATTAAACCCCATGCAACTTAATATACATATAGGTATAACTATATCTTAAGGGCTGATTAAGCCCGTGTGTGTGCTAAAATTGTGTGCAGCTAAGAGCAGGATAGGCTCAAGTGCACGTGTGTGTGGGTGTGCCAAACCACGTTATTACAAGTGGGGGGAGACAACGCTCCATTATTACAACCCCGTACCAAATTTAATCAAATATAAGCAAGTTCATAACAAGGACTGAGTTAGGCACTTACGTATAGCTAGTCCGGGTGTGACTTGCTTGGCTTTGGCCTAGTGAGTCGCCTTGGACAACCGAAGGGGAGCTCCTTGGATGCGGGTGGGTGCCAAGTAGGGTCTTAGTCGAATGAAGACTTGAGGATGGCCAAGTGGTGGGCGCAACACGTAGGGATATTGGGTAGGGTTGTGGCAGGTTCAGGTGCTAGCTAAGTGGTGGAAGGTTAAGGGGGAAGGCTTAGCTAAGGGCTGGGAATTGGATGGCTAAGGGAAGGTGGTGAGGTAGGGTGTGAAGGGGGCCGGATGTAAGGGAGATGGCTAGGGTGCAGTAATGGCGGGTGATGGACTGTGTGGCCGGGTAAGAGAGGGATGGAAAAGAGGTTAGATAGGACTGAGATGGGGGTACTAACCGGAGGTGGTTGCTGTGGTGGTGGCCGGAGGTGGTGGAAGGAGGTGGCAGTTGGAAGAAGGTGGCAGCCGGGTGGGGTGTGTAAGTGGCAGCCGAGTGGAAGTGCAGCCAGGTGGAGTGGCGGTGGAGGTGGCGCAGCTGGTGGAGAATGGGAGTGAAGTGGGATGGAAGAGAGGGCAGGTAAGAGAGGAGAGAGAGGGATAAGAGTTGCCCAAAAGGGGGGTTTTTATAGGCATGGGCTGGGGTCGGTTGGGTAGATATTTAGGATATGGTGGGTTGTGGTGGGGTGATTTGGGTAGGTCGGCTAGGTGGGAGTGGTATGGTGGTTTAGGGTAGGCCGGTTAGGGTGGCTGGGATTTAAGGGTTAGGGTCTAATTAGGTGGGTTAAGGTGGGATTAGGTTTAGTCTAGCTAGGGTCTAGTTAGGTGGGGTGAGCTAGGTGAGGTCGGCTAGGTATGGTTAGGGTGGTTTTGGGTGAGGGTGGCTAGGATTGGGTCAGGTTTAGGGGAAAATGGCTAGGTGAGGTGGGTTAGCTTAGGGCTAGGTTTAGGAGCATCCCCTTGGCCTTGATCCATGGACCTAATTGCAATCAGGTTCATGTTGGTGCAGCCCCAGGTTAGGTGTAGGTGCATACAAGCTTAAACCCATAGGCTAAACCCACATGATTAACCCAAAACTTGACACAAAAGTCAAGCCCACCAACTTTCTCACTCATACTTTATCCCCCATTCTCTCTCTACCCAAGCTTTTCACGTGAATTCTTTGTGGGCCCCACCTCCATTTATGAGAAGGTGATGTGGGCCATGGATGTGGATATTGGATTGGATCTTTGGATCCAAATCTAGATCCAAATTCAAATGCATGTTTGGATTTGGATCTGGATATATATGGTCTAGATCTGATCCAAATCTGATTTTCTGACTCCTTCATGGTATTTCGAAACGGACGGTTTGTGCGGGGCCTGACTGCATCAGTACTCCGTCTTGCGTTGGGTCTTCGCCAACATTGTCGTCCGCTCTTCTTCTCACCTTTCGGAGATCATTTTAACAAATTAGTTGATAACAGGGGCTTGGATGTCCAAGATTTTGGGGATGATTCTGATACAAGATTTGATGTGCCAGGCTTGACATATGCTCCGGGTTCGGGCTCTCTTTTGCTTCTTCGGTCCTACTTTCATCAGGCCAAATTATTTTTCGAGGTTTCAAAACACCTTTTTAAGGTTTTAAAACTGTATAACATATATTTTTAAAACATATATGATTTAAACATATGTACAGAGTTGTCTGGAAGGCTCCTGGGTTTTCAGACTCAAAATAGTCCTTTGGAGCTACTTTTGCAAAACCAGGTAATTTGAGAAAATCGTGGGATTTTGGGGTGTTTACAATGGTGATTGTGGTTTGATTATGCAACTAAATGCAAACAAACCAAACTTACATGGGAAACACAATTGAGAATGAAAAGTGGAATTGCATTGATGAAAGAAAAGCTACAATTATAAGAACTAGGAAATAGACAAGTTGATTGTGATGCTTAATTGATTAATATTTAAGGTGAGCAACTACTCCTATTTATAGTTGATGGTGGATAAACTCTAAATCCTTCTCCATTCTTATAAATTAAGTTAACCTCCATTGGTGAAGTTCCACATCATTCTCCTCTCTCATGGAGTAGTTTCTCATAATTCATAGATAATAGACATGTATCTATTTTTGTGTCAACAATGTCCAATAGGTGGCACCTCATCTCTACTTCTCTCTATTGGTGTATTCATCATTTAGTGCATCACCATTGGTGCACATTGAGGTGGCACATACCTAGTGTGTCCCATGTTGCTTTGTCAATGATCTCCTTGGTGGTTAGGGCTCAAAAATTTTAGGTGATAATACATGCCCCTTGTGACTTCTAGTGTAATTTTTAAGAACCAAAATATCACATCAAATTTCAAAGCTTTTTATTTATGAGATTCATAAGCAATGGGCATGATCCATGAGATGCACCATTAATCTATACCTTCATTATTGTTAGGCAGTTACTTCTCCTTTGAACCTCTTTAAAAAGGGCTTGCAACCTTTTGCAACCTCACCTTTCTCAACATCTTCTTCTCGTCCTCAACTCTTCTCTCTTTTTGTCCTTGTCATGGGCCCAACAAAGCCAATGTTTGTGTTTCATTCTTCAACCACTTCACTAAGAGTGCTTGACAATGTCTTTTTTCCTTCTATGATGATGAAGGTCTCATAGCTATAGAGTTGACAAGTGTCCTAGAAGACTTTATTTATCAAAGGAGCTCCTCCCTTTTTATCACCAATAGTAGGCTTATTTCCGAAGGCTATAAAGACTACCACCTTACAATAAGGCATGGTGAGGTAAGTAAGGAAGCTTACCTCTCAAGGTTGCCAAGTGCCCACTACTATAAGATATTATGTACTCAGTGTATTCTTATGAAACAAGCCTACACTACTGCAATAAGCTTATAATTATGCTTACCCATATTGTGTTGGTGTCTAGACTTAGATTGAAAGAGATCAACTTCATCCTTAATGAGATTGATATTACACGTGAAAATTGCATATAATTGGTTCACTTCATATAAAAGCATGACATACAAAATATCACACGAATCCTTAAGACATAATAAATTGTCATTTACTTTTAGGCTATTTGTCACCTCCAATACAAATTGATTGAGTTGTAAAGGGTGTCAATGAATCCTTTCAGGATATAATGAAGAACCCTTTCACCTTGCACTAGGATAATCAAGTCTAAGACAAAACAACCAAACTCATGATAAACTTACCTCGATTTTGCTCACAAAGGATTGTAGGAAAGGTTTTCTCGACTAGTCAGAGAAGTAAAATAACATTTCATACCATAACTAACCATACTACCTCACTAAATATAGAGGTTTTCGTAGTTTTTTAGTTATTTAACATGATGACTTTTGGCATATGAGAGAGTCATCATCCGCAACCCTTTAGCATGTCCAAGAGTCACCATATGTGTCTCTTTATAGGACACTAATATAACGTCTCTTTATAGGCCACTAATATAACTTAGATAACTATTATCTAAAGAAATTATATATACCTTTTATTTTGGAAATCCAAAAATAGAAAATTTTATTATACAAGATCTTATACTTTCCACGAAGGTGTCTTGGAGGCTTGAATCTTTATATAGCAAGATATGAGTTCCACCTATCTTATTAAATAGTAAAAAGCTTTGAACCATCCAATCCAATTTAACGACTATAAACATAACTTACATATTAGATCAAGGGATGAGTCATCACATTTCAAGTGACCTTATGTCTTAATACCATTTTCTTGAGTGTTTCAAGAGTTTAAGCCTAAGACTCCACTAAGTGGGCCCATTTTGTACCCTCATAGGTAAATTCTATGATAAGTGCTTCATATATGAGCACTCTAGTACGTATTTGTTATAGATCTATTAAAATCAAAGCCCAATATTGTCTTATTACTTAGTATTTGTAATCACACTAAGAGTATACTTGGGCTTGAAGAAGACTTGAAAGCTATTCAAGTGAGAGTTAAGTTTCCACTATTAGTAGTTTTGTTAGTAGGCTTAAACCATCTAAAAATTCCTTGTCAAACTTTTTATTAAAGTCAAGGTTACTTCAGTATATATCAAATCTTATATATATAGGCCCCCATGGTGCTCATCATATTGATACCCTTATCGCATTTCAAGAAGCAATTTTAAGTCATATTACTTTAAATATGTAGTTAAAGGTACAATGATAGTGGGTTCCACAATTCCTAAAGGTTTTTTTGATGTCTACGAATCTATACTTCCACCATAAGTCAAGACTCAACCAATCTTGCAAGCATGGTCTTCTCCATAGCTTACTCAATGGGCATATTCATATTATTTTAAGATCGGAGGATTATCACATGGTTCAAACTACAGTTAATTATTCATCTTGAGTATTTATCTTAAAATATTATGCCCCTCATCATTACTTGGATTTCTTGAATATATTGACTTAGTCTACTAGCATTATATGTAATGACTAGTCACAAAGATATCCACAAATATAGTAAATATCAAATATTTAAGTATATTAAAATTGGTATAAGTAAGCACACATTTATTTGTTAATGCTAGAAATCAAGGAGAACAAATATGATAACATGCAAAAGGTGTTGTGAATGCCTTGTGGATGATAAGATATGTAACCTGGATAGGGAGACAACTCACACTCATTGTCATTAGGATGTGATATTATGCACCTCCTTGATGATTGTTGCGAGAGTATATGCAGTGATGATTGGCTATATGCATGACAATAATGAAGATTAGATGTATGTATGATTAGAGCTTCTTTTCATTATGTGTATGGACTCATACTTGTAACAAAGTGAAATTAAATTTGCTTTTTGATATAACTAACCTCCTTTCTCTTTTTCTCTCTCTCTATAGTAACTAAAGCATAATAAGTGAAATAGGCAACAAAGAATTGTGAACCACTCATACAAGAAGTCATGCCTGATGAAGACAAATTTATGCTCACCCCCACTTGTCCCAAATGGTGGTTCACCATTATACTCATTTAAGGCATACATGTTGTGTTATATGTCATGAAAGTTAACTATAGTCATCAATATGGGGATGAAAAAACAAAGTGACACCCCTTACGAAGGAGATGCAACTGTCCGCTACACACCCTAATAAGATAGCGTTGAAGATGACTGACATGTGAAACAAAAAAGACAATGGATACATGTCCCAATTGGAACAAGGTACTCTTAAATCATTAATTATAATTGAAATAATAAATAATTTCATAACTAATGCAAATTAATAAAATAATTTTACAATTGAAACAAAAGAAACATTTGCAACTTAATTCACAAGTCATTTTATGTTATAGAACTAGCTAATTCTCATCAACATTCTCTTCACTCGGTCCTCTCAATGCCATATATGCAGCAATATAAGTATGAAATTGTAAATCTAAATTGCCAAAGCTTATGTATATATTATTATTAATATGGAAAGTTAGGGATCCATTCACTATATGTGTCTATAGAAAAATACAACACAAGATAAGACATGCCAATCTCAATATAAGAATTTTATAGGTAACAAGTAAAGAAACAATGTTCTTATTACCAAAAATGTCGTGTGGAATCATCATAGAGCATCTACCAAACATCTCACATAGGTGCTTGGCTGTCGTTTGACACTAATGGAAGGTACATTATGACTCAATCTTAGAGAGTTGTACTAATATAATATTTCAATTAGTAGATATGACTCAACATATGTTTGACATTGACATGCAATACTTAGAGGGGACAATCACCATCCTCAACAACAATAAAAGCATGACTCTCATGAGTATAAATACTGATGATATGCGACCTTCCTAAAATATACTTCATAAGCATTAGGTCACCATGTCTTCTCTTCTCTCAAAAGCTTTTCTGTAATTGGGTACTTGTAGTTTCCATCTCCAAGAATATTTACCTATCTATCAACGTATGAGAATATAAACTATCATATATGTGTTATGTTTGTCTGTCCAAAATATAGTCTTTTGTTAGTCTTTTTACTATAAGGAAACACAATATGAATAGTCTTGGACACCATAGGATAGAAGGTCAAAACTACCTCATGAAGAAAGACCCATCTTGGAAAGACTTCACATCGTTGGCAATGCCCACAATGTGACATACTGCAATGCTCCTTCTTGGCCTTTCTCGAGTAGTATTCTTCTTTATATGCTCTCATAAGAACACCTCTTTCATAATAAATATATTTGATGGCCTCCTCCCTTTTGAATGACAAAGATGTGGCCCTTGCAAGGTATTGAGGATTCATCCTCGTCAGATACGTAAGCCATTCTACCTCCATTTCAAATGACCAAATCTTTTTGACCAGTACAGAAATACTGAAGAGCCTAAAGCATATGTGGAAGCCCAACATGTTCTTTCATCCACTGCTATTTTTCTCCATTAGGATGAGCCAATAAATATTAGATGACTCTGAAACTCGATAAGAGGACAAAAGTCATCGGGTGGAATGGGATAAGCCGTCGGTTGTTGAATGAAGGTTGGGTCCGTTGGTGGAGGAGAAACTGCTCGTGATGCAGTGGATCTATTGGTGGTGCTGTAATGTGAGGGAGCGTGGGTAATTTGAGGGAGCGTGGGGAAAGAGAAAAAGTGCACGAGGAGTTTGAGAATTTAAAAAAATTGATAAAATAAAATATATCAATAGCAATTATGTTTTCATCTCAATTCACCCGTTCCATATTCTTTTAATTTATTGGTTGCTCAAAGTTAGTTATTCTCTCTAAAAGAAATGTAAATCTAGAGAGTTTTATTTAACATGGTTTGAACCTAATGAAGATCGGTCACACTCGTGCCAAGCAAAAGTTTTGAAATCTTTTCTTTTACAAGAGAGGGAGAAGCCTAACGCACGTACACCCATGCATTTCCCCGGGATCGAACTTACCACCAGCGACGGGGAGTCGGAGCGCCCTGCCAGATGAGCTAACGCTCTGCGTGCATGGAAAATAACAAGAGTAATGAAAGGGAAAGCACACAGTTCTCATCACTACAATAAAGCGTAACCGTCTTGTCCTTCACCAGCCCGCCAATTGATCTAATGAACGCAAACGGGGTAGGGGTAGTTCAGTCATTTACTGCTCCCCTTTCTACGCCCATCGCTTCCGCTGCCGCCAAATTTGCCCGTTCTCTCTCTCTCTCGCTGTCTCTCTATGATGATCGTCCTCCGCACCTAAGATATGCGTTGAGGGCGGGGCGAGCGGAGCATTACCCGGAGCTCCTGCGTAAGTCGAAGCCGTTCTTCTGCCTCCAAGAAGAGAAACGGAATACCACGTCCGTCCCTCCGCCGGAGGATCTCCGTCTGCCGATCCACCGGGATTCCTCTTCTCTCTCTCTCTCTCTCTTGGTTTCTTCCTTGGATCTTCTTTCCGCATCTTCTCTTCTTCTTCTTGGTCTTGGCTGAGAGTTTCATTGCAAAAGCTGATGAGATCTTCTTGAGTTTCGGTCTCGGTGAATCGGGAGAGTCTCCCATTCTTGCCGGCCGAGATGTACACAAAATCGTCGGGCCCGCTGCCCAACTCGAACCTCCGGGTTATGGATCCCAACGGTGCCTCGAAGCTTGTCTACCAAGTCTGGAAAGGAAGCAATGTAGTCTCTCTCTCTCTCTCTCTCTCTCTCTCTCTCTCTCTCTCTCTCTCTCTCTCTCTCTCTCTCTCTCTCTCTCTCTCTTACGCACACGCACACAGAGCCAATCCACTCCGAGTTTTCGTTCATCTGTCCTGCTTATATGTTTTCGCTTTCTTTCCATTCTCTCTTTATGATATGGACAAAGCGCGTAATGCTTATGATATTTGATGCATCCTCACGTAGAATGTTACAAAAGAGGTTTTTTCTCGATGGTGATCTCATATGTTGATGCCGTAATTCTAAATCTAACTGTCATTTCTCTGTTTACGAGGATGCACCTTATGGGGAAAGAATTACGGTGGTTTCATGAAGCACCACTTTCTCATCTTCTATCGGAAGAAATAACAAACGATAAGTTTTAGGGTTTCGGTGCTTCTTGCTATGCGAATTGTTGAAATCGAGCAATTTCAATATTGGTTCGGTCCTACGGGTTCTGCTATTCCATTTCCCTTTTACATATAGTCCATGGTGATTATATTGCTAGTTGTAGCTTCAGAAAATTCGTTCTCTAATTTGGTTGAGTCCGTAGGCAGAATGTATGTGGTAACGATTGACAACCATGGAAGCTTGGAAGGTGAAATTTGCAAAGGAGCCTCGTTTAAGTGGTTTGTGCCAAAGGAAGAATCAAGCACATTATCGAATTATTGGGCATTCATGGTATGCTGTGTGGGGGAAGAAGCACTGGGACGTCATATCCTTTTCAGATATACACTGTAGAGCTGAAAGTTTGGGAATTGCTCCTTTCGGTACTTCATTCTTGTTTTTGCAACCACTATTGCAGAACGACAGTCCACGAACTTCTGGAAGTGACATTCTTTATTTCCAGTGGTGAATATTTTGTAGGAATTTGCTCATTATGCTTGGGCCCCTGGATCAATAGAAAATAAATGGAATGGCTCATCAGGATTGCTCAAGATATTGATTTTTCATATATCGGTGCAAACAGTCTGGATATCCAAAGCTTTTTGTTTTTCTCAGATGCCAAATATAATGTAATATAATCTTTGGTGTATTCCTTTAGCTGAGGAAGTAACTCAAATTGATACATATGCATATACCAAACTTTTTGGTTCCTGTACGGTTGACAAGATTTCATGGAGTAACTTTTTTATCAAGCACTTCATTACTATATGCAAATGAGGAAGTGTGTTTTATAGTCGGGAATATGAGATGCTTCAGATGCTATGCTACATATGTCATGTATTGTTCTCAGTCAATGGTTTCAGTTGGACTAACAGGATGCCCAGGTTCTGTGTACGAAACTAGAAAGATGCCTTCATTTTGACATCATCATGCATAAACACTCAATCCAAACTCGTGAAAATTTAATTTAACAGCATTTGGAGTTTCAGATATTGCAAGAGAACTTCATCCTTCATGGAAGGTTGCAAGTCCTTCATTGTATTCCCTCTATGTGGTTCTTTGAGATAAGTTATCCCTTTGTAGCAGCTTTTTTCCAAGTATGTGACACTCTGTTGTTCAAGGCATCCTTTTCCTCTTTGCAGTTAGTAATTGTCTTGTTATTCTCTTTCCTATCCAAATTTTCCTGCAAGAAGGTACCTGTTTTTCTCACATAGGTCTTTCACAATTCTGCAGAGGTTCTTCCTTGGCGGCAGGTTGATATTTGGTCCAGACGCGAGATCCTTGGTTCTAACAGTTTGCCTTATTGTTGTTCCGGCCATCCTATTTGGTTCATTTGTCTGTAAAAATCTAATCTTCGAGTTTCACAATCATTTCGGGGAGATAATACTATTCATTGGTTCTATTTATACAGTATATGTAAGTTGCTTCACTTTCTCTGATGGTTGGCATGTTAAGTATCAATTACTATTTAAGTGGCCTGCTTGTTCAAGTCATCAACTTTTTAGTAATTTTGGTTATGTCTCTGCAGGCATGCTCTTCTCTCTCTTTCATACACACACATGCACACACTATCCCTCTCTCTCTCTCTCTCAACATATGCCCACACACACATGTAAGTGGCCCTGCACATCTGTCAATAAGTTCAGCATTTGCATGTAGCTCAGAGTATGGAAGCTTACTGCAACTAAAAGGTTTAGTAAGTTTTCCTTTGAAGTATTTGGATAAATGACACGATATTGTGTTCCAAGGAGGATTAGCCTAATTGAAGTGGCTTTAGCTACTAGACCAGGATTCAGGGTCCAATTTTTATGGGTGCTACCCTTTTGTACAAGCTGATGCACAGCATGAGACGTGAATAAACTGAATATATTAACTTTATACTTTCATTCTTGGTTCTTCCAATCTCGTCAAAGATGGTTTCTTCGAGTTATCAGGAAAAATCGTGGCACAAGATAACCTTATATCATTTAATATTCATTCTACTTTAACTCGGAGTTCTTATTTGTAGACTCATTTGTCTGTCTTGGTTAGATAGTTTGGATTTATCTGAATATTAACCTGACAGTACAAAGGATAATTCTTGCATATCATGAAAGATCTAGGTGGAAGTTCGCCAAATATAGAAGAATCCTGCTAATATAATTACCATGATTCACATCTTTGAAGAGTTGCTGCGAGTAATTGTTGTCTTTTCTATACTGCTCATCCTTGTCATAAGAAGCTACAACTTGAAAATTGTTTACCAAAAAACATTTAGAACTAGTCCGTCTTGAACTGTGTATGAACTCATACATGAATGTAGAAAGACGTATGCAAAGACCTATATTATCAATAGCGGTTAGCGGGTTATTAGCGGTCAACCCTAATATAGCGGTAGTGGGGATATAGCGGATTTAGCGGTACACTTTTATTTATGATTATATATATATAATGGGTTCTCTAATTTATAAGAAATATAAAAAAAACACAACCACTTCTTTTATAATGGGTTCTCTATTTATGCCAAACATGCTTAGGCTTTTCACCAAACAACGACTCAATCCTTCGAATGATGCAATTTCCACAACAAAATGCAAAGCCTCAACTTATCTTTTAGAGTATGTCATACAATGCCTAAATTTCTTTTCTGTCATATGCATTTCCAGCATATGTCGATAATCATCATCCACATGACACTGTGATTTGAAGACTGCTAGAGAAAGTCTAACAAAATTCATTGGAAAAAACAATATTTAATTACTATCATCTAAATGACCAAAGTTTAAAAAGAACAAATGATTTAACGTGACAAAGCAGAGGGTTTCTCCTACATTTATTTCATGAAGGGACACATATTAGATTCACCGACATCCAGGTCCCTTCTTATCTGACTTCCACATTAATTATTTGAACCTTTTTACTAAAACGTAGAATAGTTTAATGAATATCTAAAGCACTATGTTTTAACATGCCTGTTTTCAAAGTTTTAGCTTCCATCTAATTGGAATCCAAACATATACATATATGTATTATATGTATGTGTGTATGCGTACATACAAACATATATATACACGCATATATATACACACGTTCATACATATATACATACATACATATATATACATACATTATATATACACACGTTCATACATATATACATACATACATATATATATATACATACATACACATATATATACATACATATATATACATACATACATATACACATACATATATATACATACATACATATACACATATACACACACATATATATATATATATATATATATATATATATATATATATATATATATATATATATATGCATGCATTTATGCCTATAGATGTTGTACTTATGAGTTTTTAAATTGTTGTATTGTGTCCTCCATTCCCGTGGCAACACTTGCACCCGCACTTAAGTAGCAGAGATTTTAGCATTGCTTCAATAATGGAAGAGCTGGTCAGTAGAATAAGTTCCAGTTTCTAACCAAAAAGAAAATAGATGAAGCCAAGTGAGGTCTACTAGTGAAAGTTGTTACTTAGAGCTTAGTCATCCTTGTCAGTTATTCAATGCCACCAAACCTACTCATACGTTCAGAAAGACAGCAAAAGAAACACTATAAACATTGTTCAAAAACATACTGACAAAAGCACGTAAGTTACAATCTAGGTGCCTGCCATGAAGAAGACCAACATTTGATACAAACAACGAAAACTACAAAAAAATACATTAACATACTTACGTCTTTTAATGTAGCTGGTATCTCCTTCATAGCAGATCGTGAAACAACATCATGTGTAATAAGCTTCTGCAGGCATGAAAGACTAATGACGCTTAACCTAACCATCTTGACCTCGCATGCCATAAGAAAGATCCCCAGTATGTCTTCATTATGAGCTATTTCACTAGGAGTCGACAATGATCGCAGCTACAAATGCACAAATTAAACCCTATCGCAACTTTGCATACTTTAGTAATAATTAGGCACTTCACGAGAGAAATATCCTCCACTAACCGCCTGCCAAGTGAAGATTGAGAGCTTTTCTCGCCTTGCACTAACCGCCTGCCAAGCGTACCTACAGTGGTGGTGTCTGTGGGGGTGGTGGCAGACAATGGCAACGAGAGGTGGGAGTGATAGATGAAGAGAGGCGAGAGAGGGAAAGGCGAGAGAGAGAAACCCTCGTCTGCGTTAGCGGTGAGGGTTACTAACCTTTTATTTAATTTGGATCGGGTGGATCCAATATGTATTAAAAACACTATTCACTAACAGTGATATAGCAGTATGCTATAGCACTGTTAGCGGCACTATATCGGCTTTAGCAGGTCGCCCACTAAGGGTCACCTGATATAGCATTTTTTCTTCTGCTAAAATGCTATAGCGGGCACTACAGCGTGCTATTGATAACATAGGCGAAGACTACTCCATACATGTAGCATGGTGATGGAAATTTCCAATTTTAATGCATAATTCAAACATTTTAGTTAGGACTATCTAGCTATGATGGCTTCTCTAAGAGAGCATAATGCATCTTCAACAACAACAACAACTAAGCCTTTTCCCATACTAGACGGGGTCGGCTACATGAATTCTTTGTTTCCAAATGTTTCCAAATATCCCTATCATGTGCCATGTTAGCAGTTAACTCATAATAAGCTAGATCGTTCTTTATTGTTTCTTTCCAACACTTTTGTGGTCGTCTACTACCTCTTTTAATACTTTCCAAATTTAGTTTTTCATACCTTCTTACAGGTTCTTCTTTTGATCTTCTTTCTATATGTCCAAACCATCTTAAACGACATTCTCTCATTTTATCCTCTATTGGTGCCACACCTAATTTGTTTCTAATAACCTCATTATGTATAGAGTCTTTTCTTGTATGACCACTCATCCATCTCAACATCTTCATTTGTGTCACAGACATCTTTTGTACATGTTGATGATTATCTGCCCAACACTCAGAACCATAAAACATGGCAGGCCTAATTGCTGCTCTATAATATTTATCTTTTAACTTTAATAGTATCTTCTTATCACAAAGAATACCTAATGCTTTCCATTTTAACGAACCAACATTAATTATATGCGTAACATCTCTATCAATTCTTCCATCACTCTGAAAAATTGCCTAGGTATTCAAAACCTTCCTTTTAGGGAATGAAATGTGTTCCAAATTTAATTTCTATGTCCTCTGAGGTAACCAAATGATCAAACTTACATTCCATATATTCTATCTTTGTTCTACAAGTCGGAGGCATTTGCTTCCTAATGTTTCTCTCCATAGTTCCAATTTTCTATTAACTTTTTCCTTAGACTCCTCCATTAGTACAATGTCATTTGTAAATAACATACACTAAGGTACTTCATCTTGAATATGTTTTGTTAACTCATCAATCACCATTATAAATATGGACTTAAAGTTGATCCTTGATGACCCAATATTAACTTCAAAGAAGTCTGTCATTCCTTCATGAGTCCTCACACATGTTTTTTTCAAAGTTCTCCAAAGAACCTCCCTTGGTACCTTATCATAAGTTTTTTCTAGATCAATAAATATGTCTTTTTTTTTTGCTCTAAAATGTTCCATAAGACGTCTCAAAAGGTGAATCGCTTCAACAGTAAATTTGCCTGACATGAATCCAAATTGGTTCTTTATTGTACTTGATACTTGTCTTAACCTACGTTCGATAATTCTTTCCCACAATTTCATAGTATGGCTCATTAACTTAATACCTCGATAATTCGCACAATTTTGAATATCTCCCTTTATATGGGTATAAGTGTACTTGCTCTCCATTCCTCGGGCATCTTTTGGTTTTTCCATATTTCATTAAATAGTCTCGTGAGCCAAGTGATTCCTATTTCTTCTAGTATTTTTCAAATTTCTATAGGAATATTATCTGGTCCTACCGATTTATCACCCTTCATATGTTTAAGAGCCTCTTTGACTTCATTCTTTTGAATACGTCGGTAGAAATTGTGGTTTATATACTTTTCTGATTTGGCTAACTCTCCTAAGCTAATACTAACATCTTTATTTTCATTAAAAAACTTATAAAAATAGTTTTTCATCTATTTCTTATATCATCATTTGATTTTATATTTTTTTCATCCTCGTCCTTGTTGCATCTAACATAATTAAGATCTTTAGTTTTCTTATCTCTAGCCCTAGCTATCCTAAAAATATCTCCTTCACCCTATTTTGAGTTGAGTTTTTTATATAAATTCTCCCAAATCTTAGCTTTTGCTTCACTCACGGCCTTTTTTTGCTTCCTTCTTTGCTTTCTTATACGCCTCTAAAGTTTCATTAGTTTTCTTAGCATAATGTAATTTGTAACATGCCTTCTTTGCCTTGATTTTATTTTTCACTACTTCACTCCACCACAAACTTCTTTTTGTGCCGGTACACTTCCCTTAGATACACCTAATACATCTTTCGCCACTTTCCTAATATGTATAGCCATATTGTTCCATATATCATAGGGTGTACTAACATAATTCCAAACATTTCCTTGAAGGACTTTCTGTTTAAATATATCTTTTTTCTCACTTTTGAGGTTTCGCCATTTAGTCCGAATAGCTTGATGCACTCTTTTCTTCTTTGTCTATTTTTTTATTTGTAAATCCATAACTAAAAGTTGATGTTGGGTGATTAAGCTTTTTCTTGGAATTACCTTATAATCTTTACAACAAGGTCTATATTTTTTCTAAGTAAAATAATCAATTTGTGTTTGTGATAAGATACTGTTATAAGTAATTAAATGTTCATCTCATTTTTTTGAAGATTGTATTGACTATAAAGAGATCAAATGCCATAACAAAATTTAAAATCTCCCTACCTTCCTCATTTATATCCCTAAAACCAAAGTTTCCATGAATCCCTTGATATCCTAATGCCTCTTTACCAACATGTCCATTTAAGTCTCCTCCTAAACAAATCATCTCCCTTTGTGGAATCTTTTGAATCACCTTATCTAACTCTTCCCACAAGGTTGTTTTGCACAAACTATATTCAAAACCTCTGCTCCTAACACTAATTTTAACGTCACGATTCGATCACCATATCGTTGTATGTCTACTACACTATCCTTTAAATCTTTATTTATGATAATACCAACTCGGTCTCGAGCCTTTTCTTTACTTGAGTACCATAATTTAAAACTTGTATCCTCTATTTTCTTTGCTTTTTCTCCAACCTATTTTGTCTCTTGTAAACATAGAATATGAATCTTTCTCTGAATCATAGTATCTACTACCTCCATTAGCTTACCGGATAATATTATGATATTCCTAGAACTAATACAAATCTTATTATCTAGGACTAGCTTCCTTACCCCTGCATCCGTCCATATTCAAAATGCGGAGATCCTTTATGAAAATTATTCACTACATTCGGGCGGTAATGTAGCAGGACTAACTTTTTTACCCACACCCGTCCATGATGTGAGAACCCTTTCTGTAATTGATTCACTACTTTCGGGTGAAAATGTAGTGGCTGTTGCTTACTTATTACTGCATTCGGGCTCTGCAGCACGTCGCTAGGTGGGGACGCCCCAAAGCAATGCTCATAATTTTTGTAATCCATGTTATAAAAATCTGATGAAGTTTTATGCTGGTTGTCGGAAGCCTAACACAACCCTCTTCCAATGCAAGGGTGATCCCTTACATGGGCGGAGTTATAATGCAACTTCAAACTTTCATAAATATATTTATGATAGAAAAATATAAATATCTGTGCATGGAAATCATGAAAAGTAGAAGAAGCCCATTAGCAGCTTTGGCTCTAATTGTGACATAGATTTGCATTCGGAGATTAAGAATAACACATTTATATGGAAGAAAGTTTGATGTGTGCAACGATGGTCTAAGAAGCTTATTGAACATTATATCATACGGGGTTTCTATACACATATATCACACTATATTGTGTGATACTCTTTTTTCGTCATTTGAGGAAAAAAATAACTTAAAAGGTAAATATCCAAACAATAATAAAATGTTCAGAAAAAATTAGGAAATATCAAATATTTTTTGCAAACCAAGGAACAAGATCTAGGAATCAGATATAATATAATTGTTAGACAAAAATTATACAAACTCCTATTAAGTGTGTGCATAATACACCCATGACCCATTATACTTACATGTATTTTCTTAATTTATCATGGATCTTAGTGTGGTTGTCTTTTTACCTCTAATGCATTAATTTTTTGTTTTGATATTTTTCAGTGCTTATTACGGTTTTTGGCAGTGTTGTCTGACGCGTATCGTATCGTATATCGCTGGGCTTCACGATACGGGCGTATCGTATCATATTGCCCGTATCGTACTTTAATATTAAAATAATGCAAAAATTAATTAAAAATCAAGAAATTAGTAAAAATAAGAAAAAAATCTAGAAAATGTGGAAAAAACTGGTAATTGCTTTAAATTCATATAATGCAAAGTTTAGTACAGAATCTACGGATTGAGCATTCAACATTGAACAATTGTATCCAAATTTACATATTTTAAATCAAAAAAATGAAATACATTTACATTTTGCAAATTATAATCAGGATCATCAACTAAATAATCTTCATCTTCTCCTTGGTGAAGATCCTCATCATCATCAGCAACACCTTATGCTTGGAAATCAAATTCTTCGTCTCCTTGATACTGTTATTGCGCTCCTTCCAAATTAATTCATGCAATGTCTTCTTCAGTTAGGAGAGCATTTTCTTCACTATCTTCTATAATCTAATCTTCTAATATATCAAAATTATCCAAACTTATTGGATCAAATTGACTTTCTTCTCTATTTACTTTTTTTAATTGCCTACAACAAACAAAGATAAACAATTAGTAAATAATATGAACAATTGAAGTCAAACAATTTATTAAATTGAACATTTAAGTACTAAGTAATACAACATTACCTTTCACGAAGGCGCATGTTACAATGAATAAAAACTAAATCGTTTAGTCTTTTATGTTCCAACTTGTTGCGCTTCTTTGTATGGATGTGTTAAAAAACACTCTAATTCCTTTCACAACCCGTTGCACTATAGGTTTGGCTCAAGACTTACTGTAAAATCTCTAAGGTTCGGACAATCAGTTCCAAACCTATTCCACCAAACATCTGTAGAAAAAGACAAACATTAGAGACATAATCCATAGTAATATAAGATGAAACTTAAATACAAAGATAAACAATTTACCTGGATGCATCGTAGTGCGGTTGCGAATTGCTACAGGCAAACCCATCAAGTAAAAAGCATTATCATAAATTTCCATCTCTCGATGTATAGCATCTGCTCTGCTCTCATCAGGGACTAATCTATCAATACAATCAATGATGCCTCAATTAACCTCACCGTTCTTTTTAAAGGTTACTGAGTACCTGAATGATGGGTTTAGATAATATGCTGCTGTATGAATAGGCTGATGCAATTGTTTATTCCATCTATTATCAATTATTTTCCGCACAAGTACATAATCTCTCTTTTTTCTATTAAAATTATTTATGATGACTTCTTTTGCCGTATCCATGGCTTCATAAATGTAGCTCATAAATGGTTTCTCCTCGCTGTCAGCCAATCTCTAAACCTTTACTAAAGGACATGTAATCCTCAACGGTCTAACACATGCATTCCAAAATGTACTCCTGAAGACTGTTTCGAAAAATCTCATTCAGCTTTCTATTTATTCTATTTTGAGGCAACTCTGCAAATTGTTGCCACTCATCGAAGAACATTTTCTTCAATGTTTGCTTCTATCTCACAATACTGTGTACAGATAAGAAGTTTGTTACAAACCGAGTTGGAGCTGTTTGAAGAAGCTTTGCACCTTTTGTATATTTCCTCATCGTATACAAAACAAATGCATGGTTGTAAATATCTTGGCAACACTCAGTTGCTGCCTTTATTTCATCCATCTCACCAATGTCCTCCAGGATGAGATCTAAACAATGGGCTGCACATGGTGTCCAGTAGAAAGTCCCATAAATATTAGCTAACTCCTTCCCAACTACTTTGTAGTTAGCTGCATTATTTGTAATCAATTGAACTATATTCTCTAGCCCAACCTCTTGTATAACCTTATCAAATTCTTGTCGTAGAATATCTGCAGTTTGCCTCTCCTCTGACATATCCAAAGATCTCAAAAATATAAATCCTTTAGGACAGTAGAGAAGAAATTTTAGCAAGGTCCTTCCTCGCCTATTTGTTCATCCATCTGTCATGATAGTGCAACCTGTCTCCTTTCATGACTCTCTCAATGTCGAACAATATTCTTGCACTTCAATGACGGTCTTATCTAAGATCTTTCCTCTCTCCTTCTGATAGGAGGGCATCTTGTATCCTTACCGATATTAGTAATTGCATCTGCCATTGCTTGAAAATGAAAACTGTTTGTTGCATTGAATGGAATGCAGGTATCATAAAACCATCTGCCCACTACAAGGTCTGATCATGCAACTGTTCTGAAGCCATAGCAGCACGAATTTCAGCTTGAGTACAAGGTATAATAGTAGGAGGAAAAAATGAATATATGCTAAAAGCAGTATTGTCCGACGCGTATCGTATCGCGTATCGCTGGGCTCCACGATACGGGCGTATCGTATCGTATCGTATCGTACTTTAATATTAAAAAACTATAAAAATTATTTAAAAAATCAATAAAATTAGTAAAAATCCGAAAAAAATCAAGAAAATTCTGGAAAATTTTGAAAAAATCTGGTAATTGCTTTAAATTCATATAATGCAAAGTTTAGCACAAATTGAACGTTTAATATTGAACAATTGCATCCAAAATTATATATTTTGAATCAAAAAATGAAATACATTTATATTTTACACATTGTAAATTTGTATCAGGATCATTAACTAAATAATCTTCATCTTCTCCTTGATGATGTTGTTGTACTTCAAATTAATTCATGCAATGTCTTCTTCAGTTAGGACTTAGGAGTGCATTTTCTTCGTTATCTTCCATAATTCACTCATGTAATATATCAAAATTAACAAACTGCCATCTTTGTACATGTAGTTGTCATATTTGCTAATTTTCATATGTGAGCAAAACAAAGAGCTCCATTTCTTTGATTATTGAGTCTATGACACCTTAATGATGTTATATTATTACTTGATAATGTCCCCTTTTTCTCTTATTGGAGACTAGCTTTTTAACTAATGCATGAGCTTCATTTCTCACTTCACAGACTGAGTTAAGCCTCACACACATTGATCATGTTCAACTCAATGGAAGTCATGTAACGTGAACCTTAAAATAGTGAAGTTGTGAAATCCCTACTCAATGAACCGAGAGAACTAAATGTTTTTAATTGTTTACGATCTTATGAAATTAGAAACTGTTAGCAAAAATATACCTAAAAGTTGTAACAGAAAGGGAAATGATTTTGTCATAATTTTTTTTATACATTATTTTTATTAAATAAATGAAATTATAAACCCAAATTATAAGCATATTGGAGGATGCCTTTAAGGGAAGTGAAGAGAGGGAAAGAGAGGGCAGAAACATGCAAAAAAATTTTGAAAAAAAAAATTTTGAAAAAAAAAATTTGAAAAAAAAAATTTGAAAAAAAAAATTTTTTGAAAAAAAAAAAAATTTGGGCGTATCGTACGATACAGTACCGTATCGTATGATACGGCACGATAACCTGTACGTATCGCACCGTATCGTACGATACGGTGCGATACGGATAACACTGGCTAAAAGAAGCTCTTCTTCTATTCCTTCCTGAACTTCCTCTTCTACCACCTTCAAAGTTTTCAGCAATCCTCTTTTCTTTGCTAGGTGCTCGTGAACTACTACCAATATCTCTTCTGGCATCTAAAGGCAAACTATCGAATCCAAATCCATTAGCATCATCATCTTCTACAAACATCTTCAAATCATCCTTTTGTTATCTCATTTCCTGTGTACTCTCAATCATCTGCATACATTACCATTTAATACATTCTGGCAAACTTCTAACTCTGTCTGTGCAAGGAGCAACTTCTTTCCTAGTCTCTACTAGGTGGTGTTTCAACCTTGAAATTTCACCACTAACCACCCTCTCACAAAATAAGTATCTGATCTTTAATCTAGAACCCTCAACTGGTGTACCCCACTGCCATGTCGGATCATCATAACGGGAATGAGAGTCTCTAACACCCCTTCCTGCCATCTCAATTGAGTACTTTAATTCAATAAAAAACCTGAAAATAAAAGCACTTCGCAAATCCCCAATCATCAAATAACACTCAAATAGAGTGTCTCCCACTTCATGAATGCAATAAAAATCATATCCACACACTTAATAACTTCATATTTTGTCATTCAAAAAAAGGAAAATATAAATAAAAATAATAATAAATAAAAAAGAAAAAAATATAAAAAACACTAAAAATATACCTAAATCCGAGATAGAAGGCTTGTACGGACACTGTAGACCACGTTTTTGGAGCCTTGAACACTAAGGAGGCGAAGAACGATTCTTAGGGAGCTTGGAGAAGTCTGAAGAGAGAGAGGAAACCCCCGAAAAATACGGGTTTCGGTTCGGTTAGGGACCTTTTATAAGGGTTCCTGGGCGTATCTCCAGTAACGTGCGATACGGTGCGATAACTAGTGTTTTATGATACACTAGTATGTATTGTAGCCCACAATACGATACGTATCGCACCGTATCGTATGAATAATACTGATTTCTACTATCGTGCTGATACTAATCTGATATGGGGTCCCATTTTCTTATATTATTTTGTGACTTCAATTATATTATATTATTTTGAAACCTTCATTAATGGCACAATCACCTTTAAAGTCATGCAGTCATCTTCCAGAAAAGGCACTATTCAATCTTGTATCAACTAATTTATTCGCAATCCACTATTTTGACTATCTTAGCAAGCTCCACTCTTCAGGGGCAAACATTTGTTCTACTGCATTTTTATTTGTGACAAGGCTTTTGATAAGACTAGAAAATTGAATCAGTTCTTTTTCACTAGTCTTGCTGCTCATTATCAGGTTCAAGATAAACTATAAACTTGTTGATATTCTTATATGTCTAAATGGTCCCCATAATCTCATCCATTTTGCTCTGTTCTAAAGAAAAGTCTAAACAATCTGCGACAAAGGCATTGCACACAAAAGATGGGTAATTACTTTTAAGGATCAAAATAGCTGCTTACAGTTTACAACACTGTCAATGACAAACTAAATTATATTAATGACCCAACATGTCACTATTATCTTAAAATGTACAGCTATTTTTGTAGTTCTATATTTTCCAATTCTTTTTTTATCTATCCATCCACTGATAGTAGTTGAACACCTTGAATTCATTGCGACATTGCTTGATTTGTTCAACATAAACTTTTAGTAGTTTACCCCTCCCCTCTAGTATAGTAAGTGGGCACCTTATAGCCTGACATTATACTTGTGATGACATGATTTTCAAACAGCACGTTTTATGTGCAGCATATAGTAGCCGCAAATTGCTCTGAGTATGCTTCTAATTCTTTTTATCAATGACATATGTCATTTTAATTTACTTAATTTCAGTTTATTTTCTTTTTCAAGGAAGTAGGTTCTCAGTTCTAAATTTACTTGTTTTTTATCTTCATTTACTTATGTTTAAATATATTACATGTATATAAAAGAAAGTAGAAAGAACAATCCTAAAATTTAAAAGTCACTTTTTATGTTTAAATAAATAAGTGAAACTGTATGAGCCACCATGCCTGTAAATGTGTGCATTTGCTTGACTTTATTTTCTAAATTTGTTATAAGACATGGTTTTTCTTTATGTTAAAAGTTTGGGAAAGAAATTCATAAATTGCAAAAAGTAATTTTCAGAGTGTGCATCCCTCAAAAGGAAAGTTTTAAATACCTAGGGTAAATTCTTCAGAGTGATGGAAGAAATGATAGAGATGTTACGCATAGAATTAATGCTGGTGGGTTAAAATGGAGAGGAACATCAGGTATTCTTTGTGATAAGAAGATACCATTAAAGTTAAAAGGTAAATATTATAGAGCAGCAATTAGGCCTGTCATGTTTTATGGTTCTGAGTGTTGGGCAGTTAATCATCAACATGTACAAAAGATGTCTGTGACAGAAATGAAGATGTTGAGATGGATGAGTGGTCATACAAGAAAAGACCGTATACATAATGAGGTTATTAGAAACAAATTAGGAGTGACACCAATAGAGGATAAAATGAGAGAATATCGTTTAAGATGGTTTGGACATATAGAAAGAAGATCAAAAGAAGAACCTGTAAAAAGGTTAGAAAAACTAAATTTGAAAAGTATTAAAAGAGGTAGAGGATGACCACAAAAGTATTGGAAAGAAACAATAAAGAATGATCTAGCTTATTGTGAGTTAACTGCTAACATGACACACGATAGGGATCTCTGGGAACAAAGAATCCATGTAGCCGACCCCGTCTAGTATGGGAAAAGGCTTAGTTGTTGTTGTTGTATTTTTTATTTTGGTCCTTTGTTCATGAGATGATTGCAGTTTATTACTCATGACTTATCAACATTTTATGCTTTTTGCTTGAAAAAGTGCATTTATTAATTTCTATGAACTTTGTTTTCTTTATGATGTAACTATTGCACATTAGTGTTGATTTTCAATTTTCAATACTTATCATATAGCTTATGCTATATATTGCTCATACTCTAGGTTATACTAAAATGCACTGCAGTGAAACCCATTTTGTCATTACCAAACGCCGTGCCTTTTCCAAGCTCTTATGCCAAAGCATTTTCGACGGTGACCTGAATAAATGGTCATTGACACACTTATCCTTTTGGAAGGCTATTTGTATCCGTATTTGGCACACTTGCTCTTTTCCTTGTTGAGGAGATCCAGTGAAGTTTTTCACTTCTGCCTTGTTTCTGGTTGTAACTGTTATTTCCATTAATTTAATGTTCTAATGGTTGCTGTTTCTTGGTTAATTGTGGGTGTTCCTATTTATGAAATTGTATCTTAGTCTTTCTTCTTGCCATGTGGATTGTGTTCCTTTGCTGCTATAGTGGTTATGATGCAGGTGTTCTATTCCTGTTCAAAAATTGCAGTGAGCTGTTTGACTGATCTTTCGATTTCCATATAGGTACTTGTTCTACTTTTACTCACATCTGGGCGAGACCCTGGAATAATCCCTCGTAATGCACATCCACCGGAACCAGAAGATGATGCTGAGATGAACTTGCCTACAGAGTGGGCGGTTGGCCAGGGATCCATGCCAAGCTTGCCACCTACAAAAGATGTCACCGTCAATGGATTTGTAATTAAAGTAAAGTACTGCCAGACATGCATGCTATATCGGCCTCCAAGATGTTCCCATTGCTCAATATGCAACAACTGTGTTGAGCGCTTTGATCATCATTGCCCCTGGGTTGGACAGTGTATAGGTGTGGTACGGTCTCTAATATCATCTGCTTGCTCCTATTCTTTTTCTATCCCACTAAGCTGTTGCATGGGAGTGAAATGTCCTTCTTGGACTGCACTGGGAACATTATGTAGTCAGTTGTTTTCACTTTCTTGCCTTTTGTATTTGATAATCATCATTTTAGCACATTATACCAATGTGGCCTTTCCATCAGGGTTTGTATGTGAACCATCTTGATCTCTTCTTGTTTTTTGGGGGGTTAGGTACAGATGCTATCAAACATTGTTCTGCAGCTTCTGCTTTGGGTCGTTGATTTTTGAGTTTGTTACTTCATGATGTAAGGGATCACCCTTGCATGGCCAGTCCCAAGCCCGGAAAAAGGAGGAGGGTTGCGTTAGGCTTCCGACAGCCTGTGTAAAACTTTGTCGGACATAACATGGATTCTACAAAAAAAAACAAATAATCCATGTAGCTATTAGCTAACCCTTCTAGTATGTGGAAAGGCTTAGTTGTTGTAGTAGTAGTTACTTCATGATGTGTTGCTTAATTATTGTGCTAGTCTGTATTGGAAAACATTCTTGTTGTTCTCCTTTGTTGCTTCTCAATCTTTTTGATTGTTTTGCTTCTCAATCTTTTTGATTGTTGTCATTCTTACATGTACAACTTATGATAATGACTTCATCTATACAGAGGAATTATGGGTTCTTCTTCATGTTCATCTCCTCAACCACACTCCTTTGTATATTTGTGTTTGCCTTCTGCTGGGTAAACATCAAGCAGACAATGACAATTTCGGGTTGCAGTCTCTGGAAAGCACTTGTGACATCCCCAGTGTCTGGCATTCTGATCTTATATACATTCATAGCAATGTGGTTTGTTGGAGGTCTGACAGCATTTCACCTCTATTTGATTTCCACCAACCAGGTTCCCTCCCTTAACCTGTTCACAATTCACTTCCAACGCTTTTCTGCAAGACAGTCTCTTAATTCTAAACTTCTGCAGACCACTTACGAGAACTTCCGCTATCGCTACAATGGGAAAATGAATCCTCATAACCTTGGTTTCTGGCGGAACTTGCAAGAGATCTTCACAAGGATTCCTCCTTCCAAAAACAATTTCCGTGCGAAGGTGAAAGATGAATCATCGAACATCACTGCCTCCCTAGGTTTAGGGCATGTTTTGAGTCCAGAGGCAGCGAAAACAAGAACAAGTATGGACATTGAGATCGGTGTGAAAAGGCAGACTGTGGATGCTGATGAGCTCGCAGATATACAAAGTCAGATGGAGAGTGGAGGAGGTCATGAGAGATCTGGAATTAATCCACCTCAGAACTGGGGCAAGGCTGACTGGGAGATAACACCAGATCTAAATGCATTGGCAGCAGAGTTGGGCACAGAAGGTGCTGTTGACGAAGATAAAGGTAACGTACATCAATAGAAGGAAGCAGGAATATATCATCCTCAACAGGTAAAGAAAAGCAGTCCCAGTGCCCTGAAACTATCGATTTTGCATTTGATGTCTCGTTTGGGAGGGTTGTAATAGAACGTTGATTGAAATGGGCGAATAAAAGTCCTCTATTATCCTGAAGCTGTTCTTTTCTCTCCTCCTTTGGCCGGGGTCGGAATGGAGGGGATTGAAAGGTGGCACAGTGTACGCATGATGTATGTCTGAATTTCTGTGAGATGCAAATGTTTGAAGCTTAGCGTGTGATGATGGATTCATGGATTGCGTTCTTTACGGTGGTATCTTAGTTTTGGACGATCAATTTGTAGCTGCTTACCGGTCCTCTTTTAGTGTGTACCTTTTTCTGTATGATTTCTTTCTGGAATTCATGTCTGCATCCAGTCCAAAGGCATGTGGTGTTATCTCATTTGGAGTTGGATCTCTAATAAAACACATGCATCTTTGTGGTGGCGAATTTTCTTTCTTTCTGGTATCTCTTACGACGTTTCAACTTTTGGTTTTGTGGTTCTCAGAAAGTGGAAGTCGTGATTTCTAAAAACAAGCATAACCAAAATTCTAACAGATCTCTGTTGGATCCAGCGCCGGAGTTATGGTTATGATCAGACTCTGGATTCATGACGTTGGATGGATTAGGATATAAAGCAGACTAGCAGCATAAAATAAAGGATTGGGCCGCCAGGCGGTTTACCCACTTGTCACTTGAGAAGACTTGATGGAGGATGGTGCCGTTATTCGTATAATCATCCTACATCGCCTTGTCTGGCAGGTAGGATGGTTTATTCGTGCCATCAGGCAGGATGCCCTTGACCTCTCCCACCCAGCTGACATCAAGGCAAACATTTTCATTTCTTTGACCTTTTTGTGATGGACGACATCATGGTGGCAGATAAAGTCAAAAGGTTATTTCTCAAGGACGTGCCACCATCATTTTAATAATTTTAGTAAAAACTACAGTTGTTTAAAGATTTATTCCAGAAAGTAATCAATAAAACCATACGAGCCGAACCTGGATCAACCGGCTTTCCTACCCTGCACTCTATTTAAACACTGCGATTGTGATCGGTTCGCTGCTGACTTACCTAACTCACCTCAGTCATCTCATACCAATCCAGACATCTGTGAATTGCAGAGACCTGCAATATAACCAATAATTCTTCCAACGTTTACTGCGTTGGTTGATGGTATTTATTGAGTTTATTCACATAATTGGTGTTTGGAACTTCTTAATTGTACATACGTATGTAGAAATCCTGAATCAGCAGCAGTAACGCATGGTTCATTTATTTGGTTTGAAAAGAACCACGTCCCACGGGACCTTAGTAGTTTAGAAATCTAGAATTAGAGTCAGCAACGCAAGATTTAGTTTTTTTATTTGAAGAAAGAAACTGTCCGCACCACGTCAACCCCAGTGACTAAGTGTTCAGCCATCCAGTTCGGGAAAACTTTCAGTAGAAATACTAAACGGACGTGTAACCATGGTAAATTCACTTCTCTTTGCCTACCAATTGATTACAAAGCTGATGCCGCTAGTCTAGGGCTGCTAAATGATATGAACAAACTGGACAACTAATGATACTGAACAGACGTGCTCATTGCTGGGCTCATTTTCTATGCAGTTGAGCCAAGCTAATGACTACCCGAAGAACCTATGCTCAAGCACGTTCCGTTCTTTCATGAACCGAGTGGAATTGAGAGAGAGAACCCCTAAATATCCTAAATAAAGAACATAATTGCTATTCATACATTCCATTTTACTAAACATACACCCTCTTTTTCCAAAAAATAGAGAAACTGCTCCTATAGGGTCTCTCTCTCTCTCTACACACCTCCCTTCACTTTAACAGCACTACTACCCATTCTACACCACCACTGCCAGCATTTCCCTTCTGTTGTTGCTGTCGCTCCTCGTATCCAACCTTTAATCAGTGGCCAATGACTTTAATCCTTGCACCGGCAGTGTTTCCCACAGTAACCGACCTTCAATCTATTCATTTCTCCTATTTTCATCACTTTCAATATATTTTCAACCGTATTTAATCGAAAAATCATATTTTAGAAACATTTGCTATGAACAATTCATGTGAGGTAAGTAGCCAAGTGTCAAACAAGAGTCGCACGGAAGATGCATTGTCATTACAAAGCGAACACACCCATAACACATCTTAAAGTATAGAGAACTGATACATCACGTCTTGAGCATGACATGCTTCAAATTACTACACACCTCAAGCACGTATGTCCTCTAAGAGTGGTGTGATCAAGGAGTCTTACTTTCGATGAAAGTGCCCATCCAACGTGTGTCACACTATCAGTATATATATATGTTTACTCTATTAGATTTGTTGTACTTGATTTGTTAGGATATCCTTTAACGTGTATTGCTATTGTAAGATGCCAAAGAGATCAAGTGATACCTAGAACTAATAGAATTGGATGATGATAATGTATATAATGTTGATGATGAGTAGCTGCTTATAAATTAAGTTACAAGCTCTTTTTTTCTTTTAATTAAAACATTACTTTATTCATTTACCTAGTTGTGAAATTTCTTTATTCATTTGCCTCAATTTCTTTCAACTAACGGCAATAAGGTGGTACTGAACTTAAAAATAAAGAGATGCACCATGACCGCATATGCCACAATGAGGTGCCATGACCATGTTGTGTTTGCTCTAAAAGCAATGTTGTGGCTACTTTGCGTCTCTTCTTGATTAATATCGTATCAACAACTTTAGATATGCATGTCATGCTACAATAAATATATATACATATGTATGTATATAGTGAGATAGAGAAACCAGAGAGGAGGAGATCAGTTATATAAAAGGCAAATTAAAGTAGTCACTAAGTTACAAACACATGTTCATTCATTTAGTTATGAATACATGTGCATCCACATATAATGAGAAAGGCCCTAAACAAACACATCTAATCTTCATCATTGTTGAGTATTTAGTAAATCATCAATTGGTATACTTTGTTGTAACAATTGTAAATGAGATCCATCACATCACATCTTAACAATAATAAATGTGTTAGTTTTAGTATCGAGATCACATGTTTCATCATTTGCATGGTATCTATAACACACTACAACAACAAAGTTTAAAATTCTATAACCTATGACATGAAAGAAATATAAAAAAAGATAAAATTTACCTAATCTACCATCTTTGACACTGAAGGGTGACTGCCTCACATAGAATGGAGGTGCCCGTACCAACAAACAAGTCTCAAAGCAAAAATTGATGTGTCTGATTAATGTACTAACTCATTATGAATTATCATACTCATGTAGGTATACTGCCTCAACAACAAGATGTTGTGGTTGAAGGCAATATGAGATGTGTGACTTCTGATGTATATCTTTTAGATGATACTTACCTTATAAGTATGTGACTTTACAGGCCTATGTACTATAATGGGCCTCAATAGGTCAACCAAGATCTATTGATGAGTAACTTGGTTTGCATATGTAACTCTACTATACCAAAAATTGAATACATATGGCTTGTCCCATGATAACACATGGCAATTTGATCTGAATGTGAGATGTATTACATGTTTTGCTGGGTTTGCGTTTCGGAAAATCAGAATGTTTTTCAATGCTTAGGACGGATTGGGTACAAGATAAAAAGTACCCTACATTGGATTAGATTTAGAAATGCTTGGATTGATCAATCATTGTATGTTAATAAAAAGGTCTTTTTATTTTGAAGATTGTTATTGGGATTAGAATTAGGGAAATATATATCCCTTACCCATATGTGTCCCACCCCCATCGCCATCCTAGTTGCACATACTTAATCGAAAAATAAAAGTTAAAAGATTAAAGCTCTCATTCATGAATCAAGAGAAATACTGAAATCTACACACACATGTATATATATATATATATATATATATATATATATATATATATATATATATATATATATATATATATATATATATATATATATATATATATATATATATATATATATATATATATATAAAGTGAGAGAGAGAGTGGGTGCGGTTAGATAACCTCTCATACTAAACATTACATGATTATCACCAATGTTTTTATAATCAATTGAACGGTGATGATTTAGATACTTATCCCTCATCATATTTAATGCACTCGTATATATTAAATAACATTGATCCTTTTGTTGATATTGACAAACAACTCAATCAACATTGTCCAAAATCGTATAGTGAAGTCTGACATAGGAGAGTGTCTAAACTCTTAATTTTCATATATATATATATATATTATGGTTCTTCTTGGTCAACACCAGCCAACTTCTTTATAGATATGTTTTTAGCACTTCGGGGTATTTTTAAGACACGGTTTATGGCGAACTAGGCATCTCCACGTACGTAGATGGTTTTCTCTTTCAAGAGGTGGGCGACGCCACCCTCTGAGAGGGTTAGATCGCGCTGCCCTTGAGCCAACGCTCTCGGTACAACAAAGGCGATAATATAAAGGACCCCGGACGATTAAGAGTTCACCATCCACCCTATTGTCAACAACTTTGAAAGCATTTAAGATGACGAATCAAATATTGCAGGAGGTGCTACGAAATCTCAACCATCTAGTTTCATGATCGAGGAACAGCTAGTTTTTTTTAGATCCACAAGGTGCGGAAACAAGGAAAACTGACACCCATCCATCGTAAGAATGAGCGGCGGAGATTTTAATACGCATTTGTTTTGATATCCTTAATCGTTTCACGACAATAGGTGACGTGACGAGGAGTCGAACGGAAGGTCAACCCAATCTGATACGTTTCTCTAGACACGCGAAAAGACCAAATCCAAATTCGAAATCCCCAGAACCAAATGCATTGACGCCGCCCGATGCCCGCGATGGACGGTGAAAAAGTGAGATTGCGTTAGGTGATTCTTGCGACAAAGAAAAAGTAAAGCGTAGAGCCGCAGCGACGGGTCCCACCCTCCTACGGCTCGGCTCGGCTTGTCGGTGGAGGGAAGTTCGGTAAGAAGTCCACGGCGCTCCTTCGCCGCCCAGAAATCGTTTCTTATCGTTTTTCTCCGTCTCCTCTCCGAAGAAAATGGAAAACCTCCATCGCCACCTTTGACACGGGACGGATCGATCTTCAGCGGAATTCGCCCTAATTGTGAGAGGACCATCAAGGTAATGCGATTCCAGTCTTTTGCCATCTTCGATTTCTCCTCCTCGTTTTCGTTTCACGTTCTATGTTTGTCTTACCTGATCTGATCTGAATTCGTAGAGTTTGTATTCGTAAATGATCTATTCTGATTCATGACGTCGATTGCGTCTGCTTTGCTAGTGTTAATTTCGCGCGATCTTGTTGAAACGTTACGGGATTTAGCTAGAAATTAAGGCAACAAATATGTCCTATCCGTTTCTGTCATTCTATTTTAGCTTTCAGTCTCTTTTTTCTTTAGGCGAGTTGGTCGAAAGCGCTTCGTATCCATGTCATTGAGAAGTTTAGGGATCTCAATCTGCAGTGAGATTTCCAGATCGCTCAGCTGGAATTCACAGTGTGTGGAATTCGTTTAGGATCAAATTAGGTCGAGCAAAACTAGTGCCAGGATATGTGCATGCGTGCGCGTGTGAATATTTTCAAACTTCATATACATGTAATGTATTGTAATATTTCAGCTAGACTGAAAGAATCAATTGGATGCTACTAATTTGGTATATTCATTGCTATCCAAGGAGAACCTTGGATCCAAGGATGCCAGAATTTACTGCTAATATGCCACATGATCAAGCTCTATGGTGTCAAAGAATCTTCTAGCAGAACCCACCTAGTGTGCGAAAAAGCTTGGCTGTTGTTGTATCCAAGGAGAACCTTGGAGGAATACTGATGTATGAAAATAGTGAAAGTGGAACCAGAAGACGAACTATGATGGTGATCTTACTGCCCAATTGGATTGGTGCATTAGTTTTTACTCCACATAAAATGTCACAACATTATAGTGGGCCGCACATTTATCCTGTGCATGCATATAGTGCAATAAAGCAGAAAAAGGACTTATGAAAATGATCAAACACTCCCAAAAGATCTGGAGTAAATACATTTCAAATGTGGGGAAACATTGGTCTTCTACCTCACCATCTTATCGTTTCCAGCAGTTTGTCTCCAGCAACTCATTGTTTGAGCAGCCACCATCTTTGGGATCCCATAATCTTAACAGATCCTTTCCAGCATCTATCTTTTTTAATGTTCATCATCTCGGACAACCATCTTCTCTTGCATGTAGAGCTTTAAGCAGCATTCTTTGGCATCCCCATAATCGGTGTGTCATATCATGTCATTCATTTTCCAAGATCCTTCTTCTCTAGCATCCCATAACAACAACAACAACTAAGCCTTTTCCCATACTAGATGGGGTCGGCTACATGGATTCTTTGTTTCCAGAGAGCTTGATCATGTGCCATTGCTATCTCCCATAGCAATGGATGCATTTATTGTCTGCCAGTTTCTCTAGTAACATACATCTTCCAACAAAGTCTTGTTGCATATTATGGGTGTTCTTTTTGTGTTTCTTGTTGCTTGAACCAAAAAGAATAATTTTGAATCAAACAGGCCAAAACCCAACCAGAGTACAGAAACAGTGCAATTATTTCACAATGTAATCACCAATCTAGTGGTTTGTCCTTCCAACACTGGTCAGATGATTAGATCTTGGGCTTCCAATTTATGATGGTCTACGTGTATTTTGAACATCTTGGACATGCTGTTACACACTTGTCAATGCTTTCAACATGTTGTTACACTTTCCTTCACTAATTCAGTATGTGAATTGTGTCTTTTACTGTGATATTATCTGCTGTAACGTCTTGAAGCGCTCCTGCCACCATCTCCAAAATCAGTGCCTGACGTAACTGATGGGTTGCTGCCATCTAATGAAGTCTGTACTTTATGCATCAGTGTTCTGTGCAGTGCTTGTGAGTCTTGAATCTTGTGGGTGCTATTGTAGGCAGACTTTCTCCTTATACATCTCCTTGATCAAAATAAGTATTATTACTCTAGCTATCTAGCTGCTTTAAATAAGTGATAATTCACTGTACCAAGACATCCTTAAAAGCTGTAGTATCACAGAAGTGTCCATAAACCATGTCAAGAAATTGGCTCCTAAAACCTATTGTTTACTGGAAACTAATGTTGTCTACACTGTATCATAATGTGTATCATTTTTATTAATGTGACAGGTATATCATATCATAAATTTTAAAAAGAAATGTTTTAAAAATTAGAAAAATCAGAAAAAATCAAGAACAATTCTTATAAATCAAAATTTGGATAAACATTCATCCATTGAACATTAATTCAAATTATAAGCACACATTCATCAAAAACTATCTACTCACTTCATATATTATCGTTCAGAAAAGAAAAAGATGAATAACACAAGTAGATAGAAAATAAATGTGGGAAAAACAAAAAAAATATACCACAAGTAAACAAAGGGTGCCACCATACTACCGCCATAGTAGTAGTAGTGTTGTCGAGGTTGGGCAAGTACTTCTCCCTAGCCGAAAATTCTTGCAACCATGTAGCACTGCAGTAGACAACACAAAACCAAGCAAAAAAACACAAAACCAATAAAAAATCACAGTGAACATTTGGGTGCACTCAGGTTCTTTTTATAAATAAGAGTGTATCGTACAATATGGGTGCTAACTTTATCCTTTGCAATACATCCTTTATATCGTATTGTGACGCGATACAATACGATATGCTCTATATCGTACGATATAGGATGATACGCATAACACCACTGAAAACTAACACAATTTATGGAAAGAAATGCAGATGTGCTACTAAGTGCTAATTGTACTCCCATTACTGATGTTGCTTCCTTTTCTATTTTTCGGGCATTACTTTTCACTTAGATAAATTATAGAAGTTCTAATCCTATTGGTCATGGTTTTGGATCTCTGCATCAATGAAACATGCATTCTAATCAAGTTGATTTCTCTCAACAGATTCTGGAGATCTATGATCATGCTAGTGATAACTGATGAATCACTTATTAGCTGTTCAACTTTTGTACGGCTTATGCATACTTGAGAGCTGATAGATACCCTTTCAAAAAACTGTGTGATGTCATGTTTCAACTAAGGACATCATAGAGGGCAATCAAAGATGGGAGAATGGATTCTTGGAGCAATTATTAATCTTTTTGGTAGTCTTGGCATAAATTTTGGCACAAATCTCTTAAAGCTGGGTCATGATGAGGTAACTTTTCTTTATTGTACATGTATGTCCTTTTGTTAGCCGACCCCGTCTAGTATGGGAAAAGGCTTAGTTATTGTTGTTGTATGTCCTTTTGTGAATAATTTCACTATTGTTTGTTTCCTGTTCCATTCAGATATTTCATTCTCATTTAGGCTTTTAAACTTTAGAATGTTTTCTGTGCTTATGTATGTGCATTTACACTTTTTCTGTGTTGTTTGCCTTGTTTATGCCTTTGGGGTTCTTGTAGAGAGAAAGGCTTTCTGTCTTGGATAGTGGTGGGAATGGTGGAAAAGTTGTTACGAAGCCAATCATATGTTTCCCAACATGGAGAGCAGGTATCTTCGGTAACTATGCCATGTCTGGTTCTTCAGGTTAGAAGCTCCTATTTCTGAGCAATATCTTGAGGGCTCGATTAAGTTTCATCTCCAATATTTATGCTCCCTCAATCTTCGGAAGCTGAACGAACTTGATCCGAGATACCAGGGAATCACTGCACCATTTATTGCAAATGTTAATTGCAATTGAACATTTTCCCATTTTGGTATGTAGGCTTTTTGTTTCCTCTCCATTGAGAGTTGCAGACACTCTTGCTTTATTCTACAACTTCAAAAGTTTAGTGTCAAGCATCTTTCAACTTCATGATGTGATTTTCCTTTACTTATTTAATTTCAACTCAGAAAAACCAGATTACTAGACTTGGAATAAAATAACATTCCAAGGTTAGGATGTCTGCCCCAAGTGCCAATGCCAGGCATCAGGCTTGTCCAAGGGGTTTGATGGTATTTGGGTACGTGAAACAATTTGATTTTGGAATGACTACTAAAGGCTTATTATGTGCAGGTTTGCTGATATTTGCACTGGGCAACTGTCTAAACTTTATCTCATTTGCATATGCAGCACAGGTTATTAACTGTTTGGTTCACCATTTTAAGCTCTATCTATTTATTGAGTTTGCATCTATTGAATAAATAAGTTAGGATTCTTGGCAGAACTCAAGTTCTTTCGTGATTGTATTGGCTTAAGTGCCACTTCTTGGCTTACTGCTTACATTTTCAAATGTTACTTTGGTTGTTCCATGAAAATGCACTGGTTATGGGCGCCTAATGAATATCTAATTATTTGTACTAATTATTCCCTGTGTAACCTTCACATTTCATGCTATCTTGTTTTTCTTATGTTGCAGTCACTTCTTGCAGCTCTTGGATCAATTCAGTTTGTCTCTAACATTGCATTTGCTTATTTTGTCTTGAAGAAAACAGTTACGGGCAAGTATGTTGCCTTCTGTCATTTTTCATGGTTCCCTTGATGAATGCTACATTATCCAGTGGCTGATGGGATTTTTCATGATGTGTTCTCTGCAGGGTAGTAGTGGCCACTGTTTTTATAGTTCTGGGAAATCTGTTTCTTGTTGCTTTTGGAAACCACCAATCACCCGGTAATTATTTTTTCTTAATGTTGAAAGCCATCAATAGTTTGTTCATTCTTACTGCATGCATTCTCTAGCTTGCTCATTTAATATTTCCTATTTGATTATGGAGGGTGAAAAAACATGTCAATGAAAGAAGTGTCGGCAGCTACAACATGTCACATAGATATCAAAAGAAAATAGTGAATACACATCAAATTTGGAAAAGCATACAAAACTTGAATAAAGGTTAACAAAGTAGCAAATAGAATAGATTATCTAAAATTTTTTTCACCTCTGCAGTTTACACCCCTGAGCAACTGGTGGATAAGTACAGTAACATCATATTCCTTTTGTATCTCATGGTTTTAATGATGATTGTTGGAGTAGCTCAGTATACATACAGGTGAGACGCAATTTCCTTCATGCAGGTAAATCATGTTTAAGCTGTCTATGGTACAATTCAGAGCTTTACAGTTCATATAATTTGTACTGCTCTACTATGTTGGATAAGTGCAGCAGAGGAGAACTTCTCCTTCCAGTTTTCGGTTTTGATCTTAGCACCTATTGGCATTTATTGTTGCCTTTGTCCTATGCTACTGTTTCTGGAGCTATTGGTTCATGCTCAGTGTTATTTGCAAAATCACTGTAAGTGCATTTGGGACAGCATAATAATGGAATTATTCTAATTGTTCTTTATATAAAATTTTGCAAAATTTGCCATACTTTCATTTTTATAGTCCATCATTGCTCCTTCCCCCTCAGGTCCAACCTATTGAGATTGACCATTGGTAGCCGTTATCAATTGCACAGCTGGTTTACCTACTCGATGTTGTTACTGTTTCTTAGTACAGCAGGTTTCTGGGTAAAACATCTATATAAAACCTACTCTAATACTTTTTTTAGATGTTGAGCATTCTAAAAAGGTTTACATAGTCAAGGTGTGTTCTTCCTGAACCTCTGCAGATGGCCAGATTAAATGAAGGGTTATCACTGTATGATGCGATAATTATTGTACCCATGTTTCAGATTGCCTGGACCTTCTTCTCTATTTTCACCGGTTTCATATATTTCCAAGAATATCAGGTATAACATAGTCTTGTGCTATTCAATCGTGATTCACCTCCATTTGGTGTTTTGTTGACTTTGAACTACATTATTTTTCTGTAGGTATTTGATTCACTGAGGATATCGATGTTTCTACTGGGAATGATGTCAGTTTTTGTTGGCATTTCCTTGCTAGCACCCGAAGAATCTAAAGGTCAGGAGGTTTCTCTTTCTTCCTAATGTTATTTCTATAACATAAATCTCTTTGCTCTCTTATGTATTATTTCAAGGGAAACTAACCTTTTTACCTTTCTACAGGTAATGAAGCCCAGGATTCTGCTTCTGCTAGTTCCACATCAAATGCGGCAAGTATCAAGCGGTAAGATCTATTGTGACTTGGCATGACTACAGTCAGGGAAAAGGAAATTCTATTTTCTTTGAAGTTCAAACTGCTTACCTACACGTGCATCCATCTTTGAAAAGTATATAACTGAAAAGTTCTTTGTGAATAAGTTTTTAAATCATTTTTTGCAATTCTTTGTCTGTTCTCCTTTAAGTCATCTTTCTTTTCTTTTAAAAACATTCATGGCAGTATCAACTTGCTAATCTTGACATATTGCTTTATTAGCTCCTACTTAAATTGTTTGGGGTTGATAGCAGGTTGGTTCAACATCCTACTGATGACACGGATGTTAGGGATGTGAAATCATTCATGCTGGCGGTACTATCAAGGGCGAAGTCATTTGCAGCCAAGGCAAAGGTGCTTTCATCTTCTTTACCTGATCCACTACATCTTCTATTATTATAGATGTTTTTAGTTTTCTCATTGAAAATGGTTCTCCCACAGACTGCCTGCACACTTTCACTAGGCTTAAGGGAGGATGAGATCACTGCATCTTCAGTTCTTGCAATGCCCATGGTTTCAGCAAAGATGACTGGCTTTAGGGGATCAAATTTTGATCGTGTAAAGCTGTATGCTTTGGCAAGCCCTGGTTGGAGCAACTCTACTGGTGAAGAGGACAGTGCGGAAGATTTGGAGTCCAGTTCTCTGATTCCACAATGAGCAACACGTAACAATAGTAATGTACAGTTGATTTTTCATTACAGCTGGTCCATGTTGGAGAACTGTTCCATGTATTTCATCCGCTTGGAGATATTACATCAATATAGTTTTTCATATTCCTTTTCATTGTGAGTGATGTTGAAAAATGAAAATTCATTGCATTTATGTCTGCCTCTATTAAAAGAGGCAAATTTGGAGTTGGAATGGTGTTCACTTTAGGATGTCCTGCATTCTCTCTCTCTCTCTCTCTCACACACACACACACACACACACACATCCTGTGGCTTAAGTAGCCTTCTCCTGTGTCCTTTCATTTGTTAAATAACTTCCTAGCAATATTAAAGGTTGAGCTCTTTGAAGGATAGGAATACCGATGATCTTCTGGTGTAGCAGCAATCAGACAGTAGCGGTGCTTAACATATACACCAAGGCTATTGTTCCTTGCTTGACCTGAAGTTTGAAAGGTATCTAAGCACTCTATTTTGTTTCCATTTCTATCTTGCTTAGTTCCTTTTATCGAAAAAGATATGAATTTATTTTATTTTAGCAGGATCAATCAGCAGTTTTGGTGTCTTTTCAAGCTGTCTTTGCTAATCATAATTGCTCCCTAGGTTTAATGGCTCCATAATAAGAGCATGAATTTTTCATCTGAAGTTCTTGATATAACGACGAACTTATTTTGTAGTTAAGGTTCACGTTTAAGCTCGAGAAGTAGATTCCGTCAAAACAGAGATGTTGATATCTTGTTTGTCAAACTTTAGTTGCTTACTAAGAGAATCTCTGGTGGGCACACGTGCACCATGCACACAAAAGCACACAAGATCTATCAACCTATAGCGTCTAGTTTGTTTAGTTAGAAATCAGCATCTGTGATATTTCTAGCGTGTTGAGGAAATGACTCGATGTTTTGTCAGCTGTGGTTCTACTTACCATGCCAAATTCTCCTTATGCTGTTTATAATCGTACGTTCCTTGAAAGATTTAAACTGTTGAGCATTATTTATATACAGAAAATGGTGTTACCGTTTCAAGAGGTAAAACAAACACAAGCGCACACACAGTACTCCAATAATGTAATTGAGCTTCTTAGACGTTGCTCGATTTCCAGGTACAAGACTCTTAATTATTATCATCTTGCAACTCGCTGATTTTTTTGCTTTTTAATGTAACACTTACCCATTGCATACATTTTAAATCTCTGCACATGCACACACGCTCACTTACACACACAGCTACACATATGGTCTCTGGATTTTGAGAGATTGAACACTAATCCACCTCAATCATCAGGAGAGAATATAGTCTTTTGAAGGTCATGAAGTTGGAAGAGAAACATTGAAACAGAATGAAGGGTTTAGGGTAGATCCATAAAGTGGCAGAGACACAAGATGGTGCATCTTTCTTGAAACCAAGGGGGATCAGGGGATCACCAACGGGATGGATGTAGGGGGAGACTGTCAGAGCTCACGTCTGAAGCTCTTGGCATCTGAAGTGAACTACTTGGTGAGTAAGCATGCACAGGCAGGGAAATGCTGCCAACCATATAGCATCAGCCATGGTTTTTGCGTGAGCTTCCCATCAGGAGTCCTATGGCTGTCGGACTCATGCAGAAAGCAGCAAAATTCACGTTTGAATTGGGTAAGAAAGGATAGGACACCACCACCAGAAAGAACAAACGAAGTTCACGTTTACAAGTTCCTTTGAAGTCTACAAACTCATCTGTTATTAAATTTATGGTGGGGCTTAGCGGGTATTGTAGTCATCATTGATCGGCAATTATATATATAGATAGAGAGGGGGGGTCCGCATGATAGTTTTTTGGTGCACAATCTTGTATAAACATCTTTACCATTCTTTTTAAGATTAACGGTGAAGATTTAAACTAAAAGTACCTTCATAGTTTTTTACTTTGCATTTAATGCTCCATGCATTAAATGTAAAGTAATTTGAATATTTACTATTGATGTCAAAGATCAAATGGTTGAAATGTTTATGCAAAATTTTGTACTAAAAAATATTATGTATGTATAACTCTTTCTTTATAGAGAGGGAATGTTTTCATTAATTATTGATTAGAGAGTCATAATTAGGTTTTATAATAAAACCATGGAGCCTAGATCCGCCCCAAGAGGTGTGCCTTCTCCTGTTCACTTTGTAATTACTCATCTTTTCATGAAAGAACTCATTTGATCGTTAGATCAAATTTTTTTGTGTAAAAAAATATCAAAGGCAATCCCTGAACCCAAACTCGAGCTTGAGCTTGATCCAGCTCAACGCATGCTTGAGCACGTGTGGGGTCACTTGTGTCCTTCTCAAGCTCTTTGAACTAAGGTTCATGAGCTAACATCCATATAAAAATATGTGAGATTTTCTAACCATGGTACTAAAGAATACCCAATGATATTCACATACACATCCCTCACTCACATGTGACTTTCATCTTCATCAAAGATATATCATATTAAGCATATAGAGATACTTAACATGAACCAAATGTAATTAATATCACGTGATCTTAATTAGGCTCATTCATCATTAATTAACATTAAGTACAACAATCTCTCACGAAGTCTAAAGTGTGAAGTGTTCTACATAATCAACTATTATATTATGTTTTTAGAAATTGTACCTTTCGATTTGACCATCACCTAAGTTATCCAATATTACTCTTACATGAACTAGGTGTACATACGTCTTTAACATAAACCTTGTAAATATTTGTTGATGTATGAATGTTGAGGCGGTCAAGTCACAAATCGTGAAGATATCAATGCATCCAAATATGAATGTCTCCAGTCAAGTATACAACAAGAGTCAAGAGTCAAGAAGGAGACAAATAAAAAGGTTGTGTAAGACAACTTATTATTGATGTATATTATAACTCTATTTATAGAGCAAGAGGGGGGGAATACAACACAATTGAACAAGAGATAGAGGAGAAGAGGACTAGCCATTGGAGGCAGCTGGCCTCCAACGGCTAGTTGAGGTCGACTCCCAACGGCTATGGCAACAGGCCCTAGTGACTCGTGCCATTCCATACCCTCCAGTTACGGGCCCTAATGACCCATGAACCTATTACATTTAACAACCCACCTCAAACTTACGATATACATACTAAAAGTTTGTCCAACAAGAAATGAAAGCGAGTAGCTTAGAGAGATTTGGTGAATAAGTTGGTCAAACGCATTTCTTATGTAACATAACACAAACTGATCTTTTTTTGTAAGCATTCTTTACAAACAAAGTGATAGTCCATCTCAATATGCCTTTTTCATTTATGAAAGGTGTTGTTGGAAATAATGTACATGACACTTTTATTATCATAAAGCATAATGACAGGTTGTTGAAGAGTAATACCCATATCTCTCACAACCATCGTAATCCAAGAAATTTCTTTAGCAGCAATAGCCATGGCGCGATATTCTGCTTTGGTGGATGAAAGAAACACCTTTTGTTACTTACATTTTCAAGAAATAAGTGATTCACCTCGAAAAACACAAAACCAATCGTATAATACCTATTGTTGACATATTCACCCTAGTCGGCATCAATATACACAGATAAATCAAAAGACAGGGAAAAAGTTAATAGTATCTCCTTGTTAGCAGAACTTTTCATAACAATACTCATATGAACAGTAGTGGGTGCTTGTTGAAATTGACTAGCTGTATATACTCCATGAGAAATATTGGGACGAATAATAATAAGATACGTAAGAGCACCTATAATTTGTCTATAGGGAGTTGTGTCTTCTAGTTTTTCTCTATTAGTGGATCTTAACTTAGTACCAAAGACCTCAGGAGTATCAACTTGTTTGATGTCACTGATACTAGATCTTTCAATTACATCATGTGCAAATTTAGTTTGTAACATAAAATATCCATATAAAATATCCACGATTGTTTCTAATAATTTCAATACCCAAAAAATAATTAAGAAGACCTAAATCTTTCATATGAAATTCTTGATTTAGGTTATGTTTAACCTGTATAATCCATGCTTTATCACTCTCAGTGATGATCATATCATCCATATACAAGAGTAAAATAACAATACATGTATATAACTTTCGTACAAAACAAAACGGTGTCAGTATAACAAGATGTAAAGTTATGCAGATGTATGAAATTTCTAAATCGATCAAACCAAACCTTGGGGGCTTATTTCAAATCATACAAAGCCTTTTTTAGTTTAAAAACATTATCTTGGAGAATATCTAATCCAGGAGGAGTAATCATATAAACATCTTCAATTACATGTTCATTCAAAAGAACATTTTTAACATCATATTGATAAATATCCTAGTTTTGAATAACACTAAGAGTTATGAGAATTCTATTAGTTGTCATTCTAGCAACAGGAGCAAAAGTTTCATCATAGTCAATTCCATGCTCTTAAGCATAACCCTTGGCTACTAGTCTAGCCTTATATCTTTCAATATTACAATTGATATGAGTTTGATTTTATAAACCCATTGACATCCAATAATCTTTTTATCCTTAGGCTTAAGAACAACATTACAAGTTTGAGTTTTGTCTAAAGCCCTAAGTTCTTCACACATAACAACTTCTCATTTCAGAATACCCTTTGCTTGATAATAGAATGCAGGTTCATTTACAAAAATAGTTGCAATCAAGTTTTTATGTTGAAGTTTAAAAGATTCATAGGAGACAAAACTTTGAAAAGGTTTTGAAATTCTATGTTCCAATTGCGAGTTATCAAACTCTCTATGTCGTCTAGTGTAATGTAGTGAAAATGGTTCTATAATCGGTTGCGTGTCAGAAATTTCATCTAAGACATCAATTGTATTATGTGGAATATCATCATGATGAACTTCTAAGTCACTATCACTGTCTTCCTCTAAATTGAAAAAATCTTGTGAAAAAGATGTTTCATTATTTTTAAAAGATCTAGACTTATAGTAGTAGTTATTTTCAAAGAATTTTACATCTTTAGAAACATACAAAACATCTATAATTTTTTTATCAATCCCATAACCAAGAAATACACATTCAATGGTGTAGATGTGAATTTCGTTTCAAAACCTATATAGAAACTCGAAACTCAATTCGCAAAATATGAATTGAACAAATGGTAGACGATTTTACGTTTTATTTTAGATTAAAGTTTGCAGCACCTTCCCTCAAATATTACAATGATTTGGAGACAAATGCTCCTTAATTATAATATGAATTGAATTGTATTGAAGAAAGGAAAGAGAAAAAAAGAAAAATCAACCTTGATTGAAGATCTTGGAATAACTTGGAAGCCAACGGCTTGGGGCAACACCTCCACTTTGGGGGACGATTCCTCCTTCCTCTCCTCTTTTCTCTCTCTTTGTTGGGATTTTCTTCCTTAATTTTCCTTTGGGTTTTCCCTTGAGTTTTCCTCAATTTGCCTCCCTTTAACAAGTTCTCCAAGGGGCCTATTTATAGATTTCAAGGGAAGGCTCTAGGCTCTTCCATAGGTTGGGCATGGAGTTTGTTTTTTGCCCAATTTTGATCCAATCTACTTTTGAAGATGTTGGTTACATGACTCACATAGGAGCACATGAATGATCCTCATTTTGGTCAAGATGAGCCTTAGTGCAACCTTAGGTTAGGTGCAATGCAACCCACCCTCTTACTTGGCTTAATTTCATACGATCTTGCTTGTGCCTCGTGGCTAAGTGCATTATGCCACTTTGGTGCATGAGTAGGCCTTTGACTTAGCTACTCAACCCTTACTTTTGCCTTGACTTTGACCTTTCTTGGCTTGATCTAGTCCATGACTTGATCACTTGACCTTCTTGGTATCACTTTTGACTCAACCTTGATCTTGATATGTTTTGGCCGGTTTGGTGCACCCTTTGACTTGATTGAATTTGAATTTCACTTAGGCTTCTTGACGTGACCCTTTCTTTGTTAGAGCTCGTCTTGAGTTTAGTCTTGTACCCATTTTTTACTTGATTTGATTTGATTTGATTTGATCCCCTGTAGGTGTTGGAGTTATGCTTTTTCAAACTCTATTTCTTTTGAGTAATCCTCTACTTTCATCCTAACCTTCAGGAATTCTATTTTGCTTGATTTTCTTTTTAGTTAAGATTTATGATTTCAAATATTTCTTTTCTTATTATTTAAAACCATTTCATTTGAGATATATTTGAAAACATCGAGTTTTAACAAAATCTTCAAATATTATTTTTTAAAACAATTGAGTCTCATTTCTAATGTTTGTTTGCATGAGTGATCTTCTTTCGCTCTATAAGTCGGTCTTTACTGTTTCAACCACTTTAACCTTTTGTTGGGTGTAGTGTGTCGAACCACTTTAACCCTTTGATGGGTATAGGGTCCTAGTGTAGTACTATACTCAATCGAACGAGTTTTTGAGGTATTGATTTTGGAATTAATTTGGTTTTTAATTTCAAAGGTTTTTATAATTTTATAAATTTGATATTTTATGGGTTTGATTTCCAATGTCTCATTTTCATTTGTTTCTTTAAAAAACTTGTTTGAAACCATCATTTCTTTGAAGGAAATCATTTGAATTCATAGAATTTCACCAATTTGATCTTGAGGGCAGAGTAGCCATTTTTTGGCTTTTTATCAAAATTGATTTTTTTTTAGAGGGGTACAAAGTAACTTTATTTTGAGGCTCTTACACAATTTTGGGGTGGAAATGTGTTTGTTTAAGGTGTCTTTATTTGAAAAGACCTATAACCGTAATTTTCTCTTTAAAGGTAAAATCTTTAAAAGATCAAATCTTTTGAGAATTTTTTTGGGTATTTACAGATGTCTCTCTTTAGCATTAATCCAAATTTATTTCATTAATGACAAATAATATCACTCATAAAAAATTTATTTTTTTGAATACTAGAGTTAATTTGAGTTGAATAAAGATTTCACGAATTTTACCAATCTTTGTTAAGGGATTCATTTTTTGAACTTGGGCTATCCTATTTCCAATGGAAGAGGATTCTAACAAGAGTGACTCAACATAGATGGTAGTGATTAATGCAAAGATCATATATGCATAAGACTATCTATAAATGCATATAGGTATGAGATATAAGATGGAATGGATGTATGATTTATGTTTGGAGATTTTAATGATTTAGTTAGGGAGATCCCATGAACGTTGGCTGCTCTAAGTGGGATGACCTCCATGTTCATTTGCTTAATGCCTTGGGTTTTTGTAAAAATCATTTTGAAATGGATATTTTCTCTTTGTTTTTATCAAAAAGGACTTTCATTTCCTATATTTACCTTTACTTTGGTTTTAATGCAAAATTACTTGGTAGAGGATTTTATCGTTGAAAAAATTCAACAACATTTCAAAACTCAATTTTCCACACTATAAGGCCTAATCCTCAAACAAAATGAGATTCTAATTGGTAGGTTTTATTCCTACTTTATGATCATAATGACAAACTTTTTTCTTTTAGGATAAGTTGTAGGGGAATGGGGAGAGTCTCTCACTGTCAAGCATCTCGTGGTATAAAGAAAAGAGGTTTTTGATGAAAAATTGCTCTTTTGAGCTTTGACTTCTTTTTTTCTTTTAAGGAAAATGAGGTTTTTGTTTTTCCCTTTTACTTTTTAGGAAGGCTTCTATATTGGAGGTTTATTTTATTTTTTTTATATTTTGACTTTTTTATCAATTTTCGTTTTTAGAGAGAATGAAGTAGAGAAAATACATATCTCTCTAGATACTCGGTCTAATAAAGTATGCTCTATTTTATAATAACACATACTATTTAAAAATATTTTGTTATTTTGAACTAGACCATATATTGTGAAAGAAGGATTTTTGAAATGTCATTTAATGGTTTTGAAAAACACTTCACTTTTCATAGAGCATCAATCCCTAGTTAAGAGGCATATGTTCGACTTTGGTCTCTTTTTCTAGAAAATAAAGAAGATCCATTTTCAAAAAAATCATTTCAAAAGAATTTGTGGTAGACACTAAACATAATATCTTTTGATATTGGGCATTTATAGGATCTATCAAGTTTTTTTTAGGCATCAATGAGCCAATATGCTTGATTGATTTTTGCTCCTTTTGTGACATAGGAACACTTCCACTTGGGCCGCCACCTTTGAAGAGGATGTGGGCTTCTTATGGGTAAATGATGTGCATGACATGCAAAATGTATTCTATATAAGATGATGGAGATACATGCTTTACGCAATGATGAATCTATTCAAATCTCCACGAAAGGTGTTTAGGGAATGCATTCTACATACCCTTAGTTTGGAGGAAAATGATACGAGCATTTATACACTATGGTTGACCCCTATTGTGGCATGTGATGAATGATTTTTAATGAAATGCATGAATGACTCCTACATGCACTATATCATTGGACATCTTGGGTTTTTGGTACGGCTTAGGAATATGCATGATATGATCCTAGCCTTTAATGCATTTTGTGTTGGGTTTGATTCCTATGTTGTCACTTTGTAGGGAGCTTAAATGTTTGTCCATGTCTTAGATTTTTTTTTTTTGATTTTGAGGAAGTCAATGTAAGTTGACATCACTCAAATCATCTCTAAGGGAATTGGAATTTCTTTTGACAAAATAATTTTTATTTTTCTCTTTTTATTTTGAAAAACTCCGCCCATGTAAGGGATTACCCTTGCATTGTCGGTCCCAAGCCCGGATAAAGGAGGAGGGTTGTGTTAGGCTTCCTACAACCAGCGTAAAACTTTGTCGAATTTTTTTACCATGGATTATACAAATTATGAGTATTGCTTTGGGGCGTTCCCGCCTAGCGACGCGCTGTAGAGCCCAAATGCAGTGATAAGTAAGCAAGGACCACTACATTTTCACCAGGATGTAGTGAATCAATTGCAAAGAGGGTTCCCACATCATGGACGGGTGTGAGTAAAGAAGTTAGTCACACTACATTGTCACCCGAATGTAGTGAATAATTTACAAAGAGGATCTCTGCATTTTCAATATGGACGGATGCGGGGGTAAGGAAGCTAGTCCTAGATAATAAGATTTGTATTGGTTCTTAGAATATCAAAATATTATCTGGTAAGCTAATGGAGGTGGTAGATACTATGATTCGGAGAAAGATTCATATTATATATTTACAAGAGATAAAGTGGGTTGGAGAAAAAACAAAGGAGATAGAGGATAAAGGTTTTAAATTATGGTACTCAGGTAAGAAAAATGCTCAAAACAGAGTTGGTATTATCATAAATAAAGATTTAAAGGATAGTATAGTAGACATATAACGATATAGTAACCGAATCATGACATTGAAATTTGAAAAGGTTTTGAATATAGTAAAGGTTTTGAATATAGTTTGTGCTTACGCACCCAAGTAGGCCTAGAAGGTAGTATAAAGATACCTTTTTGGGAAGAGTTAGATAAGGTGATTCAAAGGATTTCACAAAGGGAGATGATTTGTCTCGGAGGAGACTTAAATGAAAAAGTCGGTAAAGAAGAACCTTTAAGAAGGTATGAAAAATTAAATTTGAAAAGTATTAAAAGAAGTAGAGGATGACCACAAAATTGTTGGAAAGAAACAATAAGGGATGATCTAGCTTATTGTGAGTTAACTGCTAATATGGCACATGATAGGGCTCTGTGGAAACAAAGAATCCATGTAGCCGACCCCGTCTAGTATGGGAAAGGCTTAGTTGTTGTTTGTTATTGTCTTTTTATTTTGATTTTTTTGTATTTTTTGTCTTTTTTATTTTCAATTTTTTTTTAGATTTTAGAGATAACTTGTACAATATATGCAAAAACCGGAGTTAGCTTCATATCCAAGTAGGGTCAGGGGATTCGGGTGCATGAAGGATGTGCACCCGAGATGTGGTTTGGAGGATGTTCTTGGGATGGATTCTAGGTGCAACCCAATGTACCCCTAGGGGTGGACGATGTGTGTGTATGTGGATGGAAAGAGAGAGAGTATATTTGATCTCTTGCAAAATGGAAAGATATGGATTCCAAGGGAAACCATGGTTGGTACCTTGATGGGTTTGTGGATGTTGGGAGAAGTTGTGGCAGTAGACTTGAATTTTTTATGCATACCTAGGCTCCAAGGACTTTGTTTATTCATGGTAGGGTTAGGTGTACCTAGGATATCGATGTATGCCTTAGGAATAACAATGTCTATCATGCTTTGAATTTTATTTTGATATTGTTTTTCACTTTAAAATTATTTTTGTTGGTGCGGGATATTTGGTGTACCTTGAAAATCCACATTGTTTGGCACATTTGGTGGGTTTGTGGGTGCATGAGTGTGATTTGATGCATTGAATGCATATTGTAAACACTAAAAAAAAAAAATTGATCTTTTAGAATTTTTGTCCATTTCGAAGAAAAATTACAGTTTTTGGTCTTTTAAGGATTTTCAAATAAAATATCTTAAATGAACTCATTTACGCACCAAAATTTTGTAGCAACCTCAAAATAAGGGTACATTGTATTACTCTCAAACAAATCCAATTTTAATAAAAGCTCAAAAAAGTAACAAATTTGACCTCAAGGCCAAATTGGCAGGATTGTGCCTTTTCAAATGATTGTCTTCAAAGAAATGATGTTTTCAAACAATTTTCTTTAAAGAAACAAATGAAAATGAAACATTGGGAATCAAACCCAAAAATGTTTGCAAATTTACAAAATTCTAAAACTCTTGAAATTAAAAAACAAATCAAATTCAAAGCAAACCTCAAAAACTAGCTCGATCGAGAATAGTCACATTCCGATACCTATACCCAAGGGTTAAAGTGGTTCGATACCCTATACCCATTAAAAGGGTTAAAGTGGTTTGATATCCTACACCCATTAAAAAGGTTAAAGTGGTATGACACCCTACACCCAACAAAGGGTTAAAGTGGTTGAAACGGTAAAAGACTAACTCACGGATCGAAAGTAGGTCACCCATGCAAACAAAAATTAGGAATGAAACTCAGTGTTTTCCAAAAATAATATTTGAAGATTTCATTAAAACTTGATGTTTTAAAATATAAAAATAGTTTTAAAGAAAATGTTTGAAACCATATCTGTCTTATATGAAACACATACCGAAAGGAGGCAAATTCCCTGAAAAGAGGAGATGGTAAGAACAAAAAATATAACAACCAAGCACCTGCCAATTTCGACATTGTTGGGCAAGGTAACCTACCATTTTAGATCTAGGTATTAGGCAAGTAGCCTAAGGTGGCTACCAAGAAAGAAGGAAGGATCAACATCCAAGAAAGGAAGGTCGACATCGAAGAAGGAAGGTCGGCATCTAAGAGAAAGGAAAGTTGGCGTTAAAGAAAGGAAAATCGACATCTAAGAAAAAGAAAAGTGGCCTAATTTGGCAAGGTATGAACAACTAGACCTTACCGATTTCATCATCATGGGATAAAGAAGCTTACCATTTACCGATTTCATCATCATGGGATAAAGAAGCTTACCATACGCAACCATAGTGCCCGATTTGGTAAGGCATCATCAAGGTAGGATGATCTACTTCAACATGAATGAATTAGACAACTTACCAAACCACGCCTTAATGCCCTATTTGGTAAGCCATCATCAAGAAGATGGGTTGGACGATTTCAGCATCATGGGGTAAAATCATATACCTTGCACAACCATGGTGCTCGATTTGGCAAGCCATCAAGGTGGGTTGACCGACTTCAACATGGGCAAACCATACAACTTACCATGGGTGCCCAATTTGGTAAGCTATCAAGCCATGAGATTGCCGATTTCACCATGACAGATTTAGCAACTCACCATATCAAGAAGAGCTAATTGAAACTAGATTTGGTAAGACATCCAGATATTGCCTGGCCGATTGAACAAGATTCTTGAGAATTTACCATCTTCGGTCCATCCACGAGACAACTATGGTCTAGCCGAATTCAACAATGTTGAAGTAGGTAGCTTCATCATCGATTAAGAGAAGGCACTTACCTTCCAAAGCCTTATCAACTTCAACATGGAAGGAACAAGATTTGGTAACTCACCATCCCAAGCTCTTGCCGATTGCAGCATTATGAGACCAGCCAACTTACCATACCAAGTCTTGCTGAATTCAACAAGATTAAACAAGAGAACTTACCACATTAGACGAGCCATGGCGTGACCAATTTACAGTATAATTGATAAGGCAATGTACCATACCAGGTTCACTCGATTCCAGCATGACAACAATGAGGCAGCCATGGTGCTCGATTTGACAAGCCATCAAGGTTGCTTAGCCAACTTCAGCATCATTATGATGCAGTCTTGGTACCAGATTTGATAGGTTATCAAACCATCAAACCACAAGTCCAGCTGATTTCTCCAACTGACCATGATTTCAGTAAGGTAACTTGCCACATCTAGTCCAACCGATTTCAGCAAGTAGATGCAACACCTTGACCCAATTTCAGTAGGTCTTGAACAAGACAACTTACCATATTGCATTGGGTAAGTTGACTTACAAGGAGCAACATAAAAGGGGCAATTTATCACCTATAAAAGGGCCCTTGAGGGGGTCTACAAAGGCATCGAATTCAATCAACCAAGGATCGATCAAGCCTTAGGCCTTCAATTCACAATCCAAAGGAATTCGTGACCAGCAAGAGGGAGAGAAAGAGTAGGAGAGAAAGAAAGAGAGAAAGAGAGAGAGAGAGAGAGAGGAAGAGAGAAAGAAGAAGGAGAAGGAGGCTCGCTGCCACCAACCGCCGGCCATCATCCTATTCTTCCATTAAAGGCCCCTTCTTTCCATGTCTTTTAATTATTATATTCTCCTCCTTCATTAACATTAATGGGGTTGTAATTAAGGAGCTCATGTCTCCATATTGATTAATGATTAAGGGTTATATGCTGTCCCGTTCCTGTTACATTCATAGATTATTTGTTATATGATTGATTTTCGATCATTTATACTTCGATATATAATATAAAATCTTATACCTCCTAATACCCTCTTTGCTTATACTATAAGTATAATTTCATTTATTTTAAGTTGTTGTCGATTGTTTTTAATTCAGACGAGATGCATACACGTATCCTGTAAAATCTGAAAATATGTTTTCTGCACTATTCACCCATACGATGAACGATTTTTTTTCCCCTTACCCTGCCCGAATATTATGAAATTTTGCACCTCATCTTTTAAGGGAATTTGCCTTCTTCCGGTTCGAGTTTTATATATAGCAGGTATGGTTTCAAACACTTTATAAAAAAAATATTTTATATTTGAAAACATTAAATTTAATGAAATCTTCAAATATTATTTTTAGAGAGTATTGTGTTTTATTCCTAGTTTCTATTTGCAAGGGTGACCTACTTTCACTCTTTGAGTTAGTCTTTAACTACATTGACTATTTAACCACTTTAAATGGTTGTAGGGTATCGAACCACTTTAACCCTTGGGTATCAGGTCTCGAAATGATACTATTCTTAACCGGGCAAATTTCTGAGGTTTGATTTGAATATAATTTAAATTTCAGGGGTTTTGGAATTTTGTAAATTTATAAACTTGCAAACATTTTTGGGTTTGATTCTCAATATTCTCATTTTCATTTGTTTCTTTAAAGAGAATTGTTTGAAATTATCCTTTCTTTTAAGGCAATCCTTTTGAAAAGGCAGAATCCTACCAATTTGGTCTTAAGGGTAAAAGAGTCATTTTCATGAACTTTTGTCCAAATTGGATTTTTTTCAGAGAGATGCAATATACCATCATTTTGAGGTTGCTAAAAAATTTCAATGTAGAAATGAGCTTGTTTAAGGTGCTTTTATTTGAAAACCCCTTAAAAGACCCAAAGTTGCCAAAAAAGTAAAATTTCTAAAAGATTTTTTTTTTATTTTGAATTTTTTTTGAGTGTTTACACTTTCTTTAGTTATCTTCCTACTCTTTATAACCAATATCTTTGATTGTGAAGAAGAAGATTCTTACTAAGTGTACTTTCGAACCTCTTCATTAAGAATAGTAAGTTTTATATAATCCATGAATACAATACAATTAGGAGCCGAAATAATCAAAGCAACACACATATTTTCTCAAGAATCAGGTAAGTTATTAAGTAACCGAAGTGTTAAAATTTTATCCTCATTTAACACTCATATAAAAAACTGATCAAAATAACTTTGAAATTCATTTAAATGATCAAAAGTAGAAGTAACTTCTTTATACTTCAAATTCATAGCCTGCTTAAGTAAAAGCAATTTATTATTCTCAAATTTTGATGCATGCAAGGATTGTAACTTTTCTCATAATGTTCTAGCATGTGAATCATTAGCAATACGATTAACATTATAATCATCTACCAATTACCTTATCCTTAAAATAAAAGGGGTACATAAGACCAACCATATATCAAATTGATAAACGGTTTCATTATAGAATGCTCATGATTGAACTTACTTTTTATGTTTCATTTGAAACAAATTCCAGAGAAGCTATATGGTATTAAAATTGGGATGATTTACTATGGTAGCCCACTTGAATACCAAGTAAAGCAAGATGGTTAAAGAGGGTATAAATTTAAATAAAAATAATTTTATCAAGAGTTACACTGTTGGATTTGAAGAATAATGCACAAAAAGAAATGAGAAAATGGTTGGCAAGAGGTTAACATAAGACAAAACTTTTATATTATTCTATAATTATAAATGGCAATCCCATCACTATGAGGCTCACAAAGCCAAGGACAAGGTGTTTCATACTCATTTCATGTGGAGAGTATTTCCTTCCATTTGTGGTAGAATCAGGAGGGAAGCACAACCAAATGAAGCTATAAGAAATCTTAATTTCTTTTCTCTTTTGCTTTGCTTTATAATCATGAAAATCATGTAACAAGTTTCTATTTTAAGTGCATTCTAGAAAAATCTATAAATTGAGACATCCATCACCATTGTAAGGTATTTAAAAGAGAGCAAGAAACAATAAAAAAGTTACCTAACAATATTTAAGAGCAATAAAGAGTTTTCCTTCTTTCTCTTTTTTTTTTTTTTTATGATGTATTGCTACAATGTTCAATCAAGAGGAGGTGTCAATCAACTACAATTCTCTAAGTGGTGACGTGAAACTTTTAAGTTTTGATCTTTTTCTTTCATGTGCATCTCTTATTGAAATGGTACCGGTTGCATCATTCTCTTATACTTGTTGTTAACATTAGATGATATATGCATTATTAGTATATTGACCTACCTTATCAGGAATACAAGACCACCATTGAGAATTGAATCAAGTCCCATATTTTGTATTTAAAGTTTAATATTGAAGAATCGTTATAAGTCTTGACTCTTTATTGGAATAAAAATTTGCATACAGTAATTTGTACCATTCAAACAAATTATCTGGATATATATGACATCTATTATAATCAATAAAATATAATAAGTAAATAAGATTATGATACTAGTTGATAGGCAAACAAGCCGAAAAGTAACCTATGAAAGCCTAACAACTAACAACTCTTTTTCTATAGTTGAATTTGATAAATAATTCTAAACAAAAAATATGAATGATCCTCAAATATAGATGTGCAAAAGACTAATACACAAAAATAAATAATTTTTACATCGAAAGCCCCTTAATGAGAGAGGTAAAAATACTGGGCTTAGACAAAAATAATTTTCACTATATAAATAGATGAGTATAACAAGATATCTCCATGTACAATAATATCAAGGCCCCTTACTACAAAAAAGTAAAAATATGCTGAAAAACAAGAAACAACTAAGCCATAATCAAGTAGCCAAACAAACTCGAGAAAGAGACAACGAACAACTAAAAAGCTCCCTTAATGATGTTGTAAATATGGTTTTCTCCTTGTTAAAAAATATCAAAAGACCAAAAGAACCAAAAAGATGATAAAATGATTTTTCATATAATGTATGGCCTCCCCAAAACAAAATAATTATGAATAAAATAAACCCTATTCATTGTAAAAGAAATAGGGTACCCCTATTGGAAAAATTACAAGCTGTCATCACAACTCTCTCTCACCTCATTAATGAGGTGGGGGTCCACCTCCTCCATGTGTGGAAGAACCCAACAAACTTTCCCTCCGAGACAAGTGGAGGTACATGACAAACCGGCAGTCAAGCAACAAGCTTCAAATATTTTACGTAACAGTCTTCGTCAATATCTTTGACCATTATAATCTATGTGAATCTTCTCAAGCTCCATCAACTCAAAGTCTAGAGCATCATCATGCATCTAGTGAAACCTCCGAATAAAACTAAGTTCATGCATAAAATTCTTTATCCAAATAAACTCTTACAAGCCTCGGTAATAGCAATGAACTCCCAGCATTATAGTGGTAATAGACAATGTAACACACTTTTGCAACCTAGATTGCCAAGCCACAACTCCCCTCATAAAGCAATCAAATAGCCAAAAGTAAACCTTCTAGAGTGAACATCATCCGTCAAGTCCGAATACAGTATAACCACAAAGAACAAGTTTTTCAATTCCAAAACAGAGCTTTCAAACTAGAAGTGCCCTGTAGATATCTCAATATCCACTTCACACTTTCCAATGCTCACTACCAGGATTGGAAAGAAAACAACTTACCACACCAATTACATGAGCTATATTAGGTCTTGTGCAAACCATTATAGTTTGCATCATCTTGTTTCTCTTCTGTCATTAGAAGGAGACTTGTCTAGTGCTTAAACCTAAAATGTAAAAACGAGGTGTATACAGCCTTTAGCTTTATCCATGTGAAATCATTGGAAAACTGCTTTCTCGTGTATGTAAGATAATCCTGTGACTTCTTGGCCACTCTATGACGAGTAATCTGCATACCAAAAATATGTCATTGATCCTAAGTCTTTTATGAGAAAGGACTTATTGAGTTCATGCTTCATCTTATGTGCCGAATCCCCAACCACGTGAGCTACTGCTTTGAGCACAATCAACCTTGTTGTTATCTATTTGTCAAACGATTTGAGATTTGCAACTAAGGAAATCATCTCTGGTCAATTTTGTTATTCTAATCTAGAAAAGAAGTCCCCGCACTGAGGACAAAGAGGCCGACTCTCTATGTATGTTGACAACAAGAGTCTCACAACAGAGTTCATACTCATCAGTTGTACCATAGATGTTCACAAAGAGGTTGCTAGCTAGGAACCTAACTCACGAGAAGCGAGCTAAAAGGAGGATATATCTTATTATGATGCTGAAGAGCATCAAGACATAGAAAGGTGCTTACAACCAATACTGGAAACTGACCACCACATAGGAAACCCTCCTACGCTTAGAAGTTGAGGAGTTTCAAGGGATCGGAAGGTGAAACATCAAACTGATCAAAAGCCATGAAAATTGATATTTCTACTTGAAAGCTAGACACCACTTCAAAGACGTAGGAAGTTTTGAGGACGAAAAGACTGTTGTCCAAGTGTTTGAGATGAATGACACGTTTCTCTAAGAGTATGATGTTATAGTTGATAGGACAGGTTCCACACAAAGAGATTACTTTCTCCAATAGAGTTAAAAGAATTCCAGATTGACCATCTTACGGGGAACCACAACTCGTGAGCATGTTGATGATAATAAGTATTTATTGAAAATGCTCATTATCATCAACCTACTACCCTACTCCTAAAAAAGATAATTAATACTCCTCCACAACGCAACCCAACCCAACCCAAGCCAAATCACTTGCGTGGAGAAATCGCATTAGTATTAAGTACTATTTCTACATCATAAAGGCCTTTGGTTTGAGAAATTATTCACTTTAAGACCCCGATGAGTGACGTTTTGAGCGTGGGTATGACATGTAGAATAGATAGTCTCTATTAGTAACTTAGCAACCACGCCAATTTGGATCTTGCAATCCATCCATATTTGTTTAGGTCGACCAAAATCTCATTGGTCCAGTAAGATCCAAAAGAAAAATCCCTAAACTTCAGAATTGGTCTATTGCCATCTATGATGCATGGGGTACTCCACTTATGATGGATTACATATACCGAGTACATAGACAGTACCAGTATTTGGGTATAGGTTTTCAAAATTTTCAGATTTTGGATCCATCTGGTTACATGTACAGAGACACGCGTACTATGAGAGTTTCGAACTTTTGTTAAGAATAGGTCGTCATAATAATATCCATATGGGTCAACTTTGCTATGATATCCAAAAGTGCTATATTTTTATGTTGAAACTATATTTTATGAAATTGAGTCTGTTATTTGATGCAATTTTCTGTTTGAGACAATATGTTTCCAACTAGCTATGTTTTAATTTTTTGCAAGTTGTATATTGTCACAATCAATTTTGTATAATTTTAACAATATATGTACAATTTTTTATTTTTATATAATGGTGTGGCACCCTTAACTTATCTTTCAAAAATAGCGTACCTTGTACCCATACCGGTATCTGGTGCCGGTACTATACCCATATCCTTGCAAAAAATAAAGATGTTAGTATTAGTTTAGGAGATTTAGCCATGTCAGAAAAGTATATAAACCACAATTTCTACCGACGTATTCAAAAGAATGAAGTCAAAGAGGCTCTTAAACATATGAAGAGTGGTAAATCGGTAGGACCAGATAATATTCCTATAGAAGTTTGAAAAATACTAGGAGAAATAGGAATCACTTGGCTCACAAAACTATTTAATGAAATATGGAAAAACCAAAAGATGCAGGAATGGAGAGCAAGTACACTTATACCCATATATAAGAACAAGGGAGACATTCAAAATTGTACGAATTATCAAGGTATCAAGTTAATGAGTCATACTATGAAATTATGAGAAAGAAATATCGAACATAGGTTAAGACAAGTATCAAGTACAATAGAGAACCAATTTGGATTTATGCCTGGCAGATCTACTATTGAAGCGATTCACCTTTTGAGACGTCTTATGAAACATTTTAGAGCAAAAGAGAAAGACCTTCACATGATATTTATTGATCTAGAAAAAGCTTATGATAAGGTACAGAGGGAGGTTCTTTGGAGAACTTTGGAAAAAATAGGTATCCCATTGACATATATTAACCTTATAAGAGACATGTATGATGGTCCAAAAACATGTGTGAGGACTCATGAAGGAATGATAGACTTCTTTGAAGTTAATATTGGGTTACATCAAGGATCAACTTTAAGTCCATACTTATTTATAATGGTGATGGATGAGTTAACAAAACATATTCAAGATAAAGTACCTTGGTATATGTTATTTGCAGATGACATTGTATTAGTGAAGGAGTCTAAGGAAAAAGTTAATAGAAAATTATAACTATGGAGAGAAACATTAGAAAGCAAAGGCCTCTGACTTAGTAGAACAAAGACAGAATATATGGAATGTAAGTTTGATCATTTGGCTACTTCAGAGGACATAGAAATTAAAATTGGCACACATTGCATTCCCCAAAAGGAAAGTTTTAAATACCTAGGGTCAATTTTTTAAATTGATGGAAGAATTGATGGAGATGTTACACATAGAATTAATGCTGGTTGGTTAAAATGGAGAGGAGCATCAGGTATTCTTTGGGATAAGAAGATACCATTAAAATTAAAAGGTAAATATTATAGAGCAGCAATTAGGCCTGCCATGTTTTATGGTTCTGAGTGTTGGGCAGTTAATCATCAACATGTACAAAAGATGTCTGTGACAGAAATGAAGATGTTGAGATGGATGAGTGGTCATACAAGAAAAGACCGTATACATAATGAGGTTATTAGAAACAAATTAGGAGTGGCACCAATAGAGGATAAAATGAGAGAACATCGTTTAAGATGGTTTGGACATATAAAAAGAAGATCAAAAGAAGAACCTATAAGAAGGTTAGAAAAACTAAATTTGGAAAGTATTAAAAGAGGTAGAGGATGACCACAAAAGTGTTGGAAAGAAACAATAAAGAATGATCTAGCTTATTGGGAGTTAACTGCTAACATGGCACACGATAGGGATCTGTGGAAACAAAGAATCCATGTAGCCGACCCCGTCTAGTATGGGAAAAGGCTTAGTTGTTGTTGTTGTAGTGGTACTATGAATACAACTAATGTTGCCAGATGGGTCTTTCACACCGCTAATTGCACCATAGATTTTATGGTGGTTGTTTGGTTCGGTCTACTGCATTGAGAATTGTTGCAGCAGTAGTTGAAAAACAGAACATTCCATGTATATTGACGCAATCCTGAAGCATTCTAAAATAGGTTGAATTCATCCATAGAGCATGGTTCTTTGCTTGCGATTAACATTGGGAAGTTTCTTATGGCTTTTTCCGTCGACTTTCCAACATCCTCGGCGATTATGGTCGACTCTTTGGTGTCCTTTGCTTTCGACTCTTTGGAGCTTTAGTCAGGTTCGCAACAACGGATGAACAGGTAGGCTAAGTCACACAAACACCTCTAAGAGGTGGAGTGTCGACCCCGACACGGGTGTGACACCAACATCGTGTCGGTGCGGCATGGCAAAAAAAGTGCATTTTTTTTTAAGGTAACTCATGCTTTTGCCGTCTATGGTGTATTTATCATGGAGAACCCGATCGAGGAGGGAGTGATCTACGAAGACGATGAAACTGAAGCCTCTTAGTCGACTCGTGACCTTATCTCCCATGATGACCACCTAAGTTACCTCACCATAGTTTCCAAAATGCTCCTTCAGCATGTCTTCCGTCATCTCTTATGAAACTCCGTCGATGAACATAGAAAAATATCTCAACGCGGACTTTCTTCACTTCCTTTTGTGTAGATATTCCATGCTTCCAAATCTAGCACCGACTTTAAAGTTTGGGTCTTTTTGGATAAATGGGTCCGGATTTGTGAAGATTGATTTGTGTATTATGATGAAATTAGTAGTTGTTTACCGTTTATGTGTTTTGCTTTAATATAAAGTTGTATACTTGCTATTGTCATATACTTATTTTAATTGATGTCTCACTTGTTCTAACTTGAATATTATATATCTTAGCCCGCACCCAAAATTTTTGAAATTTGTCGTATCGTGCACCCACACCCGTGTGACATAACAAGTACGTATACAACTGATTGTGTTCTCTTGCGCTGCTTTGTATTTATAGAGCAGCGCCTGCTCCTCTTTCCTCTTGGATTCTCTACTGGACTTTTCTTTTACTGGAGCTCTTATCTGGTCAGTTACGGATAAGCTCCGTAACCGCCCGACTGTTTCAGCCAATCATGGCCGTTACAACCTCATTTACTGCAATCCTTCCACAGATAACGGTTGGATGGCCAGTTCATCCGTTTCTGTGTTGGGATTGCCGAGAATGACCACTTATTTTCTTACAATTTCTCGGGTTTGATTGTCGTCCAAAAACTTGAGTGATTGAATGTTGTGAGAATGTCCTACATTATAGGATGTTGATATAATATATGTGGGTTACTTGTATCATATTTTGATTCTCCTATAATATATATATATATACACACACTATTTTTCAGTCTCGTAAGACTTGAATGCACGAGAAGATCCTCTTAATAGCAAAAAGGAAAGGAAAAGTAATTAAAAGGTAAACTTGAAAAGTGAGATACCTCCTAAGACTCTCTTCTTATGCGACGAGCAGATCCTCTTAATAGGAAAAAGGGAAGGAAAAGTAATTAAAAGGCAAACTTGAAAAGTGAGATACCTCCTAAGACTCTCTTCTTGATATGCGATGTGGGGCATTTAGATTTTTTTACTCAAATTGTTCTTGCAACGTCGAGCAAGGGCCGACTCCCATCCTACTAGAGTTGTTTATTCGAATAAATCTAAATTTGTCGGATTTTGGAATGTGGTGAGCTTCATGTGGGACTTGCTGTAACCAGATTGTCTCACTTCTTGCGAGAGGATATGATTAGGAGAAATAGATCTTGGGATTTGGTCTAGTGGGATCCAATTCAAAACAAACTTTCAGTGGAGCGATCAAATTGGATCTAGAGAGGAATAGGACTGAGTTTTGGGTTTTAGCCTAAGTGATGGGTCTACGTGTTAGCTTGGGTTAAGCTGGATTTGAATCTTTAGGAATCGGGTTGAAGTTTGGGGCTGGTTAATTAGTTGGATCTTTAAATGCTAGTCTGGAGAGTCGTTTGAAGTCCAATGGCTCTCTCTTGGTCTTCTCTCTTCATCTCTTTTCCCTTCACTTCACTCTCCACAAAAGTGGAGAGTAAATCTTATTGTTTGCTCTATAAATATAGCCTAAAATTTCATTAATAAATTATCCTTCTTTAAGGAATCACCCTTTCATGGCCGGTCCCAAGCTCGGAAAAAGGAGGAGGGTTGTGTTAGGCTTCCGACAGCCAGCGTAAAACTTTGTCAGACTTAACATGGATTCTACAAAAAAAAACAAAGAATCCATATAGCTGACCCCATCTAGTATAGGAAAAGGCTTAGTTGTAGTTGTAGTTGTAGTAGTAGTAGTAAGGACATCATCTTGGTTATTTGTTTGATTTTATTTATGTGTTTAAACATCAAGTGTTTAGTGTATTTCGTGTATTCATCATTTAGTGATTCTTCGAGTGTGATTTGGCATACTCTTTAAGTAAATTAAAGATTTTCATGTATGAGAGCCTACTCGGAAGCATGCCCAACTTGAAGCAAGTTTTGTCCTCTTGCCTTTGTTATCCCAAGGTTGAGGTAATCCCCTAAAACTTATTTTTTTGAAAAATGGGAGGCAAAAATGAAGAAAACCAGGTGTTTGTTTGAAAATAATTTCATTTCGGGGTGTTTACAAATCCCCTCTTTGGCATTATCCAAATTGATTTGGATAATGGCAAAGAAGATAACACCCCTTTTGCTTTCTCCCTAGATTCGTCCTCGAGAATATGAATCATCCCATTTTTCTGAAAAAAACTTTTCCTTATGCCCGGTAAGAGGGGATTTTAGCCAAAGGGGACTTTTCCTAATGTGGTTCTAGTCCTAATTGGGATCATGCATTTGACGACCATGTGTGCACGCATGAGTGGATGACATAGATGATATGCTAGAAAAAGATGGTTTTCTAGAGATGTTTCATTTTTTGTTTGACCTAAATCGCTCTAAAAGTTGGAGAAGAATAATGAAAAAGTATTTTTGTCAAAAGACTATTGAGGCTACGTTAATGACACTATTCAAGAGTTAAATTTGAAAATTGATGGGCTTGATGAAGATGATATCTTCAAGGCCCAAGAAAATTATAAACAAAATTTGAAAATATGAGAAAAAATGAATGCAAAAGTTACGTGGATTATTTGTTAAAATGTAGACAAAAAAAAATTGCAATAGAATCAATATATTTGAAAATGCTTTTCAAACATGTGAGTATTTAAAGAAAATCTATTTTCAAAATGACTTTGTTTTTCAAATTGATTTGATGAAAAAATGATATTGTTTAAGCAAGGCAACTTAAGTATTAGGGTTTATCACAATGATTTTTCAGAATTATGAAATCAACTACAAAGTTTTCACAAATTTAGAAAACTCAAAAGAATGGATGAATTTCAAGAATACCTAGATAACCAATACTTTTCTTTTTCATAAGGGCGTAAGAGAAGAATTTGAAAACATAAGATTCAATTTAATCCATAGAAAACTGAAACCCAAGGGTGATGGGTTCATTGCAGATTTGGTTGTGGAAAATACTAGATTGAAAAACCTCAAATCCAAGGAGGTTGTTCTTGCCACTTCTAGACTGGGGGAAAAACTAAAGACTTTAAACCATCACATGTCAAGAATTTTGAAGGATAAGAAAAGGCTATCATGAGGTCATGAATCCTTGTCCCCTTTTGATGAGAAAAATCAACAATTTGCCTTTTTTGAAATATAAAGAGAGAGGAGCACTTTCTAACATCGATGTTTACAATGAAAAAATGTTGAAGGCGAAAGCTAGCATATCCGAAAATATGTTATCCACAAATTCTCAAGGTATGTCTTGTTTTTTAGATTCGGGCGCACCTTTTCTCAAGACACATAAAAAGAGTATTTTGAAAAACACTTGACAAAAAACTTCAAATAATCATGTTCTCCTATTGTCTCTAAAGGAGGGGTCGAATACTATGTGACTTATATAGATGATTTTAGTAGATATACTTGATATTTCTCTTAAAACATAAATCTGAAGTATTTAGAATTTTTTTATATTTTATAATATGATTAAGAACCAATTTGATATCACCCTTAAAATCTTGAGATTGGATTCCGATGGTGGGTATATGTCAAAAGAATTTCAAAACATTTATAAACATATGAAATTTTATACCAAAAATCTTTCACAAGACTCACACAATAAAATGGTTTAGCTTAACGAAAACATATACATATTATAAAAACTACTAGTACTCTTTTGATTGCTAGTAAGGTATCAAAATTCTTATGAGCAAAAACTATCCTTACTATCGTATAATGCCTTCTTCTCAACTTGGTAATGTTTTTCCTTTTGAAAAATTGCTTAGACTTGTCTCAAATTATGAAATATTGAGAGTTTTTGGATGTAATGTTTTGTTTATACGGATAACAATGATAAATTATTTCCTAAAGCTATGAAGTGTCTTTTTCTAGGTTATGACATTGACAAAAGGGTTATAGGTGTTTTGATCTAAAAAAACATAAATTTTATGTGTAAAGAGATGTGAAATTTTTAGAAGATAACTACTGCTATGACTTTAGGATGGAAGATAAAGAAAAATATACCTTTCTAAATGACTTTGCTAACTTAGAAGATAGTGAAAATGAAGAAACCATTAATTTAAGGCAACAAGATGAATGCACGGATTTGGAAATGAGAGAAAACAATGAATCTCTTGCTATAGAAACTCTTCCATTACACTACACTAGAAAACCTAAAGGACAACAAAATATTAGACTACCACCTACAATCCCAAGGCACCCACAAAGATTTGTATCCTGTGAAACCTTTGAACATCAAAGAAAAAATCTTATTATCGTCATTTTACAAGTAAAAACCAAACTTCTATAATCAAGACAAAGGTATATAGGAGTGGAAAATGTTGTGGAAGAAGAATTAAAGACTTTAAATAAGGCTCAAACTTGGGATATTGTACCTAAACCTAAAGATAAAAAACTTATTGGGTGTAGATGAATATATAAAGTAAAAACACACCGTGATGACACCATAAAAAGATATAAAGCTAGACTAGTAGTTAAAGATTATAATCAAGAATATGAAATATACTATGAGAAAACTTTTGCTCATGTTGCTAGAATGACTACCATAAGAATTCTAATAACACTTACTACTATTAGGAAGTGGAAAATCTTTCAATTAGACATTAAAAATGCTTTCTTGAATGGTAAGTTAAATAAAAAGTTATATGTAATTTGTCCTTCAGAACTTAATGTCTCAAAAAATCATGTTCTTAGATTAAATAAGGCTTTGTATCGTCTTAAGCAAACCCTAGGGCTTAGTTTGATAAAATTAAAAAATTCATGCATGGAATAAGTTTGTATCATGCTATACTGGCACAATTTTTTTTGTAAGAAAATAATATACAGGTATAATAATTCTACTTTTGTATGTTGATGACATAATCATCACTAGAAGTGATGAAGGTGGCATTCTTAAGTTAAAACAATTTTCATGAAGAATTTGAAATGAAAGATCTCGTATTGCTCAGTTATTTTTGGAAATTGAAATTATACATAGTGATAAAGGATATTTTATGTTTTAATCAAAATTTACAAGTGATATTGTTAATCAATCAGGACTAACTTATGAGAAGAAAGTAGATACACCCGAAGTACTCAGAACAAAATTAAGATTAACGAAAGAAGAGAAACTGGAAGATCCAATGTTATACAGGCAGTTGATAGGGGCATTGACTTATCTATCTATCACTTACCCTGACATAGCATATGTTGTTCACTGCCAGCGAGTTTAAGCAAACTTGTATTAGTGCTCATATGAGTGCGGTGATGAGAATCATCATATACATTAAGCACTTTATAGATAAAGGGGTGTATAATTTCTTCATCTTCTCTTAACTTGATTGTATATACTGATATTGACTAGGGTGGAGATGTCAACAATTAATACTCCACCGCCAATTTTTGTGTATTTACAGGTGAATCATTGGAGTTTTGGAGATACAAGAAGCAACAAAAGGTGTCTTTGTATTTCACAGAAGTAGAATACCATGAGATGACAATTGTTGCCATTGAGATCTTGTGGATTACAGATGTACTGGGAGACATGGGAGTCATTCTTGAACAACCCTTTGTTATATTTTGTGACAACAATAGTGTCATTTCCTAACAACACCTTTCATAAAAGAACTAAGGACACTCAGATGGATTGTCACTTTGTTAGAGAAGAGTGTTTGAAGAAAAAGTTGACTTTGTATTATATACCTTTGAAACTTCAATTTGCAGACTTCTTTACCAAAGACTTGTCAGCTCCTAGATTTAATTTTTTGTTGAACAAATTTTCGGTATACACACCGTAAGTTTGAGGGTTTTTTAAGATGTAATAAGAAGAGAGTCATTAGGCTCCTCTGTCCCTTGGCTTGGGCCAAGAGAGCCAAGCCAAGGGACTAGTCGTTGGGGGGCCAGCTAGTGGAAGTCGAATGGCTCTCTCTTGGTCTTCTCTCTTCCCTTCTCTTCACTCTCCACTAAAGTGTTGTAAATCTTATTGTTTGCTTTATAAATAGATCCTAAAATTTCATTAATAAATTATCCTTGTTTGAGGATATCACCTTGGTTATTTGTTTGATTCTGTTATTTGTTTGATTTGATTTGTGTGTTTAAATTGTGTATTTGGCGTATTCATCATTTGGCGATTCTTGGAGTGTGATTTGGTGTACTCTTCAAGTAAGTTGAGTTTATTCTTTAAAGGGCATGCATGTACGGTTGTTGGAGTGCAATTGTCTTTGATCATGGAATTGGTCCTTTGTAAACTTGTGGGCATGCGTATGGTCCTTTGTAAGCTATGGTTGTTGGAGTGCAATTGTCCTTGGTCCTTTGTAAACCTGAAGGCTTCTTGCTTGTAATGGGACGATTTCTTTCTTTGTTAAATGTACTCGCTGGATTCCTAAGAGACTTGTATTTTACTGAGATTCATAATGTTGTAAAACAGGTTCACGATATTGCCTTGTTATAAAGAAGTTCATTATGCCTCCTTGTAAATGGGTTCCTAAATATACCATTGTCCTTTAGTTGAAAATGAATACAAGACTTTTCTTATTTTAAGGAAAGCATTACTGGAGATTCAATACTGCATTATAAACTTTGCTTTAAAGGATGATATTTGAGGTGTTCACATTCACGACGTATTCCTAATGCATCTTAATCAAGGTACTGTTGTAGGCACACTTGCAAGAATTTCTTACCATTATAATTCAAAGCGTGCCAAATTTACTTTCCTAGGTTGTAGAGGATCCGTTTATTGAATTTTTATTCGGATACATTAGGCTGCTTCATGGTGCATGAATTGAGTGTAATAGGAATTTGCTGAATACCCCTGAAACAGTGACTGGCAGGGTCGATCAGGTTGAATGTGTGGACAGAAGTGAACAAGAAGTGATTCAAACCCAACCGTTGTACTCTTACTAGCGTTTTTCGTATAGCTGAAAGGCTTCGTAATGGAATATGATGCCACTATCAGATTGAAAATGATAGCTTGGGAGGGCTTAACCAAAAGGGATGTCATACATGATCTTGATCATTGGACAACAGTGATAGAGTGGGCCGGTAGAGCACTTCATATGTTTGGTAAAAAGCAGACGATTAATGTTCAGCTTGATGGAGTCAGGTTGTCGAGCATTCTCAGCGTATGCACCGAAAATACAAGAATACATGATGATAGATATGCCTGGAATGGCAGATAGATTTGCAAACGTGGCTCTTAAGTTTGAGATTGGATGGCAGAACTTTGAGATGTCTAATAAAGATGTAATGGAAAAACTGAGAAAGGACCATGACGATATAAAATTGTTTCTGCATGACTCTGGTTATGGAACTACTCTTTTAGCACCACCAACAACAATAACTAAACCTTTTTCGGTAAACCCTGTTAGCAGTTATACCACATCACTATTTTTTTTGTTACTTGGCAGTCTCAATTCTAAACAATGAATTTTTAAAATTAAGTCCAAAGTGAAATAAAAAAGTATCAAAATGGATTTTCAATAAACTAATGAAATTATTTTTAATATTTATCTTTCAACTTTAATTCATATCTTCTTGTCCATATCTTTCAATTTTAGCCACGCTCCATGTGTGATATCTCCATCAATTTTTTCATTCCTTTCAAAAGCTGAGTTTAGGTGTTTAAAACCTTTTTTTAATAATATAATAAAATATTTGTCAAGCATTCTGAGGTACCTCTTTAAGAGATGGATAAAATGCAATGCATTTCACACTTCGGAAAGTTTCTTGAAATGTAATAAAATAAAAGAAAAAAATTGAGGAGAGCAGTTAGCTTTCAGCAAATTTCTACCCAACTTTAACACTCACGATTAATACGTGCAATTAAATCTGGTAATCCCAAATAAATAAACTTTATAGTCTTCCAATGAACTATACATGAAAGAATCACTACTATGAAACATGAATTTCGGGTCCCCATTCAAATTGCTAGCAATGTTTATCTATCTACATATATATAAACTTTTAAAGCAGTATAAAGCCCTTGGTGTAACCAATGTACAGTCACAAACTTTGTAAGAGCATTGTTCCTAGCAGGTTGGGGCACACATATCATCTAATTAAACAACAAAACGAGTGTAATTTGTGATGATTTCATATCGCACGCTGCACACAGCGAAAGCCGATCAGCCACAGATCCAATAAGCTTTCAAGCAGGGCGATGAAACTAAAATTAGCATTATCATTCAGTACCCGGTGTCATGACAGAAAATCTTAGCAGCATCAGCAGCAGATTATAAGTAAAATCCTCATTTTTAAGTCCCGGCTCCCTCAGTAAGCAGCTCAAGGTGACCTAAAGGATAAAGAGGATCCAACATCATCAGCATTGGGAGACCAAAAAGAAAATAGTCTTCACATAATTACTGAATGTAGAGAGGAAGTTCCGTGGACCAATTCCGAGCACCAATCTCTCTGTATGCAGGAAACCCATTGTTACAGTCAATAGGCTGCAGTTTGCTGTGACAGAAGCTCAACACCAAGCATCAATCTAAAAAGCTACAACCGTTCCAATGTTTGGAAAACCTGTTTCATTGATGGTCTAACAGTTAGCAGCTCGACCGTGCACATACTCGCAACCTTAAGCATCCCCACCAAATTCTCTTGTGGCACTGCTTCCCAAAGCCCCGGGATAAAGAACTCTGACAAGCGGTCTTCCTTGAGCAGCATGTTCCCCCACGCAACTACATTAAAACCATTTCCATAGACTGAAAACGAAGGATCCAAAGACCTTTTTCCTGGTAGCATCTCCATTAATACAACTACAAAGCTATAAACGTCGGCCTTATTCGAGACCCGGCATGTTGTTGCATACTCGGGTGCCACATATCCAAATGTTCCTGCTACGTCTGTGGTGGCATGCGTTTGTGATACCTCGAGCAACCTTACCAAGCCAAAATCAGATAAATATGCATTCAGCTCATTATCAAGCAGGATGTTGCTTGGCTTTACATCACGATTTTGGGTGCTTGAGGGAGAAAAGTTCTTCTGGATGAATGGCGGTGCAAGAAATTCAAGTTGACAAAATATCTTTTAATTAAAGCATAAACCTTGGTCAATTGAATGATGAGCTAAAAAATTTGCATTTCAGAATAATATAGATAAGAAAGACAAACAATAAATCTTTAGGTTTTTAATAAAAAAATCCAGAAGAAAGCCACTAGAAACAGCAAACAGTGATGTTGGTGTTTATTTATTTATTCCTTTCAAACAGTGGCCATGACCGTAAACCTTCTCCTTTTTGAATCTAATTAAGAGCAGAGCTTTGCAAGCATCCGTCAAAGACGAACCCCAAATTGCATCTCTACCGGATAGGCTGTTACACTACCGGTTCTGGGGTTCTACCAGCGCACACGCCACTTCGCACCATACCAAGTGCCAAGCTTCAATCGGTCTATGAGGAGGTTTAAGTGTTCGGCTTTGGCTACGTCTTAGACAGGTTTTGGGCGCATGCAAAGGAGGTTTGCGTTGCTTGAATTGACTGTAAGGAGGCTTACGTTTGCTTTAACCGGGTATACGTATGTTGGTGTCTTGTATCCGGTTTGGACCCATGGAGTTCAATCCAGGCCGGGCATGGGTGATGTCCCACCCAGGGTGTTCTTCTGTTGGAATCACAAAGGGAGCCGACTAGGGTGTGTTAGGGGTTCGACCCAGGATGATGTCCCTTAGTACTTGAGAGGAGAGCACTATGGGAGAGGGAAAAGGGTGGCAAACTGGAATGGGCCAGTTTGGGTTATGATTCCCGATTCCAGTTTGAGTCCTAAACAGCCAGAAACCTATAAAAATATTAAGAAAATTGGAATTTTAAAGGAAAATGGCCTTTGTACTTTTTAAAATTAGGCATGGACAAAAAAACACCAGCTAAATCATCATGTACGCGATTCAATCAATGCGCCTCACAAACACCAACACTTATTTTAAATCAGGCAAATCCCGTTCGCCATGCATCCACCAAAACAAGTACAAGGACAATCTGCAAAATTCAAGAAAGTGTGGGACATTGAAATATTTTGAATAGCAGCCCAACTGATCAGTTATTTGACCAAAAAATCACAAATACTCAAGTTTGCATGCGTTCTCCATAATTCCTTAACTAATTCAAAACACATGCATCCTCCTCAAGTCTCCACCTTAGCTTTCCTGTTTTTCCTCAAAGAAGAAAAAGAAAATGCAACGTTTATACTCCAAAAGAAATTTGTACATTTTAAAGTGTTAATTTTCTCAAACGGTAGCTCCACTTATAATCTGCAAGCTTGAATAAGAAAGGAAGATCATTTCAGGTGGCCCATGATCATTGCAAAATTCAATGTACATCTTTTACCATCAAGTCTACAGATTATGATAAAGATGTTGAAGCGATGTACGCTTATACAAGGGAAGACTAAATCCTTCATGTCACACCAACAGAAGTTGAAATAGAAAACAACTCGCTTAAGGTGGCTTGGATATTTAGAAAGTGGCCTGGTTAAAATTGGACTGGGAAGGTATGTGAATTTTAACCGAAACCACCTTTAGAAAAAACAAAGAACGAATTCCTTAAACTTACGGAAAGGAAACTGATTTTTAATTTTTAAAGTTAAATACTAATACAACACAAGATCAAGCTGAGTAATGACTAAGAATCATCCCATGCACACACTGAGAAGAGAAAATCGTGGTTTTGTTTTTGGTAGTTTTCTGTTTAGTTTGGTTGTTCTCTGCAAATGAGTTGTGGATGAGGCGCTATCGTCAATATATAGAAAAAATAAAATTAAGGGAAGGTAAAGCCCGTCTTTCACCATCAACGGGCCCATTACAGTGGCGTTTGAATCTCGAATGCGGAAAACGGGAAAAACACAAAACCATTTTTGTTCGGTGTTTTGTGATTGAATGCTCCGAACCTCCAAATACTGAAACTGTGTCTGGTCTTGTCGTCGTCGTCTGCGGTTTGTTTTGAGTTTTTGAAGGGCGCGTCATGTGGGAGGGAAAACGTCTTTCCCGGAATCGTAATTCTCGCCGGGAATCGGTTCACTGGTGGTCGTAAAACGCGTCTATCGCGATGCGACCACAAGAAGACCTCTGCTGGCAATGGATTCAATGGAGTAGAAAGAGAAAATCTGCAAAATTTTCTTGGTGAAACAACAAAACACGGAAGTTTTCTCCGCCAATCTCTGGCGAGAATGTACCGCCTCCGACACATTCCGGCGTTCTCTCCGACATTCAATTTCTTTGTCCTTTTTCTCCTTGCGTTGTCGCTGGGGTTCGGCGATTCTTTGTCAGCGGACGGCATTGCGCTTCTCGAATTCAAGAGAAGTGTGACGGCAGACCCGCTGAACCTCCTCGGCGGCTGGAATCCGGCGGACGAGTTGCCGTGTGGTTGGTACGGCGTCTCATGCGACAATGTCTCCGGTAAAGTGACGGTATTGAACATCACCGTAGCATGGTTTTCCGTTCCTCTTCCGTCTCAGTTCTCTCCAAGCTCCGGCTGGAACTCGTCCCTTCTCGCCGGAACTCTATCGTCTAAGATTGGGTATCTGAGGTCGCTCCAGGTGCTTTCGCTCCCCAACAATGTATTCTCAGGCGGAATTCCGCCAGAAATAGGTCGCCTCCGTGCTCTTGTAGTCCTGGAGCTCCAGGGAAACAACTTCTCCGGCATGATTCCTAGCCAGATATGTGATCTCCTCCACCTCAGAGTGCTTAATCTTGCTTACAACTCGTTCTCAGGCAAGATTCCGGCTAGGATTGTCCAATGTGCTAGCTTGACGCATCTGAATTTGAAAGGGAACTTCCTCAACGGAAGCGTGCCGGAGAAGCTTATTGGATTCTCCACGCTCGAATCGATGGACTTGTTTTACAATCAGCTCTCTGGTCAGATCGCAGGGAAGCGATTGGGTACGTGTCAGTTTCTCCGACGGCTACATTTGTCCAACAATTTCTTTGTTAGCTGGATTCCCCGAGAAATTGGGACATGCTCCAAACTCCGTTCGCTTTTTCTCTCAGGTAACATCTTTGAGGGATCGATTCCGGCCGAGATAGGCCAGCTGTCTGAGCTCCGTATTCTGGACGTCTCGAGGAATAGCCTCACTGGTGGGATTCCCGAGGAGTTGGGCGACTGCAAGAACCTCTCTGTTCTCGTTCTCACCAACTTGGTCGATATCTCTTATTTCAGCAGCAGATTGTCTTACCGTGATCTCTCTGTGAGTTTCAGAGACGAATTCAATGCCTTTGATGGTGGGATTCCTTTTGAGATTTTTCTGCTTCCTAATCTTAAGATCTTTTGGGCTCGTAGAGCCAATCTCAACGGTAGATTGCCAGTCTATTGGATTGACTCCTGTGAACTCCGGATCCTCAATCTGGGTCTTAATTACATTGGTGGGTTCATACCTGAAGGATTGAGCAAATGCAGGAAGATATCATGGCTTGATCTTAGCTCAAACGGTTTTTACGGTCAGATCCCGGGAAGTTTGCCTGTTAAATGCATGTTCTACTTCAATGTGAGTAGAAACTCATTGTCTGGTGTGACGCCTGAGTTCGCTGAGACCGAGTTCTCGGGTTCTATTCGCATGCCGTACATTGACCCTAATGAAGGAGATCGAGATTCTGTGAGCTTATGGAAGGTAGATGAATATCTTGAGTACTTCTATTATAATGCTCTTAGTGACTCTCAAAACATCACCAATCCCTTCTATTCATTCAAGAACGATGGCTGGGTTGTTGTACATGATCTTAGTTGGAACAACTTCACTGGTTCGCTGCATTTCTCTTCACTTGCTGCTGTGCTATTGCTTGATAAACCATCTTATGCCTTGTTTCTCAATAACAATCAGTTCAATGGATCTCTTCCTGGTTTGATCGAAACATGCAGGGATTTGCAAAGATTCGCTCTTCATATTGGTTACAATGAGATCCCTGGCGAGATATCTGTGGGAATTTTCCTGAGCTGCCCTCAGATGGTGGATTTCATGGCGGCGTATAATCAACTAAGTGAGGAAATTCCAAGTATTGGTCGGTGATTCTCACTCTCAAATCTGGACTTGGGAGGGAACCGTTTAAGTGGAACTATCCCTGATCAATTGGCGATACTGGGTAGCTTGAGATCGGTTCTTCTTGGTGGAAATAGTTTGACAGGGGAGATTCCGGTTCAGTTCGGCCAATCTAGTTCTGTTTTGACACTTGACATTTCCAACAACTCCCTCACCGGCACAATCCCTGCTGCTCTTGGAAATGCTTCAAATCTCCAAGTATTGCTACTTGATCACAATCAACTTACAGGAGAAATTCCTTCATCTTTCTCAGCGTTGTCCAATCTCCTTGACCTTATGTTTCTTACAATAACCTCTCGGGGCACATACCAATTCTTCAACATCCAATAAGTTGTGATCACTTTGTTGGCAATATCTACTTGCATCCATGCATAAACCCTGTCCCCCCTCCACCATCTGAACCTTCAATTACCCCTTCCAACGAAAATGATAGCCATAAGAAACTGAACACAGATGTCGTAGGAGTGATCTCTCTAGCTTCCGCAGTACCGTTTGCCATCACGGTGCTGCTCTTGGTCTTGTACTTCGGTAAAAAGGGATATATCAAGCTTAGAACTGAAAGGAAAAAAGAAAAGGGATATATCAGGGGATGAAACAGTTCGATGCAGAAATCAGAACTCTCGGACGGATACAGCATGAGAATCTAGTAACGCTGATTGGGTACTATGTGGGGGAGAAGGAGACCTTTCTTATCTACAATTACCTGCCAGGCGGGAACCTAGACGGTTTCATCCATAAAAGATCAAAAAAGAAACCTCCGCTGGCCTTTTATTCGCAAGATAGCTATCGACATTTCAAATGCCCTGGTTTATCTTCATTATGACTGTGAGCAATGACCACAATTAGAATAATTACATGGTAGGTAAAATTAGAGAGCATCCCTGTGCCCTACACTGAGGTGGAGATCATGCTGAGATGTTTTAAGATGAGAATAAACTGAAGAGCCTATGATTTTAGTTATGTCCGGTTCCTGGGTGAACAGGGACCAGCAGTTAAAACCCATTGGTTCCACTTGCTCGGAGCCATGAATTGAAGCCAAACCAGATTCGGGCCCACTTAGGTTATAGGCCATAACTAGGAGTTCTGATTCTATTTCAAACCAAAAAATAAATAAAAACTAGAAGGAGAAAAGGTTTTCTAAACAATAAAAAGAGGGACCGTTTCAGTGTTGGTTCCGTCGGGGTTCCGACTTCATAGAAGAAGAAACCAAGATCGTACCAGAAGCCCCAGGGTTCAGTTATGGTTCCGGATTTGGTTAAATTTACTGGTTTAGTTTCAATGGGTTCAGGTTCCCGTTTAAACTGACGGGCCGGTTGTGGTTGCAGTTTTTTGACGGGATTGTGTTAAATTGTTATATTTTATTTTTGTCGCGAAGTGCTCTCTTTTCAAGTGGGTTCGCTTTGGCGTCGGAACTTGCAGCCGTCTCACTGCCTTGTTCAATTGTTTATTGTGATAAGAGAGTCATCATCGTTGGCAGACACCCTCCCTTGTTGTGAGACAGTTTGTGGGAGGAATGTCCTTTCCGACCACTCACAGCTCTTTGACAACAAATACCTTGAAGCGACGATAGCTTGCTCGTCTAGCTTTCATCCACCAGAAACAAAGTGGTTTGCATTTTCCAGATACAGTCAACTAGACCCTTTCAAGAAAAAAGTCAAAATCCTCTCTCTCTCTCTCTCTCTCTCTCTTGAGGTCAGGCTGGTGTTGGGTTGCTGGGTCGTGTCTGAGATCGCCATGAGCTTGGCAACATTGACAGCCAGACCATTCCTTGCTTTCCCAGTCCTTCGGTTGCTCTTTTTCAGTTCATGAAGCTCAGAGATGTGAGGAAAAAGAACCAGAAGTAGAGCTCAAATACTCTTTGATTTGTGTGCACCCTAGACAGAAGCAGCACATTAAAAAGCTTTTGGGAAGAAAAGAAGCACTTGTACAAGCAAAACGAGCAGCCATCCTATCAAGATTATTCACATTTAACAATTAGCGCCATTCAAGGTGTTGGCTTTGGATTACCACAGAGCCTAACAATCTCCTAAAACCACCACCTAAGGATTTAACATGTTTTGTGCTCTTACACATACATACGCACAATAATTATTGAAATCATGATATGTATCCCTCATCCTCAACATTTCTATTTTGAAATTGGACACACTCTACACGAAACAAAAACAAAGTTCTCAGCACTATTGTTTGTATCGCACCATATCGTACAACACAGTGTGATATGTACGTATCGTGTGCAAGTGTAAGTATCATAATTTCGAACTTATCGTGCCATATCACACAATACGTATGATACAGGCGATACGCCCATTGACCCACCCTTACAAAGGGTCCTTGGTCGAACGGAAACCCCCATTTTTGCGAGTTATCTTGGTTTTTCATAGCTTTCCAAGCTGCCCTAGCATGGTTCTTCCCTTCCTTGGTGTTCAAGGCTCCAAAAACGTGCTCTACGGTGTCCGTGCAAGCCTCCTAACTTAGATTTTGATATATTTTTAGTGTTTTTCTTCATTTTTTCCTTTATATTTGTTATTTTTTGTGTTATTTGTATTTTTCTTTTTTTGAATGACAAAATATGAAGTTATTAAGTGTGTGGATATGATTTTTATTGCATTCATGAAGTGGGAGACACTCTATTTGAGTGTTATTTGAAGATTGGAGAGCTCTGAGGAAAGAAGTTGGAGACAAATAACTTCATATTATGATATGAAGTGGGGTACACTTGATATAACAAGAAGGGGTGTTAGAGATCATCAAAATGAGCAAGCCTCCTAACTCAAAATATGATTTTTTATTGAATTAAAGTACTCAATTGAGATGACAGGAAGAGGTGTTAGAGACTCTCATTCTCGATTTGATGATCCAGCATGGCAGTGGGGTATACAAATTGAGGGTTCTAGATTGAAGATAAGATGTTTATTTTGTGAGAGGGTGGTTAGTGGTAGAATTTCACCATTCAAGCACCACATATAATAGACTAGGAAAGAAGTTGTTCATTGCACGAGCAGAATTATAAGTTTGCTAAAATGCATTAAATGACAATGTGTTCAGATGATTGAGAGTATATAAGAGAGAAGACAACAGAAGGATGATTTAAGACAGTTTGGAGAAGATGATAATGTTATTGGTTTCACTGATAGTATTCCTTAAGATGTCAGAACAAATATTAGTAGTATCAGTTCACGACTACCAAATAGGAAAAAGAGGATTGTTGAAGACTTTGTAAGTGATAGAAGAGAAAGTAGAGGAAGAGTTGCTTCTAGCATACATTCATTTTTTCCTCCTACCACTACACCTATTGCTCAACCTAAAATTTGTGTTGCTATTGTTTTAGAACAACTACATGATCAGGCAAACCTTGTAGCAGGGAGCTGGTTTTATGATGCATTAATTATATTTAATGCAGCAAACAGTTTTCATTTTCAAGCAATGGCAGATGCAATTGCTAACATTAGTCCGAGATACAAGATACCCTCTTATGAGAAGTTGAGAGGAAAGATATTAGATAACACCGTCATTGAAGTGCAAAATTATTGTTTGACTTTGAGAGAGTCGTGGAAGGAGACATGATGCACTATCATGACAGATGGATTGACAGATAGGCGAGGAAGAACCTTTCTAAACTTTTTTGTCTACTATCCTAAAAGACTTATGTTTTTGAGATCTCTAGACATGTCAGATAAGAGACACACTATAGATATCCTACGGCAAGAATTTGATAAGGTGATATATGAGGTTGGGCTAGAGAATATAGTTTAATTGATTACAAATAATGCAACTAACTACAAAGCAACTGGAAATGAGTTAACTGATACTTATGAGACTTTCTATTGGACACTATGCGCAACTCATTGTTTAGATCTCATCCTTGAGGACATTTGTGAGATAGATGAGATAAAGGCAGCAACTGAGTGTTGCCAAGATATCACCAAATTCATCTACAACCATACATTTGTATTGTTTATGATGAGGAGATATACAAAAGGTGCAGAGTTTCTTCGTACAGCTATAACTCGGTTTGCAACTAATTTCTTATCTGTATAGAGTATTGTGAGACAGAAGCAAGCATTGAAGAGAATGTTCTCCTCAGATAAGTAACAATAATTTACAGAGTTGCCTCAGAATAGAAGAAACAGAAAGTTGAATGAGATTTCTGAGACAATCTACAAAAATACATTTTGAAATGCATGTGTTAGATTATTGAGGATTACATATCCTTTGGTGAAGGTTTTGAAATTAATTGATAGCGAGGAGAAACCATCTATGAGCTACCTTTATGAAGCTATGGATAGGCAAAAAAAATAATTAGAAATAATTTTAGTAGAAAAAAGAGGGATTATGTGCCCGTGTGGAAAATTATAAATAATAGATAGAATAAACAATTGCATCAACCTATTCATGCAACAACATATTATCTAAACTCATCATTCAGGTACTCAGCAAGTTTCAAAAGGGACGATGAGGTTAATCGAGACATCATTGATTGTATAGATAGATTAGTCCCTAATGAGAGTACAACAGATGCTATATATCGAGAGATGAAGATATATGATAATGCTCTTCACTTGATAGGTTTGCCAGTAGTAATTCACAACTGCACTATTATACGTCCAAGTAAATTGTTTATTTTCGTATTTAAGTTTCTTAAATCAATACATCTTATATTATTGTGGATTATGTCTCTAATTTTTACCTTTTTTTATAGATCTTTGGTGGAATAGGTTTGAAAGTGATTGCCCAAAGCTTAGGGATTTTGCAGTCAGAGTTTTTAGTCAAACCTGTAGTGCAACTGGTTATGAAAGGAATTGGAGTATCTTTGAATACATCCATACAAAAAAGGGCAAAAGGTTAGAACATAAGCGACTGAATGACTTAGTTTTTATTCGTTATAACATGGGGCTTCACGAAAGGTAATATTGTATTAGTTAGTACTTAAAGGTTTAATTCAATATATTGTTTGACTTTAATTGTTAATATTATTTACTAATTGCTTATCTTTCTTTTTTGTAGGCAATTGAAAAAAGTAAATAGAGAAGAAAGCCAATTTGATCCAATAAGTTTGGATAATTTTAATATATTAGAAGACTACATTATAGAAGATAGTGAAGAAAATGCCCTCTTAACTGAAGAAGACATTGCATAGATTAATTTGGAAGGAGCGCAATAACAGTATCAATGAGATAAGAATTTGATTTTCAAGCAAAAGATGGTGATGATAATGATGAGGATCTTCAGCAAGGAGAAGATGAAGATTATTTAGTTGATGATCCAGATTACAATTTGTAAAATGTAAATGTATTTCATTTTTTGCTTCAAAATATATAAATTTGGCTTCAATTTTTTGATGTATAATGCTCAATATATATTAAACTTTGCATTATATGAATTCAAAGCAATTACCAGATTTTTCTTCATTTTTCTTCATTTTTAAAATATTTTTCTATTTTTTAATATTAAAGTATAATACGATACGATACGCCCGTATTGTGGAGCCCAACAATATGTGATTTGATATGCGTCAGACAACACTGGTTCCCAATTAATTCAAAAGAAGAAGGGCACAACCAATTTTACTATACATTTATAGATACATAGTCTTCAAAAGAAAAACATGCCTGCTTTTCACCCCTTAACAACTTGGTCAAATTCATATCTCCTACCAATGACCAACCTTCATTAAGGGTTGGTGTTTTGGATGAGTTTAAGTAAATTTAGGTTCCTTCTTTCAGTTACGCCACTCTAACAGATGTTTAGTCTTGAAAAGAAAATTATGTATTCTTTTCACTCCCGAACAACTTGGTCAGATTCGTGTTAAGCTTATTTCCTACCAACGGCCAACATAAAACCTTCATTCAGGAATGCTCTTTTAATGAGTTTAAAGAAACTTAGATTCCATCTTTTGGTTAGATATTGTTTGTGTGCCACTCAGAATGAATAACTTGAATTGCAGGTAGATCCCGCTGCTGCAAGCCATTTGACTATGAGACCTGTTAGAGGGCGCTACCCTTTGCACTCGAGAGGGAACGTCGAGTCTGTTTCCGATTGAGGGAGCTAAGAGTCTTTAAGAATGCTCTGCTAAGTATCCCAAAGAGGATGGCCAAGATCAAGCATCGGTTGGCTTTCTGGAGCTTTTGCTGAGTTTGAGGTTGAAATTGGGAACTGAGTTGACAAGGTCATAGCACTTTTAATGCATCTCCTTCGATATCGTTTTGATTGACTCAATTCTTGGTATGTTGGGGAACATACACATAGAGCTATCCAATGAAAAGAAAATTGAGTTATTCTTGTAATAATTGGATTTTTGGTGAAAATTTTCAATTTTATTAGAACCCGGTCAGTGACCTAGTATTAGGACTCTAAATAGGGTCTACTTATTTTTATTACAACTTCCTCATTTGAACTTTGATTGGCACAATTCTTTATCAGAAAGAGATACAACCTTAAAATGAGTAAAATTGACAGATTCCGACTAGAATCGATTGAGTTATGCCCTTTCTTTAAAGATATATGCTCGATCAACTTAGACCTTAGATACCTTTGATAGGGTAAATTTTTTCGTTAGTATCTCAATCCTCTACACTCATACATGGGTTACTCTTGATCCTTTGGAAATTAGGCATGATGAGGTTTTGTACACATCTAAAATCAAGAAGATTTGCTTGGAAATGGATTTTTTGGTAAATTTTGAAACTCGTGATAGATTTCTGGTAGATCAATGTTAGTAAGTTTGATCATGCAATTTAACAAAAAATGCCAAACTTATAATGAAGACAGTAAAAAAAAAATTGTTGTCTATAAAAGAAAAGGGCTCCAACTCAGGATTACAACTAGCAAAAAAGAATATAACAAAAATTGAAAGGTAACAAAATAAACTAGTTGATGATTCAGTTAATCTATTATTGACATTCAAGGTGAGGAGTTAAGGAGGTTGGGTAGGTTTGTAGATACTTTTTTACTTCTTTAGATGACTCCTTGGCTTTTTCAGCTCCTGAAATAATGGCTCATAAATCCTATGCCTAATCTTAGAAGGCATTTAGCTAGTATATGCTAATGAGTCATTACTTTTGCCTTAGTGCTTTTTATAATAGCTTGTTACTCCTTGCATCAGTTTCTAAAGTGAAACTTGGGTTCCTTGTAATGTACCCATACTGACATTTTTATCCTAGAAGTAGCTCTTAAGGTTCCATGCAAATTTTGGTGTTAACACTCTATGTTGTACAACCTTCAGCGGAAACAATCATACTGATGATGAAGTGTTGTGTATTTTGATACATCACTAAAAGATAAATTAAGTCTCCCTTTATTAAAAGCCAAAGTATTTGTGTTGCTGTTATAACTTTTCTTTTTGAAAAAAAATAGTCAAGTATAAGATCCACCTATATAGAAAATCTTGAGTTATGATAAAATTTCAGGAGTAACTCAAGGAGTAGGCCATGAGCTAGCTTGATAAGCTATGGATCAATGTCAACATTTAAAAGATAATATCAACTAGACCTTTCCCTTCCCATAATATCAACTTAGTGTCAGGGAAATTTCGTTGTTGTAAAGCTGAGTATCTGGTTGATTTTATCAACCAATTCCACTTCTCAGGGAGCAATTGAATGATTCGGAGGCTGCATAATTTGAGTTAGTTTCATCATTGTAGCTTCATATGTAGTCATGCCAAGGCGAATAATTATTGGTTTTTTGTACTTATAAAGTTATTGGCGAATCTGTCGTCATTGTTAAGATAGATAGCTGACCGAGCTATCTATTTGTTGGACATGAATTAGTGAATATGACCCATAAAACTATTACATGAGGCAATTGCCTCAAGTAAGTGGGTATAGGCAATCACTAGTATGATATTGTGAGGCGAATAATACCAATGACTGGCTCAAGGAGGCACATTCCTCCTCAAGCTTGAGCATCTCGCCTCAAGTGGAGTGATGCCTTGGATCATAACAAGCATCTCATTCTTATTCTTACCCTTGTTCTACTAATTTTCCTCTTAAACTAGACTGTCACTTCGAAAAATAAAGCTAAGTCGGTATTTCTCTTTTGTCAACTTAAAGTTCCTCCAATCCCTCATAGTATATCAATTCTAAAGTTCCTTATTTTGGCTGTAATACATCTTTGATACCAAATTTGTCATGATTGAATGTTAATACATGATTGTTCCCTAATCATTCATAAACTAGCCGACCTTCACCAAAGATCTTAAGTCAATCATGAAAGTAAGAATTCAAGCTTGCAAGAGTTCGCAAGAAGCAAGCAAAGTACTTCAAAGAAAGCAAAGCAACTATAATTGATAGCAAGTCCCTCAAGTTATTTGTCTTCAGTATCTTACCAAATTAGTATGGGAGGAGGTTATCCTATAGGCCAATGAGTAAGGACAATAGGTTGAACAATTTTATGAAATAGTTGACCTTGAAGTAGGTTGGTCTACAAACACCATTTGTTTATAAGACTATTGCCCCCCGAGCAAGTGGATTTGAGCAACCATCTCAATAAGTGGTTTGTGGTACAATGGGTTGCCAACTGATTAATTTAAAGCAACTGATGTTATTTATGTTGGTGTCAATGATGGGTGAATTGACTAACAAAGACTTATCTACCAATTATAGGTCACCATCAATGATCATCATGGAACATATGGGGGTCTATTTACGAATGTTTGCTTCCTACAAGGAATTGATTGCTTCGATGATGGATCAAAAGCCAACTCATTCATGACTAATTCATTGTCAACTATCATAAAGGGATCAATGGCTTTATCGGTTATAGATTTTGCAAAACCATCACAAGCCGATTCAAAATCATCAATATACTCACCAGCAACTAATTCTTCATTGTTGTAAATATCTAAAATTTTCTCTTGAAAAATAAAACACTTTTATTAAAATGATTGTGGAATGATGTATGTGAAAATACATGAGATAATGCCTTAAAATCTCAATTTAGTAAACATTGAAGTTGGTGAGGACGTCAAAAAATTGAGTTAGTCATACTAGATGGTTGAGGTAGAGGTGTTGTTAAGTTTGCATTAAATAGTCAAAAATAGGTATAAAGTAAGGTTTTGAGAATGTGAAACAAAAATATGAAATGTATATAAACCAAGTTTTGAGATTATTGCTTCACCAAGTAGAGGAAAAGACCGTGTGATATTATCAATTAAGCCACCCTATAACATACTCTATTAGTCTATTTTAAGCAAATGATGATGAAGGTCAACAAACCTTGAAGATGATCTCCTCTTTTGAACATTTCGCTTTTGAGCATAAAGAAATCCACTATACTACACAACTACCCATAATCATCACGACCAACTATCAACTTCCACACAACTCTCTTTAGGATAAAAGCAATCATCAATAAGAAGATGATTAGTCACATCTATAAGAATGAGGAACCAATGCATCATCCAATAACTTTGGTTGTTGTATATCTTTTAAAAAGAAAGAAAATCTTGGGAAAGGATAAGTTGATTTGCTTCTCTTCCTCAAAAAATCATGTTCCTATCCAATCAAAACTCTATATGCATGTCGAAGATAAATTTGCAAGGACCTCTTTCTTTGCATATTGGCATTACCAATCACAACTAATTTGTTATCTACTATGAAAGTAAATACCTTATTCGCGATGGTATCAGTTGTTGTTGTAGACCTCAACCCAGCATCACCAACCACCACCCATTGCTCTTTCCTATTCTAGCAGAAACCCACTCAAGTAGCATGGTTTCCCTATTCTCAGCTGGTACCACCATAATTCAAAGCCCACTTTTGTCTGCCTATCTTCCATCTTGTTGGCTATGTTGTCACCATACATCCATAACTCCACTGTAGTCCTTTCCAATCTCTATCAGTGACCCCTAACATACTATCACAAAACTATCAACTTGCCATTGTTAACTATTCCTTCTTGTCATGGCCTTGGCCCTATTGTGCACCATCCATCACCAATCTCTTTCCCTTTGCCTCATCCCTCTTCCAATCAACCTTCTATTCAATCTTACCAACTTTGAGACCCATCTTGCTACCAGATTGTCTCATCGTATACCACTAGTAGCATGAGCCAAATGTCACTTCGGCCTCTCCCACTTTTCAGAATCACCTTTGCCACCAGAATCCCTCTCTATCAGTTGCCATCACATGGTCTCACATTGTTAGCTGAAATCTATTGGAGCTTGATTGTCTTTTTTTTCTTTCAACCTGCTGTCATATCCTTCTTTCTCTTCTTTTTTCCATTCTTGAAAACTATTGTTTTTCCTTCATAAATTGAAACCATAAAAGGTCCTCCAATTCAATCCAATTTCAATTGGATCCAATCAAGTAAAGATCTAATCCAATTGACTTAGCTAGACCCAATCCTTTGGCCATTTCTACTCTTACCAAATCCATAACCAAAGTCAAACCTTTCACCAACATAAACCTGATAAACTCATTGAATCTTAAGTCCAAAGTCTCATTTATCTAACTCAATAACCATCTAGGCTCATTTAGATCCGACCCAAATTCGAAATGTGCAACCTAGACTCTCTCAGAACTAATTGTACTTAGTTGGAACTCGTTCAATCTAATTAGTTTATAGTAAAAAAAACCTAGGAGAACCTTGAAGCATTCTAGGTTCAATATAATATTCAAAGCCGAATTTTAGATCGAAATACTATGCTCCAATCAGATATATTTTCTTTACCCCCATCAAAGCCAATATAGTATTCTCCTTTTACCCATGCCCATACCTAAAAAACTAAGTGGTGGATCTTTTCATCTAGTAAGCACATATTTCAAGGCTCAAAGTAAATTCAAATTCATTCAAGCAATTTGGTATTATGGAAGGTCAATCATTGATTGGTGGAGTAAGAAAAGCTTTGGTGGAAATGACCTAACATGGGCCCCCATCCCATAAAGAGCATTCGAAGGTGAACTCTTCTTGAGCCTTATTTTTAAATTCTCCTTCTCTTTTAATAGTTTGTATCATGAGTTGAGGTTTTGCGGAATCAATGTTCATGCATAATTCTTTTTTGGCATGCCCAATGGGACAAACAAGTAGACTAAAGTATTTGATTTTATTGAAGTTGATTTTTTCTGGCTTAATCTTATAAACATATTGGTTGACACTTCCACACAATGTACAGTCATTGCATGCTTCATACACTCTCATGCACACCAAACTAGATTCTTATATATTTGGTTGTATATACATATATCACTTGTATATGTAGGCACTTATAATTCTTAGGTTTGCTTCAAAACTTGTTTGAATCATGAAGTAGACATGGTTTCATATGGCTGATACATATAGTCTAAAAATCATATGCCTCGGATGATTTTGAGTCTTCAAATAACATGAATCATGAACATGAATCATGATAAATTAGAAATATAGGCTTTCCGACTCTCTTTCCTCAAGCACTCACTTTACTGAGATAATAAGACTTAGTCTTAGTCACTCCCAATAATCTCGGTTCTTTGAGCAACTGAATGTCTTGAAGACTTCCTTCTTTTAATCAACATCTACTCCCATAACTTTTGCCTTTAGAGATTGTGCCTCCTTCCGTGTTATTTCTTCCTCTTCCATGATATTATCTTATTTGTCCTTTGAGCATAACATGAACCTCTTACTCAAGGTTGTAGCATGCTTGGGCCAAGATGAACTCATAGGGCTGGTCACGGTGTTTGGTTCTCTTAACATATCCCCTCAATACTCAAACTCCCTCTAAAGAGACTCTATTCCTTCCTATCCATTCTTACATAGTCAGATCTTATTCTTCCCTTTGTTCCTCTTGTAGGGACAGATGGATTTGATTTCATTCTCTCCATCATCCTACTCAGTGAGGTTTCGTATCTTTAGGTTAGATTATTAAACCAAATATTATCCTTTGATATTATCGGCTTACCATGTGATCCTTTTACTTACCCTCAATTAGTCGCGTATCTTGAGGCACAAATTCGTGGTGACCCTAAGCATCACTCACTTGGTCCAAGAATATGTTATGAGGCTATGCACTTTAGGGACACACTCCGAATACTCCTACTTCTAATCCTCCTTGGACCAAACCCCCTCTTAGAGCTTATTAGAAAAAGTAAGTGTGAAAGCATGGTTATATACAATGTACATTAGTACTCCTTAAGAGCATGCATATCATATGCATCTGCACCTCCATGTTCCTCCCTATATATTTTATATGCATTTCAATTTCCTCTTGCATCATATTTTAAATGCTTGTGCCTCTTTATACATCTTTGCCTATCTGTGCATCTCGTGTCTCCGTCCATTTTCATGTACATCTTCCTTTGTGAGTGCTTTTAGCTGATCATTGATGTTTACATTTGCATGATTGGCTACTTCTGTATTGACTATTTCAATATGCTTCTCTTTCTTTGTATGTGCATTTTGCGCGCATACGCCCTTGATATTATGACTTCATTTGCTTATGTGTTCAAGTTTACATGATTGCTATTGCTTTCTCACTTATTATTGTATCAAACTTTGCACTCACACCATCACTGGTGTTTAGGTCGGTTTTAGTTCACTCACCTGTTTCTGTGTTGGTATTTAGACTTTTCATGTATTGAAGTTTCATGTAGGTGATTTGCTACTCTTACTAGTTCATTAATACTGAGGGTCCTCGACTCAATAAAGTTACAATACTTGAAGAGAAATTACTTGTGATGTTTGTTAGATCTAGACTTTTGGGTCTTCTAGCAACTAATTTTGTATGGAGATAAGATAGTGTTTCTTAAAATTGATTTGATGGTAGGGATTTGCATGATACTCTTTGTGTTTACACACCTATAGTTTGATTTCTTCAAGTCATTATTCGATACGTAGAATCTACTTTTGGCATTTCGGTAAATGTATCATTTTCTTTAAAAATGGTTTGATTATAGGCAATGGTGCATGCCTATGATCCAACTTTGTTGGGTCGCTGCTTTTGATTATGAAAATTACCATTCATCAATCATGATATTTACACTGATTTGTGTTTTGGATTTGATTTCAAACTACTGAACTCATTTTATCTTGAATGAATTTAAATAAAATCTTTTTGACTAAATTACTTTCACTTGACTTTTAGTCTTGAATTTTTTTGGAAAGGGACAATATTTGCATTTTGGTATCAATATCTTGTTTTTTAAAATAACAAAAAGAACCAACTCCTGGAATATCTTACTTAGTAGACGGACAAGTGTTTTCTTGATGTTAAGTGCCTGTTATGGTATTTGTACCATGTTGTAATGGATTTTATGTCTATTTTGCATTAGCATTTCATTGATATATCTCGTTGTATTTAAAAGGTGATATTTTGGAAAGTAAAGAGGAAAAAGTTGAAAAAAGGTAAAAGAGGAAAAAATAGTTGAAAAGTGAAAAGAAAAGAAAAGGCTTATCTTTATCTATTGCTTTTGAGTTTATAACTTTTGTATAATAGATACACTTCAAAGGAGACCTAGTGGGTTTTCTTTGTATATCTTTCTTATTATTAGGATATTATATATTTGTTACTATATAAGACTCCATCGCATTGGAGAAGAGATTCAAGCTCTCCTGAGATTAAAGAGTCCTAGTTCATTTGCTTGTCTATGAGTCACTAGATAGCGCTTTCTCATATACTTAAAAAGATTACAATTTTGACTACTACGATCGATATTGCCTTTTTCTTTGATTAGTACTTTGAGATGGAGAGTCTGAGTGAAAATGCTTTGTTTCATTGATTTCATTTGACGAAGTCCATGACAAGAAGAGGTCCATTTTTTAAAACACCTTTGTGATATTTCTAAAACCAACAATTTTATCATAATCACCTATAAAGAATGGATTTGAATGTTTGTTCCTATCATAATGCCTAGGGGTATCCTTTTCCTTTCTTTCCATGCATGTATTTAATACAAACCTCCCATCGTGGTGTTTTGATAGGTCGACTCAATGGTATCACTTACAACAACAACAACAACAACAACTAAGCCTTTTCCCATACTAGACAGGGTCGGCTACATGGATTCTTTGTTTCCACAAATCCCTATCATGTGCCATGTTAGCAGTTAACTCACAATAAGCTAGATCATTCTTTATTGTTTCTTTCTAACACTTTTGTGGTCGTCCTCTAACTCTTTTAATACTTTCCAAATTTAGTTTTTTATATCTTCTTACCGGTTCTTCTTTTGATCTTCTTTCTATGTGTCCAAACCATCTTAAACGATATTCTCTCATTTTATCCTCTATTGGTGTCACTCCTAATTTGTTTCTAATAACCTCATTATGTATACAGTCTTTTCTTTTATGACCACTCATCCATCTCAACATCTTCATTTATGTCACAGACATCTTTTGTACATGTTGATGATTAACTGCCCAACACTCATATCCATAAAACATGGCAGGCCTAATTGCTACTCTATAATATTTACCTTTTAACTTTAATGATATCTTCTTATCACAAAGAATACCTAATGCTCCTCTCCATTTTAACCAACCAGCATTAATTATATGCATTCGTCATGTGTGAACATTGTTTGTTCTTCTTACTCATGGCATCACTATAGGGTAACACTTATCCCACCAATGTTGAGTCTACCTACCCATCCCACCAGTGTTGGAAGTATTTACCGTTTATATGTTCCACACTCTCACCACACAAATAATCTTCTCAATGGTCTACTACAACATTATAAATGTATTTTCGTAGGAATATTTTCTTTCTTTTGAGTCATCTTAAGAAAGTAACCGCTCTCCTTTTTAATGTTAGAGTCAATAGTTTCCTCTCTATTGTGCTAACCACATTTTCCTTATTATTATTCTTACATGTTAGCCTTTTTTATTCAAGGAGGTTTTTCTAAGTCCACTGTGGGACTTCTTCATTCGAGACACATTTTACTACCTTCACTTCGTCTTCATGTATCAGATTCACATTTCACCTCATGCACTCCTTTCATGCTTGGTGTATCTTAAATTTTTGTACATTTCTTCAATTTTGCTTTTGTGTTGCTTTCTTTCCTTGACTATTGTGCCTTAAATTGATATTGTTGGAGGTCTTTGGGTATGTTCAAGGATATGTAGGATTTGTTGAGTTGGTGATGCATCATATCTCTGTCTCACTAGGCTGATCATTAGGAGGCAATGTAATCTATTCCTTAGTCTCGCTAGACGGCCTACCTAAGTATTACACCACCATCTTCATCCAATTAGTTGGATTACTCTAGTATTTTGACTCCATTTTCATCCTAGTGAACTGCTACTTGGGCGTAACAACTTCATATGCACTCTTCCTTATCTTCTTTGGTCTGAGCTTGTTGAAGATTGTCCCACCACGACAACATCCTTTCATCCCAATAGGCTAACTGGTCCAACAATTTAGTATCATCTTCATCCCACAAAGCTTCAAAGGACCAATGTAACACCTCCTCCTCTACTTTGTCGAGTTCTTCTTATACAATTGTAACTCATTTTCTAGTGTCCTATCAAACCTACTTTTGAACCACAATGTATACTTCACTATTCTACTAAGAGCTGCCCTCTTGAATGCCATATTCTTCTAGGTCCCGTTGAGGTGTTCTCTTCATGGCATCTTACTAGGTGCAAACCAATAATATGACATCTGTTTCTAGCATTTACAGCCGCAACAAATCATTCTACCACACAAACAAGTGAGAGATGGGCTAAGGAGCTAAGAGAAACCTATTGACAACTTGAGGATACTTTAGAAGGCACTTAAGTTACCTACAAAAAGCACCTTAAGGACCCTTCAAAAAGGATCTACGATAAGAAGATGATATGGCCGGATGCTCGCCATTGTAGTTTAAGGGAGAAATATTAGAGATTGATATTTTCATTGTGCTATTAGGCACATCAAAAACTAGGTTTAAGGCACCACTCTCTTGTTAAAATTCATTATTTTGAAACATATTCTATAAAAACAAGCCCATTCTTCAAAAGAAACCCAAAGTTTATTCTTTTTGAGATACCCAAGGAAACATTTGAAAAATGTCAACTATTGTTTTATGTTCTTCATTTTCTACCAAAATATTTTAAAAGCAACTATATCAATGTGGAAACTTTTTAGTCAACACAAAATCTCTTTATGAAACTGATCATCTTTCTCATAAAACACTTTTTTACAAAACACCTTTTTACCATGCCTGCCTCTTTATCTTATACTCCATCACACGTACAACTCATAGTACATCCTGCGACAATGTACTCTTTGCCATAGTTAAGCCTTCATGAAATACTATGCTAACACACCAGGTTTCATGAAAAAATTCAAATTGTTACAAATCGATTTTCTAATAAAATCTATGAAATGAATCAAATTTTGGTGTTTACTATTTTGCCATTAGAAAAACACACCTTGATTGACATCAAATAGGGGCACCCGTAAACACCTAAAACTTATGAAAAGTATAATTGTTTTATTAAAATGATTTGAAATCATGCTTGTGAAAATACATGGGATATGCCTCCAAATCTCAATTTGCTGAAAATTGAAGTTTGTGAGAATGTCAAAAAAAAGTTCTAAGTTCTACAAGATGATCGAGGTGGAAGCGCTATAGTTGCCAAAGATAGGTCTCAAATTAGGTTTTTGAGAATGTAGAACAAAAACAGATACGTGCACAAACCAGGTTTTAAGATTGTTGCTTCACCAACTAGAAGAAAGGAACATGTGTTGTTAATTAAGTCACCCTTTAACACACCCTACACACCTCGTTTCACATTTTTGAAGGTCGGCAGACCTTGCACATGATATCCATTTCTTAAATATTTCACCTCTCTTGAGCACCAAGAAATCCACGCTACAACTACTTATAATCATAGCCATCTTTCAGCTCCCATGAGGACCTGGATATGATGCAAACAATCATCATCAGTATACTCTATAGCATCGTTGATGCTACTTTTCAACCTTTCATAATGATCAATTGTAAACCATATTACCATTGTCTGAAGTCAACAAATTAAGCTGTAAGACGCCTGAATGACCCTTGTATAAATGCATTGGAGGAAGATGGCCAGACACATTTATAAGAATGAGGAACCGATGCATCATTCAACAACTCTGGTCGGTCGGTGTATATCCTGTGAAATGGGAAAGAAGATCTTTGGAAAGAATCGGTTGATCCACCTCTCCCTCCATTGCAAAAGCATGTTCCCATCCAGTCAAAACTCTATATGCATGTTGACGAGAACTTCACAAAGATCTTTCTCTCTCTGCATATTGACATTACCGACCATAGAAGCTGTGGAAGTTTCCTGTCTTCTGTGAAAATAACAGCTCCTTACTCATCATGGTCTCAGTTGCCATTGTAGGTCACAACCCGGCATTTCCAATTGCTACCCATTACTCTTTCCGATTCTAGCAAAAATCCACACAAGCGGCCCCAATTTCTCCTGTTCTCAGCCCAGAACACCATTGTTCAAAGAACCCATCGCTTAGCCTATCTTCCACCTCGTTGGATGCGCCATCACCACACAACTGCAACCCCATAGCAATCCATCCGAATCTCTCTACCAACGGCCCCAACACCACCAGAAAACCACCAGTCATTTCAACCCCCTGCCGCATTCAACCATCGCAATAGTAACTTCCTGTCATCGCCTTGTCCTCATTCATCCATCGAACACCGCCGGCCACCCATGTCCTTACCTCTACCTTATCTCTCTTTCACCCAACCTTCCGCCTAACCTCGCTATCATTGCCACCCATCTCGCCACCGAATTACTTCGTCATTCAACCAATGGACTGAGCCACAAAACCACCGATCACTTCCGCCTCCTTCACCATCGCCATGTACCGCCCGCCGTTTTCTGCCAGCTCGCCGCCCTACCATTCCGCTGCAAAGGCATCAGCACTACCACCCAAATCCCTCTCCCTCAACCGTCGTTAGATGGACTCTCATCGTTACCCGCCTGCATCGACCTCCACCGTCTTTTTTTTTCTTAACCGGCTGCCCTGTCCGTCTTCTTTCTCTCTGTGTTTTCCCCCCTTTCTGTATCGGCTTTTCCCTTTTTAGCTGAAAATCGGATGGTCCTCTTGGTTGGACCCTATTCCACCCAATTTCTATTGGATCCGATCAAGTCAAGATCCAATCCAGTTGAACTGAGTCCTTTGGCGATTTCGACTCGCTACCCAGTCCATAACCCAAGTCAAATCTTTCACCAACCTAAACGTGATCAACTCCTCAAAATCGAAGTCCAAAGTCTTATTTACTTAACCTGATATCCAGCTAGGCTCATTTATACCCGATCCAAATTCCAAATGTCCAACCTAAACTCTCTCATAACTAATCACACTTAGCAGGAACTCTTTAAACTTAACTATCCATAGTCAAAAGCCCCCGGAGAACCCTCGAGTATCCTAGGTTTAATAGAGATCCAAAACCTAGTTCTAGATCCAAATACCCATTTCTTTTTCTACTCGATCAATTTTCCCAATCCAACATATTCCCTTTACCCCGTCAAAGCCAATCTAAGCATGTCCTCCTTTTTAGCCGTACTCATACCTAATACCCTAAGTGACAACTTTTCATTCGGCAAGCATGTATCTCAAGGCTCAAAGGAAATTCAAATTCATCAAGCTAAGTAATTCAATAGCATGCTTGCTTGGCAGAATAAGAAAAGCTTCTTTGAAAAGAACATATACGCGCTCCATCCTACAAGGAGATTTCAGGGATGAGTTCGTTTTGAGCCTTATGTCACGCCCGAAAGGTTCGTGGCGCGTGACCGGCGCTCAACTAACGCAAGTTAAGCCAGCCTACTCTCAGTTCGGAAGCAACGCGGAAGTCAAGACGGTTCGCATGATCGCAAGTTCGCAGTTCGCAGTTCGCAAGAATGCAAGAAGGCAGAGGCAAGTGCACAAAAGAGCTTGTATTGAAAAAGGAAAGGCTGCGTGTCACCCCAGTACACGCTACACTTCAGTTGGGGGTGTCTATACAAACGTTACAAGTCAAAAAGGGTTGTCTCCAAGCGGAGGCCCCAAAAACTTCTAACGGGAACTGCCGGGTTGTCCTGCAAGGGGGTCCGGTTATACAGTCATGGTCAGGTTCACGGTAGTTGAGGGGTCACATTCTCCCCCACCGAAGCCGTTGACGTCCACGACAACGCTGCAATGCGCCGGTGGTACTCCGCGAGTGCCTCTGAAAATTGCCTTATCGTGTGCTCCTTCTCCCAAGTGGCCTGATCCGCATCAACTCCCTTCCATTTCACAAGGTAACGGGTCCACCGTCCAGCTAAGGTGCTTGGTACATGGTCCAAGATCAACTCCACCTCTTTGCAATCTAGTGTCCGCAGGTACGCTGGTGCTCTTGTTGGTTCGCCGCGCCGCTGGTCTTCTGCATCTGCATGGTACGCCTTCAGATTGCTCACATGGAAGACAGGGTGCGTCCGAACATGGTCTGGCATATCCACTTTGTACGCCCAGTTCCCTACCCTCTTGATGATCTGGTAGGGGCCGTCATACTTGCGGATCAACGCCGCGTGATGCCCACGAAAGAATTGAGAGTGTTTAGGGTAGAGTTTCACCAGAACGTGATCCCCCACACTAAACGCGGCAGCGCGTCGTTTTATGTCAGCCCATTTCTTCATCCGCTTCGCTGCCTTCGCAAGGAGCACGTGCGCCAGATCTCGCCTCTCCTGGATGTCCGTTGTGAAGGAGAACGCCGCCTGCACTCTCCCGTTGTAGGTTGCTGCCAAGGAATGTGGAGTTTGTGGTAGTTGTCCTGTAGCCAGTTCGAAGGGGCTCCTGCCGGTGGACTCACTAACCTGTAGATTGTATGAAAATTGTGCGAGGTCCATCCACTCAGTCCAGTCTTTCTGATTTGCACACACATAGTGCCGCAGATAGCACTCAACTAAGGCATTGATTCTTTCCGTCTGACCATCTGTCTGCGGGTGACAACTTGTAGAGAATAGTAACTCTGTACCCAACAGCCGAAATACCTCTCGCCAGAAATTACTTGTAAACCGGGCATCACGGTCACTGACTATGTTGGAAGGGACTCCCCAATACTTGACCACATGTGTGACAAAGAGTTTCGCCGTGCGCTTAGCTGTGCAGTTCAATGGGCATGCCACAAACACCCCATATTTCGAGAATCTGTCTACTACCACCAGAATGGATTGACAACCGTTCGACTTTGGCAGGTTCAGAATAAAGTCCATGGAGACACTCTCCCATGGTCGACTCGGAATCGGTAAGGGTTCCAAGAGTCCTACCGGTTTCTGGTTATCCACCTTGTCCTGTTGGCAAATGAGACACGTCCGCACGTACGTCGCCACATCGTCCACCATGTTTGGCCAGTAAGATCTCTCCAACAACGCTTTCGTCCTGTCCATCCCCGGATGTCCTGCCCAAGGTGCATCATGACACTCCTTCAAGACGTCCCTTCTCAAGTTCCCTGTCCTTGGCACATAGAGCCTGTTTCCTTTTGTCAGCAGCAAACCATCTTCAACCCAAAACCGTCTAGTCTTGTCGTCCTGGACTAACGTCTTGAGCTACTTGGCCATCCCATCTGCTTCTAAGCCCTCGCGAATCTGCTCCACCAAGTCACTCTGAACCTGCACACTCGAAGTTTCGCCGTCTCCATCTAGAGCTGCCAACTCTGCCCTTCTACTCAGTGCGTCCGCCACTGAGTTTGTCTTGCCCGTTTTGTAGAGCAGCGTGAAATCAAATTCGGCCAAAAACTGCTACCATCGGGCCTGTTTGGCGGATAACTTCTTTTGAGTCTGGAAATAACTCACCGCTACATTGTCTGTCCACACTGTGAAGTGCTCTCCCAGAAGATAGTGCCTCCATAAGCGCAGGCAATGTACCACTGCCGTCATCTCTTTTTCGTGGACTGAATATCGCTTTTCTGCGTCCTTTAGCTTTCGACTCTCAAAGGCAATGGGGTGTCCATTCTGCATGAGCACTCCACCCAGAGCAAAGTCGAAAGCATCTGTTTGCACCTCGAACGGTTGGTTGTGATCTGGCAGCACCAACACTGGTTCCTTCATCACCGCCTCCTTCAACTGGTCGAAGGCTTCCTGGCAAGACTCCGTCCATTCCCACGTCTGACCCTTCTTCAACCTGTCTGTCAAGGGGGCCGCAAGTGCGGCGTATCTCTTGATGAAACGCCGGTAGTAGTTAGCCAAACCAAGAAAGGAGCGCAAGCCTGTCAGGTTGGTTGGAGGTTGCCATTCATTGATCGCTTTGATCTTCCTTCCGTCCATTCGCATCTCCCCGTGGCCAATCACGTGGCCCAGAAAGTCGATCTCACTCTGTCCGAATAGGCACTTTTCTCTTTTGACGTAGAGGTGATTCTCTTGTAGTAGTTTAAACACTGTCCGTAGGTGGTGAACGTGCTGATCCATGGAAGTGTTGTACACCACTATATCATCAAGGTAGACGACCACAAACTGATCCAAGAATGGGTAGAAAATTTTGTTTATTAGTGTCGAGAATGTTGCTGGAGCATTCGTCAGTCCAAACGGCATCACCAAGAACTCATACGCACCGTAACGAGTTACACACGTCGTTTTCTCCTCGTCTCCTTCAGCGATCCGCACCTGCCAATACCCTGAACGAAGGTCTAGCTTCGAGAAGACGCGTGCCTGTCCAAGTTAGTCAAACAAGTCCGCGATCAAAGGGAGGGGGTACTTGTTCTTCACAGTAATCTTATTCAGGGCGCGATAGTCCACGCAAAGCCGTTTTGACCCATCAGACTTGGTTTGGAAGAGTATGGGTGCGCCAAAGGGTGCTTTTGAAGGTCTTATGATCCCGGCCGCTAACATCTCGTCAAGTTGCCCCCTTAACTCCTTCAGTTCCACCGGTGCCATGCGGTAGGGTGCCATAGCCGGTGGTTTAGCTCCGGGCTGTAGCTCGATCTGATGATCTATCTCTCTTTGAGGTGGGAGCTGTCTTGGGAGTTTCGCCGGCATCACGTCGTCAAACTCCCTCAACACTCCATCCAGCTCTGGGGGTGCCCCCAGGCGGGGCGCCCCGTCCTCCTCTTCTTCATCCTGAATCGCTACGAGGTACGTCTCTTCACCCCGCCTCAAACCTGTCTTCAGTTGAAGTGCAGATATCAATCGGTTTGAGCTTTGTCCAGACTCCTTCGTTTTCGTTTGAACCTTAGCCACATAAGGCGAGTCACCTTCCAGCAAAGCTACATAGTCGCGCCTTGGCCGTATCTCTGCATCGCACTCCCGCAAAAACTCTAGCCCCAAGACTATCTGATAATCATCAATCGGGGAAACGGAGAAGTTGGTCACACCCTCCCAACTTCCAATTCGGATTGGCACCCTCAGTGCCTCGCCCACCACCTTCGTGGGCGCCGAATTCACGGCCTTCATCAGACCCTCCCGTTTCACACACTTCACACCCAAGCGATTCACTTCTGTTGGCGTAATGAAGTTGTGAGTTGCCCCCGTATCGATCATAGCCCTTGCGACTGTACCCTTGACAACAACGTCCAAGTACATTAATCCTTTTCGGGGAGGTGCCATCGGAGTCGGTGCCTTGGCCTTCTTCATAGCGCTCATCTGTTGGAGGGCTCCCATCCGCGGTTCATCAGGTTCTCCCTCTTCTTCTTGTTCTATTGCATTTACGCGCCCGGGGTTGTTCTTGTTCGGGCATTCCGCCGATCTGTGCGGGCCTCCGCAGAGCCAGCATGCCAGTTTGTATGGTGGACCCTTTGGCTTCGGCCTGCCATCGGGCCCCTTTGCCGGTGCCTCACCCCGACTATCTCCACCCTTCTTTCCCTCAAAATTCCTTTGGAAGGGTTTCTTCACCTCAGTCCTACGACTGTTTACCAGCCGTTCTGCCGCCGTGATAGCTTCAGATAGGGTCCGCCGACGAATTTCCTGTTCTGCCCAAGATTGTAAGTTATTTAGGAAGTGAAAGACGCGATCTTCCATTGTCATCGTCTTGATACTATGCATCAAGGACTGGTATTCTTTTATGTAGTCACGGATTGAGCCTGTCTGCTTCAAGTTGGAGAGCTTCCGCTTAGCTACCTCCTCCACGTTCCGAGGTAGAAAGTGATCCCTCAGCTCTTTCTTAAACGCTTCGTACGTGTCCAACTCGCATTCTCCATTCTCAATCTCTTCAAGCTTTCGACGCCACCATAAGAACGCGTCGTCTTCCAGAAAAGTTGAGGCCGTGGCCATCTTCTGTTCTTCATCGTCTAGATTACCAGCCTTAATGTACATATCCAAATGACAAAGGAAGTTCTCAATCTCCTTCCCATCCCTTGCGCCACTGTATGACTTCGGACCCTTCACCTTTAGTCCGGGGTTCCTCACTCCCCCACCAAAACTCTGCTTCCGTTCGACCTCCGTCAAACGAGCCGCAAAAGATTGTTGCACGGTCTCGAGACTATCTACACGATCCCGAAGGGATGTCTCACCGTCAAAAATCTCAGAATTCAAAATGTCATTGCCAGCCGCAGCTCGCGCCAATGACTCCCTTAAGGAGGCACACTCCTCCTCTAGTCTGTACAGCCTGTACTCCAGGCTCGAGACAACGTCTATTTCAGCGTTAGACGTGTTCTTCTTGCCTTTTCCTTTTTCTCGTCGGCTCTCTCCTTGAGCCAACAGAAGCCCATCATAGTGCACCTCTGATGCGCTGCCATGCTAACGCCCCCAACGTTAGCACTCGGTGTCCCAACTTCCAGCCGAACCGTGCTCTGATACCAAAGTTGTCACGCTCGAAAGGTTCGTGGCGCGTGACCGATGCTCAACTAACGCAAGTTAAGCCAACCTACTCTCAGTTCGGAAGCAACGCGGAAGTCAAGACGGTTCGCATGATCGCAAGTTCGCAGTTCGCAAGAATGCAAGAAGGCAGAGGCAAGTGCACAAAAGAGCTTGTATTGAAAAAGGAAAGGTTGCGTGTCACCCCAGTACACACTACACTTCAGTTGGGGGTGTCTATACAAACGTTACAAGTCAAAAAGGGTTGTCTCCAAGCGGAGGCCCCAAAAACTTCTAACGGGAACTGCCGGGTTGTCCCGCAAGGGGGTCCGGTTATACAGTCATGGTCAGGTTCATGGTAGTTGAGGGGTCACACTTATTTATGAATTCTGCTTATTTTTTAGTTAATTGTTTTGCAAGTTTAGGTTTCATAGAACCAAAAATTCATGGATAACTTTATATTGATTCAACATACATGTCTTACTCTATATAATTTCTTGGTGTTACTCTATAGTCGATTTAACATTTGAACTTTTGCCATTAATCATATTCACTTCCACCAATTCAAAGGAAGTACTAGTCATGTTGATGGCTTTATGGGATAGAGATCATTAGTCGATGCATTTGAAAGCATGAAATCCAATTCACAAGTATTAGCATTGTGCAACCTCTATTTAAACTTTTTATTAATGAAATATATGATCACATCTATATCTTTGTGGTGGTTGATAGAGCTTTCTTTGACTAATTGAGATAGCGAACCACCCACGTATAGGTGATTGAGTCCATCTAAAGAGGAGGCCAGCCAGCCAAACCATCTTTTGTGTACAACCACTCATCAATTTGATTGATACAGGGATCCTGATAAAATTGTGTTGATAGCAGTTGCCTCTTTGGCTACTGGATAAGGGTAAGCAATTGAGTCCAAGGTTGATTGTCTTCCTTGGGTAATTGACTTGTGGCTATTGTATGAAACAATTGTTCTCGATGTCTCTGAATATGGGCAACAAGTTGATACTTCGGATAAGGGTAAGCAAATCAATTGAATTATTAACATGTCAGTTTCGTTCCGTTGTCCCCCTTCCTTTCCTATTTGTAATCCTTAGCTGTAATCCTTGTTTTATAGTGGTTATTAACAAATCAAGGATATGGAGTAAGACATGTTATGGGTAAGCAAGTTAATAAAAATTGATGACAAGTTAACAAATCAAGTTGATACACGATGTAATCCTTGTTTTATACTTCGGATAAGGGTAAGCAAATCAATTGAATTATTAACAAATCAATTGAATATGGGTAACTGACTTGTTTTATAGAACTTACGAGCCATAACCTTGTAATCCTTGAATTATCAACAAGTTGATACTCCACACAATTTTTGCTCTTCACACGTACATTAGATTCTCACGATGTTTTTCTTTTATCATCAACCAACACAAACTAGGCATGCCCTCTTCACAACACATAATGTCATTTTTGCATAGAAATGAAGCCAAACAAAGCATATAAAAGGTTTCAGTACACAAGAGAGAATAATGAGAAAATAGGGACGGGCGTAGCTTAATAGAGCATGTAATTGCCACAAATTAGGACCAAAAGACATTCTTGGCACATATATTTGAGCTAGATAATTTCTAAAGATATAATGTCTGTATAAGGAGTGAAATCAGCCAACTAAACAAGAAAGTTAGCTGGTTGGTCATAAAAGTGATGTTCGCCTAAGGAAAGCCCTAAGCTCAAGGTTTGTGGGTGAGAATACCATAAATTCTCTTCATGTCCCTCTCTAGACTTCCTCCATAAAGAGGAGATTAAGTGATGTAATAAGAATCCCTTATTAGTCAAACAATGCTTGTCTTTTAGAGTACTTTCATTTTTACTATCTTCTCTACTTTTTTGTCATTTACGTTTTTGTATTTATGTTTTGTGCAAGTTCACTTTCCTCCACCATTTAGTTGCCTGTCAATGTATTTTTATGTAGCTCTACTTGATCAGCCCTTTGTTGCTTTCTTTTGGACTAGTGTAACTCCTTTCAACGACTATGAGTCATGGGGGCTCATCCATTACCTTATCCTATATGCATACACTCCATTAGTACACCCTTCTAATTGAGTCAAGTTGCATGTCGGGTACAGAGCATATGAAACATAACACTAACTTTTGACACACCTAGTGGGAACTTCAAGTCATCACTAATGAATTTCGTTTTTAGATTTTCAAGAATGTCTTGAATCAATTGTACCATAGGTGCAACAACACATCTTCATATGTATGTTCGGCAAGTTGATCTCATCCATTGGCTTGGGAACAACAACCTCATACACTACTTAGTAGGCTACCCTTATCATCCTTCTTGGGGGCAAGCACCTAATAACTTCTAATGTGTTTCAGATTGAAACACACTCAAAGATCTGACATTTGAGGTCTTGTATTATGGAATGAATGGCCTGAAAAATTCAGCTTAAATCGATATGCTTACATAAAGATGAACCCACACCAAACCTTTGTAATTGTTGATTGAATTCAGCAACTTGAATCAACCCTCAATGGTTTGTAATTCTAGCAACCAAAATGGCTACAAGATGACTGCTTGGATCATACACTAATAGAATCATCCAACTGATGAACAACAATGGTTCAAGAGGATAAGATTCAAAATTCAATAGAAATCACGAGATTTAGAGAGATATACATATTGATGACTAGACGAAGAAGAAGAGAGATCTAGAAAAGAATTAACCAAAGGAACCCATACCAAGAAACTATAAAATATGTTTATACATGTTCCTTTTAAAGACAAGGTCATTTCAGACTTTTTATAATTAGGTTTGCAATGCAAATATAAATGATGGTTTTTCTACTTTACTAAAAATACTTCTAAAACTTCAAATACATAAGTAAACCTTAATTAGCATAAAAGAAATTCAAATGTGATTGTTATGATGATTGGCATGTATGTTATCATGTTAGCATGCATCTTTAGGGCAAGATCTGTTTTGGGTCAAATTCAATCTTCAATTTATCTACAATATAGCTAGTCTCTTCAAAGGATCATCTAGGTACTTAATTAAATGTTCCTTAATTTTATAAACCCGACTAGATGATCCCTAGTCCCAATTGAGTAAGTGTAACCTTCAACAGGTTATATTTTCTCCATCATCACTTGAATGCAGCCTAATATACAGTTTGAGGTGAGATATATGAAATCTATTATACTTTTAGGCAATACTAACTCAGAATCCCCACTTGCAAATCTTCTTGTTGATCTCAAATTGTCCATAATACTTATGAAGTAACATTAATTGAGGCAAGTCAACTGGGTTGAAAGTTTGATGAAAATGTGTCTTGAACCATGCCAATCTCCAACTTTAAATTCGTGTTTGGATCCACTTTTCTAAAATTGTGCTATTATGCATTCTTGATCTCTTTAGTCTCTTCAAAATGTCACCATAGTCATGCAAAAACGTGTTAGTTCTCATTCAATACAAAAATATTGGTACATGTAAAAAATATTAGGGTGTTGGGAAACTTAATAGACTCATATTTTTGAGCTTAACAAGTCTTACATTATTGGCTAATTTGACTCTTCATTTCTTCATAACAAAAATCAGACTTGACTCTTTGATAGGTCTTAGAAACACCTTTATGTCTCTTTATACATGAGTCATGCATTAATGTAAATGATATAAGAAGAAGGAGTTTATCATCAAAGTAATGTATAACGCCATGGACGGAATAGCGTAGGTAGGAGGATGGGTTTGCCATCACCTTGGTTGTGAGATCAACTATTTTCGTGTCTATATGTTAGACATACCATTACATGTTCAGACAGTCTAGAATCTATGGTGAAAAATACTGAGTTTGTTCTCTATTTGACACGATAAGGCATCCACAAGAAAGTTCTCTTTGCCTCTTTATACTTGATCTTGAAGTCATATTTAAGAAGCTTAAAGGTACAATTGTAGGGTTGTGATCCTTCTTTACTCCAGACTAAATTTCATACTATTGTGATAGGTCTCTAAAGTGAATCGCCTACCAAGCAAATAATCGGTTCACTTGTCTAATACAAGAATAATGGTAAGTAATTTTCTATCATTGCTTCAAATAGCTCTTCCAACAAGAGTGATACTACCTTGCTCATGTATGTAATTGGATGCTCTTCATGCTTATGTCAACCATCTAGATAGGCAATAAAAAAGTTGCAAAGTCAAGAACTTAACCTTATTGAGAGGTTTAGAAAAATGCATTTCAAGAAACCACAATGAAATGAATGACCATTTTGCCTATCTCTATATCCCAGTCTAAATAGGCACTCTAGACAAAGGGTAGTGCAACTCACTATAAATGGCTACTTTTTTCTCTATACAACTTCGATGAATCTTGATGAGGTCTCTAGATTAGTCCCATTATCTTCTTCCAAAGCCCTAGCGCTTAGTTGGAACTTACCCTCAACCATGATGCTTAATTGATCAAAAAAGCCAGTCTAGATTCAAACACAAGATAAAATCTCCTCAGTTGTTGCCTTGTAATATGACAATCATGATCAAAGTTCTCCTATTCAACCTCACACAGTCAACTTCAAATCTAGTTGGGAATGACTTCCATGATACTTTGAGGACAAAACATCAATGGCTTCCGTCAAGTTCATGCAAGTCAATCAAGCTCCTAGAGGGAGGTCTATTAAATCTATTACATATAACAATGCACAATTCCTCTAATAGTGTTGCAAAGGAAGTGCTTGCCATATGATGGGGGTTGTAACAATTGGTCAACATAAAGGAGATAAGCATGATACAGGTGGCTATGGGCAACATAGTTCTCGTTAGCCACCAAAATGAATTCCTCTTCTACCTAGCCATCCCATATGATGCTTTGAGTGCTTTAGCCAAGGTACTTATTGGTATAGGGTCAAAGTTATTGTTAACCACTTCATGAAAAAGATGTAGTGAGTCGAACACAATACCTCTTGGTTGGACAAAATTAAACAGGGTTGCAGAAGATTCCTCCCATTTGGAGTCTCTATACTATCATTCGCCATCCCATACTCATAGAGAATGATGATAAGGGGTTACTCCCATACGTTGGCTATTCCCAAAATTTTTGAAGTTGGGAACCAACACCAAATAAGAGATATTAAGAAAAGCTTTACTCATAAGTTATACAACAACAAAGGAAAACAAAAAAAAGTAAACTCAATTACCAGCCACTAATTAGTGTCAATGTTCAGCTGTAGTAAAAGGAATTGCCCCTTTGGCAAGACTATCAATAGTCTTACACCTTGACTCATAATACTCACTCTCTTCTTCAATCTAGCTCCTCAAATATTTTCACTTCTGAAAAAATAAAATAAACATTCAAGAATTTTTTTTATAAAATTTAAAGTTGTAGAAAAAACAATTTTGAGAAAATGAGGTGTGTAAAACTGTTTTCTTCACATGAGAATCTTGGAAGATGATTGAAGTTCAAGATGCTTTTTGGGAAGAATGAGATGGGAGTCAATCACATGCAACACATGAAAGACAAAAAGTTGAATTTAGAGAGGCCCTTAAAAATTGAAGTTTGTTCTTGCTATTTGAAAAAGTTTCTAAAAAGGTAATGAAATCATCAAGAATTCTCTTGTGATTTGAGAAGTTGAAGTTGATGAGGTTTTCTGAAAATTTATGTAGAATGATACAGAATCTCTTGAATTAAATTTTTTCAGAAAATACAAAAATAGCTAATTTTCATCCTTGAAGAGGAATGTAAAGAGTCTCCAATCCATGGATGCATGATTTACTGTGCACGTTAGTAAACTAGAGAATCTCGAGAGTTTGATTGGAGAGAGGAGTTTGAGTGAGTATGACAGGATTATGACATAGAGTGTGAGGTGTGCAAAAGATGGAATTGAGAACTAGAAAGTTTTTTAGAAGATTGAAGAATTAAGAGTGAGAATGACAGTTTGAGAGAAGAAAACAGAGTAAATGAGAGATGGCAAGAGAAGAAGAGTGAGATTATGAGAAATAGTGTTTGATTGTGTGAGATTGTGGGTGGAGGAGCATTTAGGCGGCTAAGACCATGACCTGAATAGTGGTGATTGGTCCATGAACAAGAGATTTTTGGCTCTGAGAGAGTGCGAATGGTAGAAGCGATTGTGAGGTACCAACCTTTTGCTTTTGAATTGTTTCTTCTTCGTTGATAATTTTGTCAAAATCGACAAGTATCTTCTTAGATTCTTCATAAACCATCCGACTCTTGGTCATTCAAGGTAATGGATTGGTTTTGATGAAGAAATTGGAAAGAATCTTCATGGTTTTAACAATCACAAATTTACATTTTGATCTCTAGTCAATTTTATAGTCATAGAGCCTAATATTCAGAAATTTTAGTTGATTGAGTTTTGTCTTGTAGAAATTATAGTCAAGTTCCATTTCACAAAAATTCTAGCAAATTGAACCTTGTTTTGCAAGAATTCTGGTAGATCAGACTTTGTTAAGCTGGAACTTTGGCCCATCTAGCCATGTTTTGTGTGTGGTTTGCTCGATCTCTCGGTATTTTGCTAAAATTCCTACTCGATCAGCTCTCGTGTTGCTGAAATCGTGCCTCCACATGGCCAATTAAGCTACATTTTGGCTCATCTAGTCTTACTTTGCTAGGATCTGACCACATTTCGAAGAGTTCTTGGTTTATTGAGCCAGATTTTGCTATAGTTTCAACTTACTGAGTGGCATTTTACAAAAGTTCCCTTCTCGTTCATTCAGCGTTTGAAAATCCAAGCTTCTTTTGTGACTCACTTCTCCTAGTCTTGCAATAAGTCCCACACGAAGCTCACCAAATATTCAAAGAATTTACTAAGAGAGTAGTTTTTGTAGCATGGAATATCAAATCTTGCTCGACAAAGCAAGAACTTTGGCGAAAGGAACTCAAACAGGCCAACATTGCATACAAACAAGGAGAGCATTAAGAGGTACTCTTCTTCTCAGATTTCACCTCTTAATCTCTCATTTCATTCTCCTTTTTGACATGATTGTATCGTGGGTTGATATTCCACGTGCAATTCTCTTTTGGCATTTTCAATGAGACCTCATTCTACCAAAAATTGTTTGTGTAGTTTAAATTTGAATTTGCTTTGTTTAGTGAATATCATAGTTGACTCTTCCACACACTGATCATAGTTTCCACTACCATCATAGTTGACTCTTCCACACACTGATCAGATCTAGTCCTAGCCAGCTTCCCAATGGTATAATTGTTGTCTAGTAGTGATCTTGGTATTGTTTGGTAGAGAAGAGAGTGATCGAATGTTTTGGTGTCCATACCAAAGGAGAGTCAATGGCTAGAAGGTAGTGGAAACTATCACGATTCAGACTTTGGCAACCCAAAAAGACGCAAAAGTGATGCCAAGTCCTCATGATGGTAGTTCCTCGAGTACCTTTCGATCAACCAGCCCAAAAGCTCTTACATACATGCAACAATCGGGTTCGTCTTCCTCATGCTTGGTCTCTCAATTCAATAGAAAGTAGAAAAAATCAAATACAGATTATGGCAAAATTCTCTTATAATAGTGACCAACCCCCTTATATAGTCCAAAATGCTGGAAAGATCTAATCACATGGACACTAATGGAAAAGGGGTACTTAACATGGACACTCCAAATGTAACACAATGACACTAATGTGGATCCCAACTAACCTGGATCCAAATACAAATCCAATACTAGAACTATGACCCAAGTGAGTCTAACCAAATCAAATCCAAATCAAGCATGAGAGATCCAACTTCGAATCCTTGCATCATAAGGATCACATGAGGTAGCTACCGACATCCGATAGATGTCCTATGATAGAAAGTAAAAAGAATGGCTAATGGGTCACAATTGTGGGAGAACCAATCATAGTCGAGTCATGAGGTGATCGGTTTAGAATGCCGAGTCAGCCACGATGGTTAGGTTTGGGTTGAGTCTAGCCCAGAATTTGGAATTGGACCAACATATTTTAAACAGCATGTGTCCCACCCAATGTCTTGGTACCATGTCCTAGTATATGGTGAACTGTCATGCGACTATATAGGAATATTGTTGGATCTGCATTCGGTTTTATGAATTTGATTAAGGTTTTTGAGCTATTTCAGGAGTTGTCTGATTCTAGCCTGATTTGATGAGTACGTTCTTCAACAAAATTAAGTTTCTAATTCTATTTAACAATCAAATTATAAAAAGGTTAATGAGTAAACTTGGATGTAAGGGTCTTTAATAGGATCTGCTAAGAGTATTGTGACAATTTGGAACCTTTGAACTTGGAATGACAGCCATTTGAAGCATGAAGACCTGTTGTTGAGTTTTCAATAGTAATACATTGTTTTTATGATTTCATAGTAACTGATTTGGATCTGAGTGTAAGACTTGGATGTTGGAGCATTTTGAGGTATGTGGGGTGCCTCTCTTTATATTGGCATGTTAGGGGTAGTTTTTGTAGATTTCAGATTGTGCATGGTAAGTAAATATGATTTCCTAATGCTATTATAATGTTGAGTTATTTATGATATATGTTGAGAATAGTTTTATAATGTGCAGATTTATTCAAGTTGTGCTTGTATGTAAGCGCTGGTAGCTTTTTGGGTATGTGGATGATAAAAATGTGTATGTTCCACTATGAGAACATTGATGATGATGAACTTTACATCATGTTGGGGTTTGAGAATCTTTATATGCTTGATTGTTATAAATAACAAAGAGAAAGAACTTAATTGTATGATGATATTACCCGTACTCTGTATGCTGAAATCTTTGATTTCTAGAGATTCGGTTGTGATGTTGTGTCTCTTAGGCCTTCAACCAAGGGTATGGGTACACTCTTGGGCACTCCAGCCATGTTTACTAAGGCTGGCTGTGGATCTCGAATGACTGAAGCATCCTTAATTTTCTGCATAGTATGGTCTTAATTATTAAAACATAAGTTATGTGTGTGTGCTATTCGAAATATGTGCACTTGTAGATTCTTGAAATTATGATTAAATAATGCAGTCTTATGAGATTTATTATGTGAAATGCTAGCTTTTTTTAAACATATTCCTCTAGTTTATCATTTAAATACTGGGCAAGTGTTGGTGAGCTACACCTTCACTATTGCCATTTTACAGGTTAAGTGAAGGTAGAGCCGAGTGTATGTGATGTTAAGAAGACATAATGTAGCACACATATTAAAGATTTAAAAAAGGCAGTTCTAATTTATAAATTATGTAACTTGGAGTACTTGGTTGTAATTTTGCAAAAATTTGGATGTGCTGCCAATGTGTTTAGAGCTTCATGAAGTTCAAACGTTTGGCATGCATCTATACTTCTATATATCTCATCTCATACCTATGGTTCGTGTGTCATAATAGACAGGTCAGTATGAGGATTGACGAAGGCAAAGCCCAAGTACCCGAGGTGAGAAATTAACATAATACTGAATTTTGTAACCAACAACCAATGGCATTGTTATTGCAGTGAACATGAATAATGGATAATTTCAAAATGGCATTGTTATTACAGTGAACATGAATAATGGAACTTCAAAATCCCATAAAAACATTATTGCATATTCTCATTCAGTCAACTCAGCCTCAATCATAATCGAGTGTTGAATTAGTACTGATTGTCCAATATAATTGTAGCTCTAACGAGGATAGTAGACAATTCAAGTCCAAAATTTCATGGGTGTGCCTAATTATGAGGTTTGCAGGTTAGATGAAAATTTTCAAAATAATAGCAAGCTGTAATGCATGAAAGCCATGCTTCTTGTTTCAGAAAGAACTAAAACAAAAACCAGTTGATAAGGATGTGTATATATAACAAAAAGCACAACAACAATCATTAAACATTTTATCATACTAGATAGGGTCAGCAACATGGATTCTTTATCTCCATAGAGTTTGATTTTGTGCAATGCTAATATTTAACTCAATAAAAACTAGATTAATTTTATTCTTTCCTTCCAACACTTTTATAGTTTTGCTCTTCTTTTTTTAACATATTAACCATATAGTTTCTCAAACTTCTTATATGGGCTTTTTTTGGTCACCTTTTTATGTTCAAACTATCTTAAATGATCTTTCCTATTTTTATCATCTATTAGTGCTATTTTTATTAAAGCATCATATCTATTTTAACATCTTCACTTTTGTCACAAACATCTTTTGCATATGTTGATGATTAACTACCCAACACTCAACTTCATATAACGTAGTAGGTCTAATTACTATTTGATAATATTTATCTTCAAGCTTTAATGGTGTATTATTATCACATAGAATACTTGATACGCCTTTCTATTTTAACCAACTTATGTTAGTTTATATATGCTTGCCATCAAATTTTTCATTTCCTTGAAGAACTAACTCTAGGTACGTAAAATAATTTTTTTAAGGGATGCAATATGTGTAAATCTTAACTTTCATGTCATCTATAATAACCAAATGATTAAAATTATATCCTATATATTCAATATTTACTCTATTAAGTCTAAAGCCTTTATTTTCTAATATTTCTTTTCATAGTTTCAATTTCTTGCTTACTTTTTTCTTAGATTCATCCACTAAAACAAAGGTTCTTTGATACATTAAGAAACTAAGATAGAAGTAAAAATATTGTCTAGTCATGCATATCTCTCAACCTTCATGAGTTTGAGAGGCTCTTTGATATTCATTTGAATATATCAGTAAAAATTATTGTTATATACTTTTTTGAGTTGGTCAACTCTCCTAATGCTAATACAAGTTTATAGTTCTAATCTTGATATCATCATTTATCACTAGAATCTTTTAATCATCTTTGAAGCATATGATAAAAGTAAGATCCTTAATTTTCATGTCTCTAGCCTCAACTATCTTACAAATGTCTCTTTTAGCTTCTTTTAAGTTTGACTTTTTATATAACCAAAAACACTAATTACAATTATAAACTTTTCCTTAGCTCAAGTGTTTGGGGTGCTTGATTACCATTCAAAAGATCTTCACTTTGAGTCTTGATGCATGTGTTGATTTTATTTTCTTTGTTTTTCACATTTTGTATGGATAACAAAAATTTGAACTTTGCCTTAGCTTAGGTGTTTGGGGTGCCTAATTACCACCCAAAAGACTTTTACTTTAAGTCTTGATGCAGGTGTAGATTATATTTTCTTTGCTTTCGCATCGTATATATATGAATAACATTTTAGGTTTACCACTTGCTTGTTTTTCATATTACACATAGACACACACACACACATATATATATTTCTTTATAGAACATCGCATAACTATCCTAACATTTGCTTGTTTATCAATTTAGTCCTTGTGCTTTAAACTCTTCTATATGATATCCTATAATTTTTGTCATCTGTCAAGCTAGTCTAAACTCGTTAATGACATCTCCCGAAGATGATGGTGGAGGCAGTTTTACTTGTCTAAGGTGATGTGGCTTCTAACAAAATATCCAAATAAAATTTAATATAAATTTAGTACTATTAAACTTAACATGTAATAATGAGTAATATTAAATATTAAAAATTAATTAGTGTTTATATTTAATATTAGTTATTTTAAATTATAATATTAAATATAAGTTGATATCACAGTTTACTTGTAGATGACCCTGATGTGAGAACTTAATCAACTTATTGATGTAAGCTGCCGTGGTAACTAATGTGTCATTTTCAATTAAGGGTAATGATGTTAGACATTTGTTGCTAATTTGATTTAACACTAAAAAACATAAGACAACTCGGAGAACTTTTGAAATCATAGGAACAAAATTGATAAACATGCAAACTTCATTGTAGTTATGTGAAATTTTTCTATTTCATTTTTAATGCTTGTTTTTCATGATACACACATACACACGCACATATATATCCCTGTTACCATTTCCTAACTTGAATGTCCTTTCCCGTGTCCTATTTCTATTCCATTTTCTATCCATCTTTGCCTCCCTGCAATCTAGTTAGCAACTAATTGCCTGATCAGGTATGCATGATGGCTATTTGAAGAAAAGGAACAATAATATACTTAATTATAAATCAGATGCAGTTGCACGTTTTGATAAGCATACCCAAATGCGAGAAGAAAGTTCTTCTCTTGAAGCGTTAGCTCATCTGGTATGGCTCCTGGGTCGTGTCGTGCAGCACAGTGGTTGTGTGTTGGGCTTCGGCCTTCCATTGTAACGGAAAGAACAAAACAAAGTTCTTTGGACGTCTGGGAACTCGTGTCGCTAGCACAAATCACGTACTCGGACTAGTCGCAGTGATGCCCGGGAAGAAATTTTAAGCCGAACCCCCAAAAGAACTCCTTAGTAAATGCCCTCAAACGCCATTGCTCATTCTCTTAACAATGATAATGTGTACGTAATAATATCACAAAACCGAGGTTTTTTTCCTAACCGTCTTATTATTTTATTCCTGTTCTCGGAGCGATCATTTCCCCTTTCTCGTCGTCGGGAGGAAACCGTTCCCTTTCGACTATCGGGCGAGGCGAGCAAACCCCCCTTTTTATTTGTTCGGTTTCGAAGGAGCGTCTGTTTCCTCCGGTGGCCTCTAAAAAGGTCCGGTTTTACTCCAACTTTCGGAATTCATCTGAGATAGGGTTTCCTTCTGCATTTGATGGCTCGATGGTTGGCGCATGCATCGTTCTCATGGGTTTTCTCGTGCTTGGTTGTTTGGGGGTTTCATTGCACGGATAAGGGTTTTAGGTTATGCGGAAAAGTTGAGGTTTATTTCCCCCACGTTTGGTGTCTTTGTTAGTGCTTGTTCTGCGGTATGCGTTAATCAGGTTATCAGTTATGGGATCATTCAAAAGATCAGAAGAATTAAGGTTTATTCGCCTCTTCTGAGTGGTTTGTAACTCCCAAATCTCGTTGAGGCTTCGCGTTCCTAATAAGGTTGAATAATGATGGTTCATTTTACAAAGTTGATTCTTTTCTCTAGCCGGTTTTTTTCCACAGGTCAGCTGGAGTTTACGAGCACCATTTGGTTTTTGTGTTATAATTTCTTTACTGGTCTTGCATGGCATGCTGAAATCGAGATAAGCGGTTTAGTGGTGGGGCTCCGAGCGCATGGCTTGGGGAGTCTTATGACCATTTTGGATGGAGAAGCTTCGACCAGCAGTGGCGGATCTAGAGAATTTTTTACGGTGGGTGAACAACGCATGGTTATACCACGTTCTCTCCCTCCTTTATTCCGAATTCACTTTTTAAAAGAAAAGTACAGCCGATGGTTGTCTATATTATAGCCCATAAGCAGGCTATACTTGTTCTTTTGGGATGGGGACAATGCTAACATACACAAGATTGAGTTCAATGGTGACACAATGGGTGTAGCCGACTCCAGTTAGTGTGGGAAAAGGCTTGGTTCGGGTTTCCCAAGATACCTCCTGCAATGTGCTGAGAACAGTTTGGGTGGTGAGCAGCTCACGGTTGTACCATGGATATGTCCGGTAGGGAACGGTTATTGCTGTAAACTTTGTATTATATCTCACAGATTCAACTGTGGGCGGTCAGCCCACCTCAATGCTGTAGATTAGCCACTATCCAATGGGATCAGTCAACTTTCTACTAGCCACGTATGTTACAATTTCTCCATCCGTCTTGGGGTTGGGCTGGTAAAAGGAATGGTAACCCAATTAGTGATATTGATAAAATCAGGTACAGAACTTTGATGTTTAACATTTTGGAAATTCCATCACTTAATGCATTAAGCACTAAGGTAAAAATGATTTCGATTTATGGTTATCCAAACTGGTCATGGATTTCTTTGTAACAAGCTTGACAGTATGCTTCATTTTTCTTTTCGGTTGCATCTTGTACATGTTAAACTCGTGCTATTTTGAGAGTTATGTGATGATTGTCTCTTGTTGACTTTATTTATTTTCACTTCGTATTGGTTTTGAATATCAGTATGAATGTTTTTTTTTTCACATATTATATTATATGAATCCGTCTAGTATGGGAAAAGGCTTAGTTGTTGTTGTTGTTGTATTATATTATATGAATGTTTGTGTTACATTTGACGGTTAAGTTGGGGATCTCCTTTACTAAAGTTAGTTCACGTGTTCCACATGTTGTTTTGCAGTAGGTGCATGGAACAAATTGTTGGCCACATTGTGCATCAATTGAGATCAGAGGTATTCCCGAAAGAGGATCTTGAGATAAGACTAGGTCATTCTTTCTTGTCAAAAGGTAGCACAATGGCTGCAAACTGTAGCGTGAAACTTCCTGATTCAATTACGATTGACGATGATGATGATGATGTTCAAATCTGTTCTCCAAGATTCTGTATGGAAGTAAGTGCAAGTTCACTTTGACGACTTTAAAATTCAAGTTACGTAAATGCTTTTGGTATATGTTGTGGATTGGTAGCTGAGAGAAGTTATTCAGAAGGGAACACAATATTCCCGTTTTCCAAAGGCGACTTTCTCTTATTGTATTAAAAGTTACAAACAATTAAGTTCTATTGCAAAATATCATATTAAAAAGGGAAAAATTGCAAATATTCCCACAATGTTGTATACACCCTAAGAGCATATTGCACTTAACATCAAGTTCGTCTCTAATATACCCTCGATGTTACCAAATGAAACTTTAATGCACTTTTATTAACTGTAAACCTAAATCTAGTTTTCTCTTAGCCTTCATTAGCCCCCTCATAACCGTAACATCTCTCTCTCTCTCACCTGCTTCATTGTTTTCTGTATCTGCCATGTTTTATTTGTGTGGTTAGATTATGGGTGCATTGGTTATGCTTTTATTTGTGCGTTTCTTTGGATTATTTGTGTGTTTCAGTTAACAATTTAGATGAAATTGATTTGCATCTTGAAAGAAGACAAGATTCCATGGCTCATCTTGCAACATACGTGTCAGTACATTTTGCAGTTGTAGGTATGGAGCTTTTGTAGAAAAGCTGAGCCAAAAATAGTCTCAATGATTGCCCAATTTATAAGACTTCAAAGAGCATGCTGAGACATCTTGTTCCTAAAGTAACAAGGCATAATGAACTTCAACCAACTTATATGATTGCAGGACATAGCTTAAAAATTATCACTGTAAGGCCAATCCCTTCCCATAGTGGGATAAATAATGGGTATAGGTGGTCCATTGATCTCAGTTCATCCTCAATCAATGTTTTTGTTGTATATATGATCATTCACATGAATTATGGTTTCCCATTGAACCCTTTCAGAAACAGTTTTTGTGGGTACATAGGTTTATGGCGGAATTTTCTACAAGTGAAGAAGACCATGGAATAACCAACTTTTAGTGTGCAAAGTTACTGCTGCATTACACTTTATAGTACACTTCATAACTGAACCAAAGACAGTTTTATATAGCAGAACATAGTTAAAGCCATGACAAGAAGAACTAACAATGGAAAGCCATATAGCATGTGTCAGAAAGGAATCTGTCAGAAAGGAATATTGTCCCATGAACCAGTGTTGTCTGACGCATATCGTATCGCTGGGTTCCACGATACGGGCGTATTGTATCGTATCGCCCGTATCGTACTTTAATATTAAAAAAATATAAAAATTATTTAAAAAATCTGTAGAAAAAGACAAACATTAGAGACATAATCCACAATAATATAAGACAAGTTGATTTAAGAAACTTAAATATGAAGATAAACAATTTACCTAGACGCATAGTAGTGCGGTTGCGAATTGCTACAGGCAAACCCATTAAGTGAAGAGCATTATCATAGATCTCCATCTCTCGATGTATAGCATCTGTTGTGCTCTCATTAGGTAGGGACTAATCTATTTATACAATCAATGATGCCTCGATTAACCTCACTGTCCCTTTTGAAGCTTGTTGAGTACCTAAATGATGGGTTTAGATAATATGTTGTTGCATGAATAGGCTGATGCAATTGTTTATTCCATCTATTATTAATAATTTTTCACACGGGCACATAATCTCTCTTTTTTCCATTAAAATTATTTCTAATGGCTTCTTTTACCCTATCCATGGCTTCATAAAGGTAGCTCATAGATGATTTCTCCTCGCTATCAGCCAATTTCAAAATCTTTACTAATGAACTTATAATCCTCAACAGTCTAACAGATGCATTCCAAAATGTACTCCTGAAGACTCTCTCGGAATTCTCATTCAACTTTCAGATGCATTCCAAAATGTACTCCTGAAGACTCTCTCGGAATTCTCATTCAACTTTCAGTTTCTTTTGTTCAACTTTGCAAATTGTTGCCACTCAACTGAGGAGAACATTCTCTTCAATGCTTGTTTCTGTCTCACAATATTCTATACAAATAAGAAGTTTGTTACAAACTGAGTTGCAACTGTTCGAAGAAGCTCTGCACCTTCTGTATATCTTCTCATCAATACAAAACAAATGTATAGTTGTAAATGAATTTTGTGATATCTTGGCAGCACTCAGTTGCTGCCTTTATCTCATCCATCTCACCAATATCCTCAAGGATGAGATCTAAACAATGGGATACACATGGTGTCTAGTAGAAAGTCCTATAAGTATCAGCTAACCCCTTCTCAACTGCTTTATAGTTAGTTGCATTATCTGTAATCAATTGGACTACATTCTCTAGCCCAACCTCGCATATCACCTTATCAAATTCTTGCCGTAGGATCTCCGCAGTGTGGAAAGTTTAGCAAGGCCCTTCCTCGCCTATCTGTCCATCCATCTGCCATGATAGTACAACCTGTCTCCTTCCATGACTCTCTCAAAGTTGAACAATATTCTTGCACTTCAATGACGGTCTTATCTAAGATCTTTCCTCTCAACTTCTAATAGGAGGGCATCTTGTATCCTGAACCAATGTTTGCAATTGTATCTGCCATTGCTTGAAAATGAAAACTGTTTGTTGCATTGAATGGAATGCATGCATCATAAAACCATTTGCCCACTGCAAGGTCTGCCTACTCATTCAGTTGTTTTGAAGCCATAACAGCACGAATTTCAGGTTGAGCACTAGGTATAGTGGTAGGAGGAAAAAATGAATGTATGCTAGAAGCAACTCTTCCTCTACTCCTTCCTGAACTTTCTCTTTTACCACCTCCAAAGTCTTCAGCAACCCTCTTTTTCCTGCTAGGTGGTCGTGAACTGTTACTACTTATCTCTGTTATGGCATCTGAAGGCAAACTATAAGTGAATCCAAATCCAATATCATCATCATCTTCAAACATCTCCAAATCATCCTTTTGTTGTCTCCTCTCTTATATACTTCTAATCATATGAAGACATTGCCATTTAATGCCCTCTGACAAACTCTGCCTGTGCATGGAGCAACTTCTTCTTAGTCCTTGCTAGGTGATGTTTCAACCGTAAAATTCCACCACTAACCACCCTCTCACAAAATAAACATCTGATCTTTAATCTGGAACCCTCAACTGGTGTACCCCACTGCCATGCCGGATCATCAGACATAGAATGAGAATCTCGACCACCCCTTCCTGCCATCTCACTTAGCACTTTAATTCAATCAAAACCTGAAAACAAAACACTTTGTAAATCTCCAATCTTCAAATAACACTCAAATAGAGTATCTCCCACTTCATGAATGCAATAAAAATCATATCCACACACTTAATAACTTCATATTTTGTCATTAAAAAAAAATACAAATAACACAAAAAAAAAAACAAATACAAAGTAAAAAAATGAAGAAAAACACTAAAAATATACCGAAATCCGAGTTAGGAGGCTTGCACGTACACCGTAGAGCACGTTTATGGAGCCTTGAATACCAAGGAGGCCAAGAACCACGTTAGGAGAGCTCTGAACAAACCAAGGAAACCCGCAAAAACGCGGGTTTTCGTTCGGCCAGGGACCCTTTATATAAGGGTCCCTGGGCGTATTGCCCGTATCGCTCGCACGATACAGACCGATAACTTCTCATTTACGATACACTATGGTGTATCGTATCGTGGGCCACGATACGATACGTATCGATACGGTGCGATACGGATAACACTGGTTACAACATTAGGGTCATGTTTGCACCTTCTTCCTTTTATAAAAATACTCATGGTCACTAATTGGTCTTACTGGATGTCTAGTTATTTTTCATTTAATTCTATATTGTAACCAAGTTGAGATGATCATGATAGTTTCCAATTCATTGGTGGTAGTATATTCACTTTGTTGAATTTTTTTGTTTCAATTCCCATTCTTTTTGTATTTTATATTCACCAGTGGGATTTTGAAATACATCGTAACATCTGTTATTTTCTTGAAATCTGATGGCTATGTTTTTGTTTTTTACAATTGCAGGGAAGGCATATGCTTTCTCTTGGAAGGTCTCGGGCACCTGTCATTGATTTGGAACTTCGCCTTGGGTGTAGAGGTGACTCATTTGTTTTTGACCAGCTTCTCTTCCTTAACTTTCTTTATCTTGTAGATGATGGAGGGTTACAACATGAATGGTGGTGTTGGTAGAATTAGGTTGTGGTGTTAAGAAGTGAGTCCTAAGAGACATACATAAAAGTTGTTCATCCCAACAATAAGATAATGATGTACAAAAAAAGAAATTTATTAGACATACTAAGAGAATGCACTAAGTGGGCGGAGTACAGGTTTTCCAAGTTGTTGTCATGCTGTATGATGTTCTATCATGTGTTCTATTTGCATTTTTTAGCCTTCCTCTGCATTTTCTGAAAAATCACATTTAATTTCTCACAAATTCTCATGGGAGTTCTATCTAATCTTTTCTGCAATTGCCCAGTCTACCTTAAGTGTGTCTCCCTCATTTGATTTTCAGATGGTGTCACGCTAACATTTTCTTTAGTAACTTCATTATGGATCTTCCGTTTGGTGTTGTGGCCATGCTTCCATCTTGATTTCTATGTTTGTTGTGTCCTGCATTTGTCGATGTGCGAGTGCCCCAACAGTCAATGCCATAGAGTATTGTTAGTCTGACTCTTGCTTTGTACTTGTCGTGCAACACTTGATGCACCTTTCCAGTTTAGCTAACAGTTCTGTGTATGATGTATGCATAAATTCTCCCATCATATCACGACACCTATCACCAATGCTAAGTACTTGAACTTATCTTTCTTGGGGATGCATTATATACCAATTTTAACTTTAATGTCATGTATGTTAGTCAAAACATTTAATTGGCATTTTATATATTTGGTAAATGTTCGTCTAAATTGAAAGCCCTCCCCCTCCAAGGTTTCTCTTTCTAATTCAAGTTCACTACACACTCTTTGCCTCATCTCATGCACCATCACTATCTCATGTAAATAACATATACCAAGGCATTTCATCTTAAATATGTCAACACAAGAAAGGAGAAATTGGCTTACTTGTGACGACCTTTTGCTTCTAAGGTTTCTCTTGGATTCAAGTTTTTTGTTAACTCTTTGATCTTTCCCCTAATTTCCTTGTTTCATCTACCGGCATAATGTCATGTGCAAATAAATAAGCTTTGGTAGGTTGTCCATTACGAAAGAAAAGGAGGTACTTAAATTGATCATTTCATAATCATATATTAAATCAAAGAAACAAAATACCTGTTATAGGTCCGAATGTAAGTTGCTGCCTCATATCACAAGGTGGATGAGCGGTTATGTTAATACGAGAGTGTCTACACCTATAATCTCTTCATCTGATTGTCTTATGACACTATATTTGATGCAATTTTATTATATATTTTTCGATTATGTTGTTTGACACAGTGTTGTCTGACGTGTATCGTATCGCGTATCGCTGGGCTCCACGATACGGGCGTATCGAACTTTAATATTAAAATAATATGAAAATTATTTAAAAAATCAAGAAAATTAGTAAAAATTCGAAAAAAATCTGGAAAAATCTAGAAAAGTCTGATAATTGCTTTAAATTCATATAATGCAAAGTTTAGCACAGATTAAACATTCAACATTGAACAATTGGATCCAAAATTACATATTTTGAAGCAAAAAATGAAATACATTTACATTTTACATATTTTAATTTATATCAGGATTATTAACTAAATAATCTTCTACTTGATAAAGATTCAAAGTTTCTCATTACCTTCTGCTTTAAAATGAAAATCTTCATCTCCTTCGTGATGTTGTTGCACTTCAAATTAATTCATGCAATGTCTTCTTCGGTTAGGAGTGCATTTTCTTCGTTATCTTCCATAATCCACTCATCTAATATATCAAAATTAACAAACTGCTATCTTTGTACATGTAGTTGTCATATTTGCTAATTTTCATATGTGAGCAAAACAATGAGCTCAATTTCTTTGATTATTGACTCTATGACACCTCAGTCATGTGATATTATTACTTGATGATATCCCTTTTTCTCTTACAATTAGCTTTTTAACTAATGCTTGAGCTTTATTTCTCACTTCACAGACTGAGTTAAGCCTCACACACGTTGATCATGTTAACTCAATGGAAGTCATGTAAGGTGAACCCTAAAATAGTGAAGTTGTGAAATGCCCACTCAATGAACCGAGACAACCAAATGTTTTTAATTGTTTGCGATCTCATGAAATTAGAAACTGCTAGCAGAAATATACCTAAAAGCTGGCAACAGAAAGGAAAATGATTTTGTCACAATTTTTATTTGTTTATAAATTATTCTTATTCAATAAATAAAATTATAAACCCAAATTACAAGCATAGGGAAGTGAAGAGAGGCCAAAAACCTGCAAAAAAAATTTTGAATTTTTTTTTTGGGCGTATCGTACGATACGGTACCGTATCGTATCGTGGCTTCCCACGATACGGATGACACTGGTTTGACATCATCTTTGATGCTATTTTATTTTTAATTCTTGATCACATTTAAATGCCGTCTTTCTTTTCCTTACAATTTTCTAACATATGCTTGTGCCTCATTTTGCCAGAGCATCGAAAGCATATAATAGATAGTTTTGGTGATGAAGAGGATATTGGTGCAAGTCGAAGGCAATTTGATAAGGTATAACTCTTTAAACCACTACTGTTGTGATCGGTCAGTCTGTTTTATACAATGGTGGGAATGGCTGAGCCTAGGCTGATATATATATGCAATGCTTGGCAGTGGGTTTGTATAATCAGCCAGGCCACACTACCCTGTATTGGTCGGTTGCAGGCCAGGCTGGCCTAGGCCTGTTCCAGGCTGATGCCCAGAACCCAGCCACCAGCAGCCTGAGTGACTAGATCCATGAGCCACTGATCCATGTCTTGTCCTTGATGTCATGTTTCAATATTCTTTTACTTTACAGGACATGAAATTTTGGCTACTATAAAGCTCGAAGTATACTGCTATTCTTCCTAATATTTTACAACTTGAATATAAGTAGCATGTGATTTGTTTGTGTGGAGTCTTCAGCTTTCTGATATGATTTATCCTAAAGGGAATGTCTTTTGAATTAGAGGTGATAGCTGTGTGCCTCTGGTACACTTATTTTGAAGTATATTTATTTTTAAGTTGGGGAGTGAATGTTTTGGGTCCCTCAAGTAGGAGTTATTAACATAATTAGGGCCACATGGATCCTAGAGCCTAAGTAGAAATATCCATGACATCCACCCTCTTGAATCACTTTTTTTTTACACTTGAGAGTTCTGATTCCTAGCAAGTGGTTCGTCTTTGGGTCATGTTATCTGTGTGTTGTTTTCTGGTGGTTGTTGGTAGTCTAGGACAGCAGAAGGGATAACAGAATGTTGCAGGTCAGAATTTCCTCTGGTGCTTACTTCAGATTGCTTGCATGAGAGGCTGCTTCATGGTGTATGCATGTCATAAAGATGAAGTTTTCCTAGTGGTGCAAGTATTCTTTTAATTTTGTGCTGATAATGGCAGAAAAGTTCCGCAGCTGCATCCAGTAGCCGCCAAATGGACATGAGGGTGAATCTGACGTGCAATTTGTATGGACACAATGAAGGAGGAGACATCAACATTATGTGGGCATATCTTCTGCCATTCGTGCATTACCAGTGCGATCGATCTACAGAATAAATGTCCAACCTGCCGACGGAAGCTATCAATTGGTAATATACACCGAATTTACCTCCCTGGAACGACTTGATTGGTCTTGACCATATCTATTATCTTTTTTCTTCACTTATTTGTTTGTTCTAAATCGAATTAGCAATCCTTCTGAATTTAAGTTGTGATAGGGAGGGAATTGGAGTTGTTATTTAATGGAAATATCCTGGAAATGCTGGCCATTATTCGTGTTCGACTACTAAAAATCTTCATCTGTGGCCCAACCTTACTAGCTACATTGGATCCAAAATCAACCCAGTTGATGGGTATGAAGTTGCTCGACTCATTTTGCTTTTTCCTTTTTTGTGAGGAGTAGCCTGCCCAGAATGAGGACTCTGTTCTACTCGTTTTGCTTTTGGGTGGATCCTGGTAACCGTTCTGCAAGTCGGCTTAACATAGGCTCTCGAACCGAGGGTTGTCCTTGGAATCCCAAGCTGCTCGTGGAAACGGTGACTTCTCCTTGTTATGATAAAATAGAACTATAAATAAGGACCTGGAACAAATGGGGTATTAATGTGCAATTTGCCATAAGTTGTCAATGGTTTCTGGTGCAGAAGTTGACGTGCTACTTGATTCCTATGATTTTGGCGAGCAACGGATATTTTGTGGCTGCTACTTTAAGTAGCCTCCGTTTAGGTAAGGTATGCATTTCCGTCTAGCGATAGCATCAGGTGATAGGCCTTCGGACCCTCTGAGCTGGTAGGGGATTTTCAGTGCTGAGAATTTTTGTGATCGTGGCTTTTAATTCTAGCCATCTGCAGTTTGTCTTTCGAGAAAAGTTTGCAAGCGTCCTAAACTATCTTTTTGCATTTTGGTGTTGAAGTACCTTTCTAGCGTAATTTAAGGCAAAGCTCTTCGCAGATAAAAGGACGTTACCTACATTTGCGTAGGCCCTAGAGTGCGTGACGTGCAAGTTCTCAGCTATTTGAAATTTAGAACACCATGTTAAAGTACGCTTGCATGCTCCGACAGGGCAATTTGTGGGAGAGCACCGAGGGTTTCGAATTCTCAGACGACAAGTATTCATGTGCTTCGGTGTGTGTGTGTGTGTATCATATATGCAGCAAAGGTGCAAAACAGTGCCAGACGAGTTCAGATAAAACTAAATCGTGCTGCGATATCCCTCAGCACCATGCTGGTGTCAGAAACTTGAGACGACCATTGAGAAACTTAATATGGTTCTGCTAAGTGGATGAATAATTAAGGGTTTTGTTTGAAGACTGCTTCCGTCGCTGTGAAAAGAGCCAGTGGCCAACATAACCTAATTGCTAACGGGGATTCCCGTCCCCCGAAAGGTGATGGGGCAAGGCCTCTTAGGTTCAAAGAAGTATGCCAATGCTGTGGTGATGCTAAATGAACTTATTGTCAATGAGTTCTCCATATCGGAAAGGGACACATCTATAAGCATGGGACGCACTAGAGCACACTGGAGTGTGAAGCAGTTGATGTCAGTAGACCAAAAAGCCAAAGATCCAAGGTCTAGACATCGTGATGCAGTTTAAAGCTTCCCCACCCTATCCATGCGTTCACTTTGTCACCAGCCACTTGATCCAACCACCGGCACAGCAGGATGCCTCTTCGGAGTCTGGCCATACGCTAAGAGTGGATGCTACGTGTCAGCAAAGTGATGAAAATGAACCCTCCGCAGGACTACCTTGGCTGAAAAATGAAAAAGAGTGAGATTTCGCACTTTTCAGAAGATTGGAGTGCCCATGTCTACATCTTCCAAGGAACTACGCCCTTCTTATGATCCTAAAACTCTTAGAACTTTAGAAAAATCACCCCAGAGAGAGCATAAAAATTGTTCACTTTTTCTTCATAAATGGGCTTTTTGGATAAAATAACTTATTGAACCTAAAAATCGCTGGGAAATCCATATGGTAGAAGTTCCTCCTTTATAAGCTTGAGACGCAAAAAATGGGTCATTAAACTATTTTATCTGAACTTGATCACTACATGTTTGGGATACGGTCCTATATGTTCCTCTAATCATGTATATGAACATATGTATGTATATCTGTTGGAAAACCATGCTAACCAACCTAATCAGTGGTCGTACATGTAGTATAATATTTAGTTTTAGACTATGAGAATTGCTTAAGTTAAGAAAGTTTATTTTTAATAAGCATATGCATTAAACTTTAAAGCGTCAACTATAACAAGCAACTTTGATCGGGTTGTCTGCTTCAACTCGTGTTCATTTTGTATTTGTATAAGCTTGAAGAAGCTAATGAGCTGACAAATAGCACTATAAAACTGGCAAATAGAGCTAGAGACGATCCTTGGTTCATTGAGCTCATAAACCTACCCTGCTCCCTCGTTCCTTCTTATGATCCCATTAGAGATTTTGCTGAACAAAGGATTCAGGTTCTTTCTGGAAATATCTGAAGGTAACAAGGGGATTTCTTGTTATTGTCATTAACGTCCACTTCCTTCCCATTCGGAAGAAATAGTTGTCTGATCCAGATATTGCTAAGAGCCCATAAGAATGATCACGTTTCCTTTCTGGAGGAATTAGGACGACCATTTGGAACATACTACAAGCTCTATATAAAAGAAACAAGAAATATACAAGATTGGAAAATGGGTCCCCTCTTCTCTCGCTCACTCCCTTTTATCCCTCAACCACGTATGGGTCATGTGTGCTCTGTTTCGTTCACACTCTCTAGCATCTAGCAGTTCGCACGAGTGTCTAGCTGCTTCCATCATCTTTATCTTCTTCCATAAGTGGTCCTACTTGCATCTGTTCCCGTTTTGGGTGAACCGAATGCACAAGGATTACCATCCATATCTACCAAAGGGGCTTGGTGTTTTGGTTGTCAGCCATGACACCTAAGCATGCTGATGGACTTGTCTCATGCGCTTTTGCATGACTCGGATGGTACCCTAGTTTCTAGTGTCCTTGGTGGACCCACTGGGTGCATACCTAGTTTGCCCTAGCCTCTGGCGTTATTTTTCCCACAAGAACTCTTTAGTCTCGTTGAGCCTCAACAAAGCAACAGTGTCGATGTTTACCAGCCGAGTTAGAGCGATAAACCACCACAAGAAATTAATTTGTCCGAATATGCTTCTGAATTCCCTCTTGTTCTTTGGGGGTTGAGCTTATATTGTTACTATGGCTTCGTTGTTGTCTATTTCAATGCTCTTCTTATGAACTAGGAAGCCTAGAAAGTGTCCAACCTACTATGAAAGTGCATTTTGCTAGGTTCATTTTCAAGTTGTGAGCTCGCATTCATTGGAATGCATGTTTTAGATTGATCAAGTGCCTAGCATAATCTACCAACTTGACTCCAGCATCATCGAGGTAATTTCATATTCTTCTAGATGAGATCATGAAAGATATAGTTCATTGCTTGTTGATAAGTCGCTTTGGCATTCCTCAAACAAAATGACATTAAATACCACTTGAAAACGTGATGGTGCCTGGGCACCTGGACATTATCTTAGAAGCATCATCCAAACAAATGAAGATTTGATTTTAACTGAATGCTCCGTGCATGAATGACAACATTCTTTGGGCTACGTTCGCATCAACAAACATGTCGTCAATTGACATCTATACTCGTCTTTTGGACTTGTGAGGTTCTACTTGTTGTAATCAATGTAGATCAAAATTTTATCAATCTTCTTCTTTACCAGAATTATGTTGGATAACCATTGTATATATTTTATTGGACAAATAAATTTTGTCAACAAGAGCATTTCCATCTTATCACTAATTGCCGTTAGCAGTTCTTGATCAAACTTAAGAGCCATTTGCTTATGGGGTTTAACCCCCTACTTCAATGTTGGCTAGAACTTTGTGAGGTCACATGGTAATCTTGCTATCTCATGGTACTCCCATGCAAAATAATCCTTATATTATGATCACAACGATTGCTCTTGAGCCTTCATAGATAAGAGTGTACTAATTTTAGTGGGCATAGGTACATCTATCGTGCCTAAGTTAACCTCGACTAAGGATCCTAAAGCACAAAGTCTAGCTCCTCTAAGTTCTCCACTGAATTAAAGTTACCCCCTCACCTTGGCAGCTCAGCCTGGGATGATGGACAAGCCAGTGGAGTGGTGGGGCAGACTGACACCTTCACTAGCTTGAAATTTGGTTTGAACTATTCCTTGTTGAAGCCTATAAAGCTCTTGTCCCTCCCAATGGTCCTACATATCCGGTTGGTCGATGCCCATGGTTTATGAGGCTTGTAGGACATAACATTGGCATTTCTTATCTGAAGGTCATTCACTGTAAATTGGCATATATCGTCTTCCTTGACCTCATAGATGGCTATAGGTCGCACATAGGGAGAGTATTGGACGTTCTCGACGGTGCTCACGTTGGCCAAAAAATGGGTTGGGATCCCTTTAACTATTTTGACAGTGTCACTATGCCACATTATTAGTTCTTGGTGTAGTGTGGATGGTAGGCACTTGTTTGAATGAATCTAATCTCTTCCTAGCAAAACGATATATGATGTTTTCACATCGATCATGAAGAATATCATCGCCGATGTCTTGTTGCCGACTATAACCTCTGTTGTGAGGCACCCTAGGGCAGCAATTTGGTCTTCTATTAAGTCTGTCATAATCATGTTTGCTTTTACCAAATCTAGAGTGGACCCCTACCTTCTTGAGAGTGATAGTGAACATAATTATTGGACCACCATCTACCAATATCTTACGAATTGATATCCCATTGATGGTTGTGCTAGTGTAGAGGGGACACAAATGACGTAGCATAGGAGCAATTGTCTTAAAAAACCTGGCCTCACTTCACTACACCAGCCAACTCACCAGGAGCGCGGACTAGGGCTCGTATTCCATACTGACTACTTCAACAGTGAATTCTATTGGCAAAATCTCGACCATATCCAAGTTGAGTGAAGGATAGAACTTATAGTGATCATTGCTTCCGTAGGGAGAGTCATTTAGGTCTTCCTCCTTGAAGTGTTCTTCTGTATCTATCAACCTTGGGGTGATCGATTAATTATCTTACCATTTCTTGAGGGTAACTTACTCTAGGATCATGTGAATAATGCATTTGTCCTATTTCATTAAACTTGTATCACTGCCTATTTTACGAGGATCCACCGCCATCTACTTGCTTGGCAAACAACCTCTAGAGATACCAGTTTTGAGTACATATTAGTTCCCCAAGCCGCTTCTTGTTGGGTGTGCAAGCATGGATGATTCTCCACCTATTTGCCGATTGGCACATCAGCTCGTGGTGTGAGCATCTTCCTCCATTGCAGGTGAGATTGTGATTCTAAGAAGTGGATAGATATTTTACATAT